>JBCFYV010000003.1:43042561-43203636 GCA_039000515.1 Timema cristinae | reverse complement strand
CGGTTCAAATAGCGCAATTAATATCTACGCACATAATCAGAGCGGGTAGTAAGACGCTGTAATAAATATTATTATATTAGAAAGTCACGCGTAGTTAATTGGATTTTAACAGGAAATACTAATTTGGGTTCAAATCTTGTCGCTACTACCGTGGTCTGTATTCCACGTTAAACTGTAGGCCCACCATTTTCATCTCACATTCACCCGAACGGGTAGTAAGACGCAGCGATAAATGTGTGTATCAGCTCACAACGCTCTATTCCTGGATGCTGGAACACCTTGTGTGTGCGTAAGAGAGAAAGAGAGAGAGCTGTCATAGACCTGGGAGTGGTATTTTTCCCTCTCCAGCTAGGCATATACCAGTTCAAATAGCGTAATTAGTATCTACGCACATAATCAGAGTGGGTAGTAAGACGGTGTAATAAATATTATTATATTAGAATCTCACGCATAGTTTATTTGATTTTAACAGTTATCGAGAGCAGGATCACAAAGAATGAATATATTATAAATATTTAAAACAATGTTTATATGTCTTGCATTTTCTCCTACAGAGTTTGCAACATTTTAATACATACCATGCCACATGGATACGAGAATCGAACCCGGGAACCTTTGGTTTACATATATTTATTACCTATGTATCTTAGTACACGTGTTCTGGTTTGTTCCCCATTAAGGCGTAAGGTATACTCGTAAATATATATATATACATATATATATATTCTAAAACTATAATTTTTAATATATAAATATTTCAAGTATACTTTTCGTTGCGTGATTTATATTTGTAAAACGTTTCTTTGCGTCACTACTGATTGGTTTTTGGTCTAACACGCAACTCTCGCAGTAGACAATACTACTAATGACGGGGAGATCAAAGCTCGAATCTCAGTTGGATGTAGTGATGCGTGTTTTCCACTCTCCCTATACGCAATTGTGTGGTACACACACGTGCACAAGCGGACGCGCAAATGCGGGTGCACAGAGCTAGGAGGTGGGCTTATAGATCAACAAACGCTAATTTGGGTTCAAATCTTGTAGCTAATTATTTTTTGCCAGTCAAATCTCGCAAATGCGGGTACACGGAGCTTAATTTAAAATGTTTATGAATTTGACACCTGATCTTAAAATACATTTAAGCAGCGAAACTGGTGGAAGTGCTAATATTAAAAGTATACTGGTTCCTCCTACAGCTCAAATAATTATTTGTTTGCTAAAGCTTAATTTGTACTACTCTGAGCTCTGGCAATGTTGAGACATGTATATTGCCAGCCCCCCTTACTGGGGTTAACCAGTTGGCTGTCGATCATTTTGTCTGCATATGCACGAGTTCAACCAGCTGGTACAAGCCATGTCAAATCTCACTCGGGCTGCCAGCGGGTATACAGAGCTAGGAGGAGATTGATAATACCACTTCCCAATTCCTGATCTGCTAAAATGTGAGTGTGTGTATGTGTGTGTGGATGTGTGCCAGATCATCAGTGTGTGTGTGGATATTTGCCAGATCAGCAGTATGTGTGTGTGTGTGTGTGTGTGTGTGTGTGTGTGTGTGTGTGTGTGTGTGTGCCATATCAGCAGGTAGTTACGTTTGATCCCCCACGGCTGAGACAGTAGCGGTGCTCATGACGCTAAGGTTTGGGGCTGATAGCTAGCTAGGCAAACGGGTGCCTTTTTCATTGAGCTTTCAAACACAACTGGTGCTATAACGGAACTTTCTGAGACTCAGCAAAAGACAAAGTTAGCTGAACTTGGAGTCAACAACCGTAGGGTAGTGAACTCATGGTAACGGTTTGAAGCCTTGGGGGCGTTTAGTACAAGGCACGGGAGTGAACGACCGGCAGAGAAGGGAAGTGAGGGAGGGGGGAGATCTTGTGCGACACAACGCTGTCAGTCAGCAGGAGACAGCTGTAGAGAAAGGTTCTCTAATCATGGAGCAGAAGCTGCGGGTGGCTGTATGCTTCAACAAATAAACTACAGCGCCCTAATCGTTGAATAAAAACTCCAACACCTGAATCCTACCAATTAATTAATTAATTAACAATGTAACCTTGTTACAACGTGGTCAAGAAGAAGTCGTAACACTCATCAAGCCAGCCCCAGTCAACTCGTCCACAATAAACCGAGATGCACTTCACCACAAAATCCGCGTTCAACTGAAACGAAGTTCGAGGCCCGCCGATGGCTGTGTCGAGAGCTCTCCCATCCTCTTCGCCCAAGACAACAAGAGAAGAGCGAGCGGCGCGTGCATTCAGAGAAACTTCCATGGACTATTTTTTTGCGAGTAACCAATGGCCACGCGCTTCGAGATCCATCTCGAACCTCCCTTCTCCTTTACTCCGCGCACTGAGAACACATGATTTTCACTGTGTATATAATGGTTGGAACCCAGAGTATGGACACATATTTCACTCTGGGATTTCAAGGTAAATGGCCTAATTTATACAGGCTGGACGCTATTCTCTAAATTCAATTTGGCTGTAAATTTCTATCTTTCAAAATTCCATTTATATTTCTACGAATAATGTTTTATTGCAACGATCTGTTACGTCAGCCCTAAGGCGATCTTATACTAAAAGAGTCGTTGGTCTCCATTAATATTGTTAGTATCTTTAATGTTTGCAATCAGTTTATATTTACCACCTTGCTTTGTTTCAAGGTTGGGTAAATGTGGGGCCGCGAACCGGGTAGTGCCTATATTTACTGTAGGCATCCTGATTGTTATTGAATGGATTAGGTTGTCTTACTAATGTTGGACTTTATATTATGTCAAATATATTAGGTTAATGTTGGTGCCTTCATTTAGGTTAGGGACTTGTGCCCTTGACTCACTAAATGTTTCGCACCTTGAACAGGTGTTTGCTCTCTGCCCATGCTGATGGTAGACATCTTATATTATTTGTTTTTGTGTATCAGGAGACCAATTTATTAGATTTTTATGCTATTCTCTGATGAGACCATTTTGGGCCATCTAAAGTACATGGAACCGGCTGATGTTGTTATTGTTGTAATTCCCTTCAGGTCTTGGCGGTGTCCATTGTGCCTTATAGCCCTTCAGGCTTACCTTTATTGCAATTACTCTTAAGCGCCGCTCCCTCATTGAATTATACCATGTTTTTTTTATCAATAAACTGATAACTCTCTTGTGCTTACCTCTGTGTGTTATTTATGTGGGGATAATAAAGGTAGGTCACAACAATAATTAATTAGCAATAATTAATTAACAATCATTAATAATTAATGATCAAGAGGATACATGTCTAGGGTTGGTTGGTGAGGGGGCTGTAGGGGAGGGGGAGAGGGGCAGGAGGAGAGAAATGAGGTCGGGAGGGGAAAACTAACAGCCAATCAGAGAGCAGGAGGGGGAAAACAACAGCCAATCAGAGAACAGGAGGAGGGGTCACGTGACCTGTTTTGGCCAATCAGAGCTCAAGGTCATACTGGAATGTAAGGGCCATCGGGCTACTTGAGTTGGTATTATTTGTAAAAAAATATAAATATTTTTATTTACAGATATACAACCTTGCAAGTAATTAAGGGTTTCTATGGTAATGTTAACAAAGAATGAAAAGCTGAAATTATGATAGGAAAATCTTGTTTTCGTTGAAAACTACTCATTTTGCCGACATCTATACACACTTACCTAATCTTTAAAATCAGTGGTCGTTTATCAAAATATGTTCAGCCATTTCCCCGTAATTTTTATAACAGGAAACTTGCTTATCAAATTATATATAAGATATGATAGAGAGAAGAAGAAAATATGATAATGAAAAAAAGAGTGTGAGTGTGTGTGTGATTGTGTAAGTGTATGAGTGTGAGGTGTGAGAGAGTAAGTGTAAGCGACTGAGAACGAGCAAGTGAGAGAAATCGAATGAGTGTGAACGAGTTATAGTGAAAGAGTATGTGTGTGGTAAAAAAATAAAGATAACTAAAATAAATTATAACTTTTCATTGTCTAGTATCAGTGTCTTCTGAATCTTGTTTACATAATAACAGTTAATGTCAAGATGTATACAAATTGTGCTATTTGTTGGGCGCCACTCCTAGGATCTAGGAGAAAAAATAATAATCAAAAAGAAAAAACATTTACCTCAGCTAATTCAGATAGTGGCACGATGACTCTTAATACTCAAGACCACTGGGGAGTACTTAAAATAAAACTTGAGCAATTTAAATAAAAATGGATTGTTGAAACATAATGTAATTTAGACTACAATAAAAATAAATGTATAAAATAACAATTATTGGAACTTTTGTGGGTTTATTATTGTTTCTTTCTTTACCACATTCCAATCCTACCTATGGAATTCCGGATAGTTATAATTCTAATTTGACAAAATAAGATAGTATTGTTGATACAAAAGGAAGAAGAAAAAAATCAATACAATTATTATTTATACATAAAATAAAATGTTAATTAATTCTCTGAATTAGATAGTCTTTCTGAAAGTTATTACGTGAATTCTGATATTTGATAAAAGAAAAAAATAATCATTTGACTTTAAAGTTGAAGAGTTGGCTTGACCTCACCCATGAATTAGTCCATGCTGAAACAACACCAACTTCAGAAATTTGTTTCGCTTCATTAATGTTAACTCGTCCCCAATTCTTAAAAAAATAAACAGTCTAGCTCTTGCACATCTACTTTGATTTCCATTTTGCTACTCGCACTTTACTTTATAACGATTAATTTACTTTAAAAATAAATTAAATTAAGAGCTACACAGATTCAGCTCCATGTTAGACCAACACCGAGGAAGAAGACCCAGTCTCCTAACGAAAGTCTTCCAAAATCAAATTTTAAAATGTTCTATTCTTTACTTCCAAGTCTAAAGAGAAAACTAATATATTAAACCAAAAGATAAAATGTTGGCTATGGACAAGGGATAAAAATCAAATAAAATGCAGGTTTAATATAAATATTGAAATATATCCCAATGAATGTGAACAATGTTTTCTTAAAGAATTAAATGTTTATTTCCATCTGTCAGAATTGAAAAACGCGCTAGTTTGGAGTTATTTACATTTTGCTTTGTTACCTCTTCTACAATCACGAGACCCACCGCTCACTTGTTTGACAGATCTGCGCATGCGTTGAAATCAATCATGGTCGACATTCAAAATCAATAAAAGAAGCGTCATAAAACTTCTTAGAAGGATAATTAATATGTTTAATAAAAGGTAAGTGTTCTTCCTTGTTTAAATTATTTAAAACACTGTTATACGTTGTTCCTTCTGTCCTTTTACTTTATTGAATCGATGTAAATAGTATTATTTGTAAGGCCGGCAATACAGCGGCCGAACTTTGAAGTGTTTAATTTCACACGAAATTAAATTGGAAACTATTCACAAAAAGTATAATATATAGGGAAATACATAGTTGGTTGGCAAATAACGTCACATGTGTTAGAAATAACTGTGAGAAGTGGGAAAGAGTGTGTGAGAGTGTGAGAGAAAGAGAGTGTGTGAGCGAAAGTATGTGAGAGAGAAAGTGAGAGAGAGAGTATATGACGGAGAGTGTTTGATAAAGTGTGTTAGGGAATGTGTGTGAGAAAGAGACAGTGTGTGAGATATATTGTGTAAGTGAAATTTTGGGAGAAACTGTGAGAGATATTGTGTGAAAGAGGGCGAAAATATGAGAGCACGTGAAAGACTTTGCAAGAGAAAGTTAGAGCAAGAGAAAGTTTTAGAGAAATATAAAATTTTAGAGAAAAAAGTTTGAGTGAAAGATTGAGAGCGAGAGTTTGATAGAAAGAGAGATTGAAAGAGATTTTGTGAAAGAGTATGAGGCATTAAGAGATAGTTCGGGTGATAGACATTTCGAAAGAGATTGTTTGAGATAGAGCGAATTTGAGGGAAAGGGTGATTCTGATAATGTTTGAGACAGATAGAAAGAGTTTTGAGACAGAGAAAGAGAGAGAGTATTTGACAGAGTGAAATAGAGGAAAAATAAAAGAGCATGTAAGAGAAAGTTTTAGAAAGATGCAGAGTTTGAGAAAGAGAAGGTTTGGAAGAGAGTAAAAGTTTAAGATAGAGAGTTTGAGAGAGTTTAAGAGCAAGTGTGATAAATATAACGTCTGAAATTGTTTAATAGTGTGTATGAGTGAAGATCTTATGAGAAAGAAAGAGAAAGTTTGAGAGATAATGATAGAAGATGTGTGAGAAAATGTCGTATTAATGTGTATGTGTGTGAGAGAGAAAGAGAGAGGAGAAAGTGTGAGAGAGAAAGTTTCATGGAGAAAGAGAATGTGAAAAGATAGATGGGACACACAAAACATTACTTTTTCAAAATTAAGTAGGAACATGGAAACATAATTAAACTACTTTATTTGTAAGAATGTGAAAGGATGTATGGAGAGTAGTGATTGAAATTACAGTTTCAGCCCACTTTCTCCCGTAAGGTTAACATTGATCCGCCACATAGAATGTTGAGGATCACTTTCTCCCATAAGAATAGCATTGATCCTCCACATTGAGAAGTTGGCTAACTTTCTTCCACATTGTTTCTCTTAACTGGGGAGGTGGGTCACTTTCTCCCATAAGAATAGCATTTATCAGTGGCAAATCAGGAAGTATTATCCTGGGTGTTTGACTCTTCTTTCAAATTTTATCTTTCACTCTCCTTACTATTGAGGTGGGTTATTTTCACCCGTGAGAATAATACTGTAACATTATCGTAGACTACTAATATGACAATGTTACTATCCGCCCCTAAACAAGCTAATATTCATAGACATTCTGCAATAGAAATACCAATAGAACCTGCCAGTTTAAATATTAACCCGAATAATTTTATGTTCATAGACTTCCAGCATTATTAAACATCACTATCTTACTATGTCATACATAGGTTTCTACTCACGTGTATATCGGCCTAGTGTAGACCGACGTACAAGTCCAGCCAGCTCACCACGAATGCTAGAATGAAGAGAAGTTCAATACACGAGACAATTGTGCAGCCCCCTGATGCTCCGACGAAGAAAGCCGGCAATGCTCTGATTGGCCAGTATGGTACTACATAGAAGACCACTCATATGTTAGACACCTGGGTTGGCGTACGTGACCTAAACAAGTATAGCTTTATACCTGCTCACGTTGTGAGTCAAAAACAGCAGCAGATGTTCAAGACAACAAACCGGCCTACGTGACCGACACATCGAGTCTCTTCCACCAAATGTTTGCTATGACGTAAATACAAAGGAGAACTCCCACCTTCCCTCCCATTTAACTAGACCTATATAACGAGGGAACTCAGACACTCTCAAAAACTATTAGTTTGGACGCTTCCACGAGAATTCCTGTTGAGGACTAGGACGTTATCCAGCCAGGATGGCGTATAATATCTTTGTTTAAATCGATAAAATATAAATTGCTGTGATGGGTTTGATTTTCTTAAATACTTTAGTTTATTTTGTTATGAAAATCAGTCAGTAATCGGTAATGTTTCGCTAAATACTTTAATTTTAAACAAGAGTTTTGTTATGGAGCACTTAATACTTCCTATTGCCGCTTGGACGCTAATATCGTATTTACATGGTTTAAAGAGATAGACACTTTTTTTTGTTCTTTTTATATTTTGCAATATTTAGGTTAAATATTAAAAATTTTGCTTGTGTGGCTGTCAGTAATTTAATTTCTTTAAATTGATAATATTTCTTTTGTTGGTTATTTTGAAGACTTTTTGCTTTGAAGTTAATGTTAAAGTAACTTATTTTTGTTGTTTAATATGGGTTTTGACTTTAATATCCACTGATTCATTTAGGCAAAATTACAAGTTTTGTAATGTAACTTTTTCTAGTTTTACATTAAATATTTAAATGTGGAAATTTTGTTTAGTTCTTTAAAAGTGACGAGGGTGGTTGTCCCGCGAAGGTTTGAGTTTAGCCGGGAAGTCAAACCTTTGTGCTTTAACATAAATATCTGGTGCGATATTTAAAATTAAAATTAAATTTATCTCATAAATTTAAAACTGCCTTGTCTTTATTCACTGGTGTGAATCTGACGTATTGTGAATCATTTAAAAGAGGCTTATTAAGCTCTTTGTAATTTTGTATAATTTTTAGGAGTTAAGATTTAACGTAAATATCTGGTGCGATATTTAAAATTAAATGTATTCCCTAAACTTGAAACTGTTTAGTCTATTCACTAGTGTGAATCTGACACGTCATAATCCTTTTAAAAGTGGCTCATTAAGCTCTCTATAATTTTTGTAATAGTTAGTAATTTAAACTTTTGATCCTTTTGATTTTATTTGATCTTAATTCACTGTGGTGAATTAGACGCTTGTATATCATTTAGAAAAGTTTCTTTAAATGATGGCAACTATTTTGTTTATTTCATTTAGTCTCTTATAGAACAGTTTTTTTTATAAGTATGAATCGCACTCCGCAAGTAATAAATCACTAAGATTTATTTGTTTTTCAACACACTTCAGTAAGACCTGTAAGGCCATGCAACTTGTTTTAACACTGTTTATTACTTTGAATAAAATTCCAATATTTCTTTAACCTGCAAATATTTTACTTTTTCATATAATTATTTCCTTTGGAGATCTCCCTCCTCTTTTTTTTTTAGTCTATTGTGGCCGTAACTAAATAGAGTAAGAGTGGGGCGGTAACATTCTAAGAATTATCAAAGTGCGTCGGTGGCGGATCGTGAAATATTATTTTGGGGGTTGACAATTCTTTCGAGTTTAATTATTGATCCTCCTCACAGAGAAGTTTGGTCACTTTCTCTTGCATTGTTCATCTTCACAGGGAAGGTGGGTTACTTTCTCCCATAAAAATAGCATTGATCAGTGGCGGATCAGGAAATATTATTTTGGGTGGTTGACATTAATTCTATCAAGTTTTAGCTTGAGCTCTTCTTACTATTGAGATGGGTAACTTTCATCCATACGGATAGTATTAAGACTTCTCAAAGTGAGTCAGTGGCGGATCGGTAAATATTATTTTGGAAGACTGACAATTTTTTTGAGTTTTATCATTGATCCTCCTAACTGTGAAGTTTGTAAATTTTCTCTCACATTGTTCTTCACAGGGAGGGTGGGTCACTTACTCCCATAAGCATAGCATTGATCAGTGGCGGATGGGGTTCTTTATGGGATGGGGCGGGTTAGATTTGATCCTCCTCACCTCGGAGTTCGGTAACTTTCTCCCATATTGATCCTTCCCATAGAGCCAACGGGCCACTTCCTCTCATAAGAAAAGCATTGATTAGTGGTGGATCAGGGAATATTATTTTGGGGGTTTAAGCATAGATCCTCCTCACTTCGGAGATGGGTCACGTTCTCCCATATTGATCCTTCCCTTAGAGCCAGTGGGTCACTTTCTCTAATAAGGATACCATTGATCAGTGGTGGATCGAGGAATACTATTTTGGGGTTTTAGCTTTGATCCTCCTTACTGTGGAGTAGGGTCACTTTCTCCCACATTGATCCTTCCCATAGAAACAGATGGGTCACTTTTCTCATAAGAAAAGCATTGAATAGTGGCGGATCAGGAAAAAATATTTGGGGAGAGATGGAGGGGAAGAGGGGACAAACTAGGTGGTTATAAACTAATTACACCATTAATTTGATATCATTTTTATAAATCACTAACATTTTACTATAATATTACTACTTATTGGGTGTTACTCGTTTAACAATTTATTATTTCCCAGGAGGCACTGCGAGGAGGCGAGTAACGTCACCTCACAGTGCCTTCTGGGAAATAAGTGACTAAAGCGACAATTATAATTTTCTCTTTCTTTTCTTTAGATTTGAATGTTTGTATAATAGCCTTCTATACTATGAATATAATAGCTAATAATTATTTTTTGTTAAACTTGAAACGGTCAACTGACAAAAGTTTTTGGTATGCAATCGAAATAACGGTGGTTTGGGGGAGAAAAGTACGCAAATAAATCTTGTTTAGTAAGCTGTATATTTACAAGCTAGTGGCTATAGTATTGTTACTTGTAGATGGTACTAAAAAATGTTCTTTAGTAATTAAAGAGTGGCAAGTGAACCGTGATATCCCCGTTTTTAGCATGTCAGTTGAACACGGCGTGTAATACACACTATTAGACTGGAGTGCTGGTAATATCAAATCCCAGTTGTGTGCAATGATGGTATTTTCCCTTAAAATGGTTCCCCACTATGACTATACGAAAATTTGGACACATTACATCTAAAATGTCACTTCTCATTCCTAGTTCATTATGGTAATTAATGCATGTGTGTAACTCAAACGGGTAGTAAGCCTCGATGAAAAAACTATTGTGAGGACTACCAAGCGTGTCGGCAAAACTTTAATAGTGTCAGATGGGGTAGTTTGTAAAAAAATATTGTGATGATTACCAAGAGTGTCAGCGAAACTTTATTAGTGTCGGGCAAGGTAATTGTCAAGAAATATATTTTTAGGAGCTTTTAAGGGATTGACTCCAAGCCAATGTAGATCGTTTGAAAATGGAATGCCACCAAAATCTAAATGGGTTGGCCCTTAAGCATTTAAAAATAATAATATATTGTTATAGAACACATTAGAAGCTTGATGCAAACCATCTTTCAGCTTTAAGCTCGAGTATATCAGAGAGGAGTCAAACAAACTGGAGGAAGGTACATATCGATGGGGGGAGGGAGGGAAGGAAGAGAAATTGTTGGTAACACCCTGCCCTATCAACCCTCCCTCCTTCCCAGTCAACCCTCAATAAATAACATTGGATATAAAACAATCGACAGACACACCGGAGAATGTAGATCATTTCCTCAGCCTCTGTCTTAACCAAAGCTATGAGGGTGAGGACAGTGTCTGAGAGTCACAATGGTTACTAAATTTTCTTTAAAAGATTCATACGTCAGGTAATGTAATCACATTTGATGTAAAATATAAAAATCAAAATAATAATAATAATAAGAGTTATAGAAATATATTATCAATTAAGATAAAAAGTTTTTATTTTTTAAACCTTTTTTCATGCTCGCAGAAAATTGGGGGTCAGAGATCTGTACCCCCCTTGAAAATTGTTAGAACCCTTAAAAGTATGTGGGGACATACACATATGCGTATAAAACATAAATAAGAAATGGTGTTTTTTACTTTATTTTTTACTTTAGTTTCTTATATTACATCACCCAGATACTAATAATTATTATTATTTTAATATAAACTTAGAGATACACTAAATTTTCTATTGTAAAACTATTTTGACCTACATTAGATTGTAACATGTACAAAGGGTTAACTATGCAGCAATGGACCCATGGTGGGTGCCCCCAAGAAATAAAAGACACCACCTTCCCCAAATCTTATGTATAATTGTAAATTATAAAATATTATTTTGACATTTATTATTGGAATTATTTTATAATACGTAATAGTAGAGTAGGTAGGTTGAATTTAGGGGAAGTATACAGACATTTGAGTGGATAAATAAGAGTGTAAGCCCAATGAGGAAAAATCACTCTAAATGCATTACTATACAACCTTAACATTTGATAAAATTGTTGCTGAAAATTTCAATACAATGTAAAAAATTTAATCTGATATTGAATACAACAATATTAGTAAATATTATAAACAAATATATAACCAATTATCAATATTAACACTTATAGAGGCTAAACAAATATTGATATCTGTGAATATGTTCACAAATTCCTCCAAGTGCAAGCTACGGTCAGTAGCGCAACAAACAACATAACTAATCCCTTCAGTCATTTTTGATTCATGTGCTTCTTAAATTATTTTTAGTAAAGTTTTGAAAATGAAGCTGTTTCTATTGATTTTACAGAAAAACTTGTACATACATTTTTGACCAGTATAAATTATGCGCAATATAGTGAATATTGAGTAATTTTTGATTGAATAGTGAGAACCTTACGAAACAAAAATAGGCCTAAAATACAACGCTTTCATCTATTATCAAATTAATTTTGGGTGGGTGGACCTGCGTGGTGGGCCTTATTTTGAAAGTGGACCTGCACCACCTTATAGTTACACCACTGAACTTGTAACTATCAAGAATTTCAAACTCTATTATCCAATTTTTTATTAATTAGTTTCGATAATCAAATATATCTTTATACGTTTATACATATTTTAACATGTCTATCACTCGCTTTGGTAGCCTCGTGGTCTAACACGCTACTCTTGCATTAGACTAGATTGCAAATGACGGGGAGATCAAGGTTCGAATCTCGTTAGTGTGTAGTGAAGTTGGTTTTCCACGCTCCCTCCAAGCAAATGTGGGTATACTTCCTATGAATATAACCTTCCTGAGCCTTAAAACAATTAGAGCGATTTTTTAAAACCCAAATCTATTCACAAATTCTTTGTTTATTTGATAAAAATTTGAATCTGACCATTTTCTCAAGAACTTTATAATCCCACTGAAAGAAAATATTTTGACCAGACTAAATAAAATTATGTATATATAATATAATGTGAATAAAAATATAATATAATAAAATACACATATATATATATATATTCAAATTTGAAGATAGCATTCAAAAAAAATTTCGCCAAAAAGAAACATTTATTTTTTTAAACACTTACTCTAAAAATAAGAATTTAAAATTACAATAAAGCATATAGAAATAGACTGCAAGAAAAGGTTTTTCACCCAATAGTATGTAATTTATCTATCCATCGATTTTGACCAAATTTGATAGGTTTACACACTAGTTTTACATTGAAGCATGATAATTTTACAGTCTATGTCTCCCTAATATATCATTTTTGTGTCAGGAATGTTCATAATATATACACAACACTAGCTATTTTATAATTTTAGCTACACACATTATGTAATCATACATACATTTTACAACTTTATACATTCAAAGCCCTTTATCAAAACCTCTGCAATGAACACACTTAATATCATGTTCTTAATTTTTTATTTTATTAGGGACCTATGCTACAAATTTCGGTTGAATCCCGGCCGCGTGAACTGAGGTGTTTTTCCTTATAGTTGCTCATTCCTTCAACGCAAATGTTGGAACACTTTATCTTAATTACCGGGTTTACTATCCACCCTACTTTATAATTGTAAATTTACGGATAACATCGAAGGATATTAAGAAGTGAAGCATTTCTAATATCACAAGAACAAAAAAAGTACATGGAAATAATCTTTACAGTGCACACTCTTATATGTGTTGAGTATAATCGTCATCTTAGGATTTGTGTTCCCTTCTCCCCTTACTCTCAAAGGCTTACGTTACTTCCAAATCTTTGACTATGGCACCCAAGGGGTGCGATAAAGTAAAAATTATATTTGTGGCGAAATTATTTTGTTAAGTAATAATTGTCAAATGAAATATGGACCTGTGTTAATTTTATTAATTTTAAAAGAGTGGTGGTCAAGGCATGTTCAATAGTGCTCCCACTCCCCCCCTCATTATCCACCTTTACAATTGATAGCAAAATAGTTTCTATTGTGACAAGTGTATTTCTTGTAAAAATTGTCAACAATACATAATGATTCAAATATACCTGTTTTGTCAATAACAAATCATTATCTCTGTTGACAGATCAGATTAACAAAGAGTAGCTAGGGTGATTGATGGGTAGAGCGTCATGATTGGCCGAAACAGGTCACGTGACCCCTCCTCCTGCTCTCTGATTGGCTGTTGATTTTACCCATCCTGCTCTCTTATTGGCTGTTGGTTTTCCCCTGCCCTCCCCACCGCCACTCCAGACCTCATTTCCCCTGCCCCTATAGCCCCCTCACCTACAAACCCTGGACATGTTGGTTCTTGATCATTAATTATTAATGATTGTTAATTAATTATTGCTAATTAATTATTGTTAAATAATTAATTGGTTGGATTGAAGTTCTGGAGTTTCTATTCATTGATTAGGGCGCTGTAGTTTATTTGTTGAAGCATACAGCCACCCGCAGCTCCCGCTCCATGATTTGAGAACCTTTCTCTCCAGCTGTCTCCTGCTGACTGACAGCGTTGTGTCACACAAGCCCTCCCCCCTCCCTCACTTCCCTTCTCAGCAAGTCGTTCACTCCCCCCTTTGGAATGTTGTTCATCCTGACTAGTGAGTTGTGTCCACGGCACATCGCTGGTGCGCATTCTCCCTCAACCACTAGCTTCCACCCCTCCCAGAAGGTGCCCAGTACTTAACGCCCCCAAGGCTTCAAACCGTTACCATGAGTTCACTACCCTACAATTGTTAACCCCAAGTGCAGCTAACTTTGTCTTTTGCTGAGTCTCGAAAAGTTCCATTATAGCACCAATTGTGTTTGAAAGCTCAATGAAGCAGGCACTCGTTTGCCTAGATAGCTATCAGCCCCAAACCTTAGCGTCATGAGATAAAATATTGAAATTTTCAACATATCAACATATGCTAAAAATCCCGTATGTGATCTATGCAGATTTTGAGTGTTTTAATATTAAAATATCAGGGTGTGCAACTAACACTGATCACTCATCAACTACAAAAATGACGAAGAACACGCCATCAGGATTTGCATATATAATAGTCGATTCGGAAGGTAAATGTGTGAAACCTCCAGTTGTCTATAGTGGAGAAAATGTTGTGGATATCTTTCTTCATAAACTTGCTGAAGAAGAAACCATGATCACTGAGATGAAGAAAAATGTTGTCCCTATGTGCATCACCCCTGAACAAGAAAATGAATTTATCTCGGCTAGCGTATGTAGTATCTGTGAGAAGGAGCTAGGTCAAGACCGCGTTCGTGACCACTGTCATTTCAGTGGAGCTTATCGGGGTGCATCTCATAGTATGTGCAATATTCAGTTTCAATATACAAGAGAATACCCGTCATTTTACAAAATTTAAAAAATTATGACGCCCATATTATCATGCAGAAAATTGGGAAGTTTACAGAGAGAAGAATATCATGTATCCCAAACAACATGAAGATATATATCTCATACGGTCTTGGGTATTTACAATTTATTGACTCGTTCCAGTTTTTAAGCACATCTCTTGAAAAATTGGTTGAAAATTTGTTGCATGTTTGGAAAACTCAATTTAAAATACTCCATGAAATTATCCCTTTCGATAAAGTAGATCTAATGCTACGAAAAGGTGGATTGCAGCAGTAAACTGAAAGATAATCAATTACCACCAAAATCCGCATTCTATAATCAGATGCACCAAGAACATATTTCAGAAAATGACTACGCTCATGCTACAACTGTGTGGGAAAACTTTGAAATGAACACTATAGAAGATTATCATAATTTATATGTTTTAAGTGATGTTCTACTTTTAGCAGACGTCTTCGAATACTTTCGCTCTTTGTGTTTTGAGTATTATAAATTAGACTGTCTACATTTTTGCACAAGCCCTGGACTAGCATGGGCAGCCTTTTTAAAGATGGAAAAGGTTGAGTTGGGGCTATTAACTAACATTGAAATTCATTTATTCATTGAAAAGGGGATACGTGGTGGAGTGTCATTGATTTCTAATAGACATTCTGAAGCAAACAACCCCGATATGATGGATTTTAATCCTGAAAAGGAGGTGAAAAATATCACATACTGGGATTGTAATAACCTATACGGAACTGTTATGTCTGATTACCTTCCTCAGAGTAATTTTAAGTGGTTGAACAAAAGTGAAATAGCAGAGCTCAATATAATTTCAGTTGTTGATGATAGCACTGTGGGTTATATATTAAAGTGGATCTAGAGTATCTGAAAGAAATTCATGACGAGCACAGTGACTATACACTTGCTCCTGAAAAAGTCATAGTTACTCCTGAGATGTTATCCCCATTCTCTAAGTATATGCAATTCAAGCTGAACTTTCCCACAGGCGGGAAAACAGAAAAGCTAGTGCCCAACCTAAAGAGTAAACAAAATTATGTGGTACACTACCGTAATTTAAAACTGTATATTTCCATGGGTATGAAGCTTCAAAAGATACGCCGAGTCCTAACTTTCAATCAGCGCTTGGTTGAAGCCATATATTGATTTTAATACATCCCGACGAAAATACGCATTAAATGGATTTGGAAAGGACTTTTTCAAACTCATGAACAATGCAGTATTCGGGAAGTCGATGGAGAATCAAAGACATCATGTAAATGTTCAATAACTAAATAATGAAAAAAGACTAAAGAAGCGTATAGCTTCACCAGCATTTATTGCTTATACAATATTCACGGAAGAGTTAGACGGTGTTCACATAAGAAAAATAAGCCTACTTTTGAACAAGCCTATTTATGTAGGCTTTGCAATCTTAGATATAAGCAAGGTCATTATGTATAACTTTCATTATAATTATGTTAAGAGGAAATATGCACAAAATGCAAAGCTCTTATTCACGGACACAGACTCCCTCTGTTACGAACTGAAAACAGAAAATGTGTATATGGATCTGTTTGATAATATAGATCGATTCGACACTTCAGACTATCCAGAAACACATTTTTTGCACAGTATGCAATAAAAAAGCTCTGGGTAAAATGAAGGATGAAATTAATGGCGAGTGCATTTGAGAGTTTGTGGGACTTCGACCTAAACTCTACTCCATTCAAAAGGGGAGTTTTGAGGAGAAAAAAGTAGGTAAAGGTGTATCAAAAAAACTCTCAAAAAGAAAATTAAACATTCTCATTATAAAAAATGTTTAAAGCAGGCAATTTTACGCTATGCCAATATGTCTATGATAAGAAGTGAGAAACATCAATTGTACAGTATCTCTTTGAATAAACTTGCACTTTCCCCAGGAGATGATAAACGCTATATTTTAGATAATGGATGCGACACTCTTGCATATGGTCACTACAAAATAAGACAAATTTATTCACCAATGGAGACATAAATAATAATAATAATAATCACCCTTTATATTTTATTACGTGAATAGCTCGAGTGCTTGTGAGTATCATAGTCTGATTTAATCAGGTGAAACAGCACGGCTTTATCAAAATTGAATAGTTTAGTTAAAATTAGTTATAGGTGGGAGGTGATGCTACTCGCTTCCTCGCATTGCATCCTGGGAAACGTTTTAATAAACGGCTAAATGAGTAACACCCAATACGTAGTAATATTATAATAAAATTTTGGTGATTTATAAAAGTTTTATCAAATTAATGGTGTAAGTATTTTAGAAACACCTGGTTCACAACCCGCCTTCCCCTCCCTAAATATTTTTTTAAGTCATAGGGAAACCCCGTTGCTCGGCTCAATGACCTCAATATCTATTCTTGTCTCAACTCATATTGTTGAACCATTAAACTGTCGCCAGGGAAAATCCAAAGGGTTGCAACACACTGATCTAGTTCACAATCTATTCTTGTCTCGAGAGTTTCATCTTGTTCAACCTTACACCAATAGGTCGCAGCATACAGCACTACAACACTTTATTGAATTAAAATAAAATTATACCACTTTATTTTAGTTTAGAACAATATGTATGATGAAAAATTAAAGGATAATTATTCTCAATCATGTTTACTAGTGTTACATTACTCCTTATAGGAGTAATTAGATAAGGTAATAAACAAGGTGTACATATAATCGGAAAAATAATTTGTTTAACAATAAATAAATTTATTAGAAAAATAGAGATAGTAAGATTTAGGTTTACAATAATATTATAAGATTATAAGTTTGAAGCTTGTTGCGCGGACCCCATTATGATACAAGTGAAGTTCCACGGGTTGCCCACCCAAGCTAATACCGTACGTGAAGCATGACTACTTGACTAGCTCAAAACATAGATATCTATTAACCCAATTTGATTAAAAACAGGACAGGCAGCCTGTTTGTAACCATACAAAAATTTAACAAATGCACATGAAGTCCATGGCGTCATGTTAGGTATTGACTCAGAATAAATAAATAGAACTTGTTGAGGTAGGCAAGTCTATGACTAAGACATTACTACATTCGAAGACAAAGGCTCATAATGTATAGACTGTATCATAAGGATACAGAGAAATATAGTCGCTAGGACTGATGTGCGATATCTAATACTAGTCATAAGAGACTTGTCCTTCAGACTGGAGGATACAATATTTAACCAATAAAATAAACCTTTTTAATTTTGAAGTCAAGAAGACTTGTAATGGATTAACTGTCGACTCGACATAATATATAACTATCAAAACAAATGAAAGTCATCTCCGACTACAGATACTAAACATACAGGATATAAAACATGTTTAAGTAGACATTGCCTAGTTTTATAACAAAAACTAGACTCTAAGTCATAAGGACTTAACGATATTTGCCAGGATAATTAAGTATATGAAGTATAGACTCCTGGCCAGCGCGGTGATGGTTCTGACGGCCAATACTTCATGGTCGCCGTTTCCTTTGTTGTTTTACGTTGTAGAAGTTCCTCCTTCGACGCTAGGTTGTAGTATAATGGGTATACTGTGAACCTGAGAAGAAGCCTAGTATACTCTACAATTTGATTTGAACGGAACAAAACAAAAAGGGTGATAAACTCAGAAATATAGAAAAAGAAAGAGACGAACTAAGGCCGGGGGAGGCAAAAATACGCAGGAAGAGCCGCGTGCGGGTAAAGGGAAAAACATGGTTCCTTGGACTGCCGCTAGTCTTCTCCGACGGGAAGTGGGTCACTGGGTCGATTTCAATGTACACTTCTTTCTTCATCAGGTGTAGTTATGATAGCACGTGTGGCTGCAGTAGGCCGCCATCATTGAATAGTTTTTTCCACATGTGGTGAACAAAATCCAGTAACATCTTGAAATGGTGAGTAGATACTAAAGCATCTTCTATTTAAATATACCTGGTTTGATTATATTCTTTAGGTTCAGCTATTATTTTTATGAGAATTTGTGATGTAGACGTCCTTTTACAATATTTTCTTGTAGGTAGCATGGCAAATATATGTAAATTTATCCGACATCATCCAATGGCAAAAGTTATGCGCTAAAGTATTTTATTCATAAATATGATAATGTTAATCCTCTTCTTTGATATCTGCTACAGTATTTATCAAAAGGTAATATTTTTTGAACGACCACGTGTTTCAATTTAGGGAGACACGTGATTAGATCTGGCTGCATCTAGTCCGGAAAAATAAACTTTGAGGTAGATTACTTTTAAATTTATTATTACTTCTCTCTTTCTTTTATATTGTTGGAAATTATCAAAATATTAATATTTAATCATAGTTGTCCAATCTGGTTGATTGACAAGCTACACTAAGTTTATACTTTGTTTGCAGATTAAAAAAACAAAACATTAAACCAAGAAAATAAGACCATGTAAAAATCATTTAAACAATGCTGCTTACAAATATTTAACATTTAACTTGCGTTAAATTATACTAAATGATAGCGAAATGTGTTTATTGTAATATAATGAAAACAGTTTTAACCTAAGTATTCCCACATTTTAATGACAAGCTCAGTTTTTTATGCAATATTCTTTAAATTATTTTTTTAAGACTTAAATTTTAATTGGCTTGGTAGATATGAATAAAACATAACTATGTAAGTGAATTGATCTTTACAGTAATACAAATTTTAATAAAATGTGTATAGTAGCGTTCTTAGTAATCAGGTACAGAGAAATCGCCTTAGAAACCTGCAGCGCTCATCTCTCATAGTGATACATCCCCTTATTTATATTGACCGAATAAAATGATTTAAATGTCTATTTATAGTAATTTCAATGGGGTGTGCCGCATGTTAAGGTGCCGGCTTATTATTGGTCAATAATATTTTTTCCTGATCGATGATTTCCCGATACGTGTAAAACAGGATGGATTTACCACTACACCACAGTTGTGCTCACGTGTCCGGCGAACATGGGCGTGGTACCCTACTGATGGCTATGGAGGCCCAATATGCCGTGAAGGACTGCTATCCACCCTTTGTGGTCATGTTTATTTTTTCCGACCATGCAAAAGCGGGTCACATCTCACCCTGTGACGTAAGAAGGTAAGGGTTTTCAATCACTACTAGGGTTGATAGATCAACAAAAGCTAATCATTTCACATTTCATTTGGCGTAAATGCTGGTACATCCCTTTAACCACAAATTTTATTATTCTGTCCCTCTCATTTGGTCAAAGATATCCAGATGGCATTGGAGGGTCCGATTCCTGTGTTCAGGTCTCAATGCTATCTAGCTGGAGTAATCATCACTAAAAGCATAAATAATAGCGTTGATTATTTGAATCATAAACTACCTATATGTTTTAATTTACAACTTGGTAGCAAGATTTCTACTATATATATTTTCAAATTTCAACCCAGTGAAAATGCCTGTACACATCACGCCCTGTGTCGGGAGGAGGAAGGGGTTCAATTCTCTACTAGGGTTGATAGTGCAACAAACGCTAATTAAACAAAAATGCCAGTATATTTTCACATTTCAAACCAACGCAAATTCCTGTACATTCCTACAACCATTTGGGCAAATATATCAAGGTTAGAATTCATGTCACCGTAAACGGCGAGTGCTGAGACACAATAACCTGTTTTAATAGGGATGGTTTCTGAAAAATCAGCCTTGCATGAGCATTATAAAGCACATTTGAGCTGGGGCCAGGGGTTAATGACTCTTCAATAGGGTCGTTGCTACCCGCTTTCATAATTTATAACAAGTTTAGGGTTTACAACTCCCGCTAAGGGTTGTTGCGACATCAAACTTTTCCACCACGAGGTATTTGACCTCCACTGAGCTCACAAAGAGGGGTGTGACAAATTGAGGGGTAAAGGGAAAGAGGTCTTGAGGCAGTGGACCGTTTCTGGTTGCTCATACTCTACGCTAACCAGCCGTCGGGAGAGGTTCGTGCTGCACCCTCACTAGCAATGCTGACACGCCTTTGGAGGAGTACCCGATACCGAGGTGTATTTGATACATGGAGCTTAGGAAGAGGGGTGAAGGAGGAAAATGAAAGGCATTGTGATCTAGCGCTCTAACTTAGATGATTATGCGTCATGGCACAGACAGAGGAGAATGTAAGTAAGGGGACACTCCTGTGTTCGTTCCCAAACCCGACCATCATGTGCCCGATGCCCGTTACTGCACACCAATAAATAAAATAAACTCCCACACCAATAAATAAATAAAAAAACAAATAATCCCCAACACCCATCCCTATCCTATCCAGACATTAAAAAAACCAATGAGAACACATAAAAACCCAATGAGTACACAAAAAACAAATGAGACAGGAACAAACCAGTTTGGACAATAATAAACCTATGAAAGAGGGTCAGCGGATGATGAGGGTCAGAGGGAGGGGAAAGGCCGACAGCCAATCAGAGAGCGAAGGGGCGTTGTCACGTGATGAGCTCTAACCAATCACAACCTGTTGTATGTTGCCACCCCAGCTAGTCCAATCACAGCCTGTTTTAAGACGCCACCCCAGCTACTGGTAGTTTGGATCAGGGTTTCTCAAACTACGAGGTGCGAGAGGATTTCAGGTGAAGCGCAGCATCATTATATCTGTGAACTAATATTTCACTTCCTTCGACTTGCTAAATTCTGATTTACTGTAAAAAAATAATATTCTGTTTGACTTATGAAGCAATAAAATTAATTTTGATCTTTAGATTTACATAAATGTGTATGAAAGTAATTTCTCAACAAGTATGATAGTTTTAACTAAGGAAATCAACTTGCAGTTGAAAAACGCCTTCCTTTGTATGTTACATAAACAGAAGCTGACTTGAAACATATCTGTGATAGTAAGAAACTCATTCTTCCAAATGACAAGTGCATATTTTTCATGAATAATAATTCCATCATAAAATGTTAAAACAAACTTGATATTTAATTAATATTTTACAAAACTTTACTATTCTTAATAATCTTCTATAAAGTTCTTATCATAAAATAAAGAAATCAATGAACTAATTAATGCCTCATTTTTGCTCAAGTGCATAAAGTTTGAGAAAACCTGGTTTAGATGATTCTATATAAATCATATAATTTACCCAACTTAAATGTGAGCGAAGCCGTGGGTAAACTCGAGTAAGTTAACATAATTATAAAAAAATGAATGGTTGATTAATTCATTTAACAAAATTAGTAAACAATTATACGCATAAAGATAGATAAAATATACTTTGGTACTGGAAAAAAGTTCAAAATTTAAAATAAAACAAAATTATTAAAATGGAGTGGCCACATGTATATGATAAATTATTCAAAAAGGGTACGGGTACAAAACTTTTTATTTCTGGTAAAAAACGGTACTAAAACTAGTACACAACTTTGGGGATGAAAAAAGTTTAACATAAATAAGTGGTACCACAGGTTAATGGACGTGCTTCTATACCTTGGGAAGTAGTAAATTGAGAGAAGACAGTTTGTTTTAAAACGGTAGTATATACTATTTAACTAAACATTACACACCTCGCCATCTATTAGCATTACTACAAATCATAACGAGTGTTTCCGGATACAACAAAACACATTTTAAATAAATGGTCTAAAACTTGATTTTACAAAAATTAATTTGGCATAAAGTAGTTTGGCCTAAAGTCATTTGACCTAAAGGCACTTGGCCTACACATTAGGCCAAATGACTTTAGTCCGAATGACGGGTACCCTACAGACAGACATGAGGACAGACTGCCAGACATAGGCTACAGACAGACATGGGGACTGAAAGAATTGTTGTGTTATTATTATTATTATTATTATTATTATTATTATTATTATTATTATTATTATTATTTAGCACCGCGTCTTACTACCCGTTCGGGTTATACGCTTAAGTACTAATTAAACTAATGGATTAGGAATTGGGAAGGTTGAATTAAAGGAAGTGAACCCGCATTTGCGTGGAGGGAGAGTGGAAAACCATTTAGGAAAAACCCCCCCCAGTTCACCCGACCGAGATTCGAACCTCGATCTCCCCGTCCTCAGCAGTCGGTTTCAACACGAAAAGAATTGTAAAATCAACTTTCTTTGGTTGGTGTGCACATAAAACGCAAAGATTCGTATTAATCTCGAGATTTTTTTTTTACTATAGGGCCTAGTGATGTATCCTCATCATATTGTTAATAGGGGATGACCATTTCAGATAGCTTCTAGAATCTAGAGGTATATAATTTTCTGACATAAGCAAGAAAAGGAGAAGGGTGTGAAGTAAAAAAAAAGTGTTACTTGCTCCTCTACCCTCTCACAGAAATAAAGTTCCATTACTACTTTTACTACTTTATATAAATAAAATTGTTCTTATTTTTTAGGGGTTCGTAGTAAGTCTTAACATCATGTTATAAATTGACGATTTTTAAGAATCAAATAGCTGAAGTTAATATTTATGCATTTTAGTGAGGATCTCTCCATCTAGATATCATATTCTTAAAAATTGAAAAATGACACCTGGACACGGGAATCTAACCCGTGACCATTTGCATAATACGCCAATACTCTTACCACTGAGCTATCCAGGAATCGTCCCGTACTCAGGGTCATTCTTCACTCATATTTTAAGGCTAGACTATGATTGACGTGCAGAAATCGTCGGCTACAAATGTGTGATTTGATTAAAACCACCAGCTATCAGATAAGGCAGCCACCTTTCACTCGGTAGTTGTCTTAATGCTGCCGCTTGTACAGTTATTATTAAAACTGTAAGGGATTGCATATTTAAGAAACAAATAGCCGAAGCTATTATTTATGCTTTTTAGTGAGGAATTCTCCATCTAGATATAATATTCTGAAAAACTAAAAATGATATCTGGACATGGGAATCGAATATGATATCTATATGGACTGATCACCCCTAAAAAGCACAAATAATAGCTTTGGCTATTTGATGCTTAAATATGCAATCCCTTACAATTATAATAATTGTACAAGTGGCAGCAAAGATCCTACTACCGAGTTGAAGGTGGTTGTGTTATCTGATAGCTCGTAATCTTAATAAAATCACACATTTGTAACCGACGATTTTCCGCACGTCCATCATAGACTCTGCCTTAAAATATGAGTGAAGAATGACCTTGACCATGGGAAGGAGGATTCCTGGATAGCTCAGTGGTTAGAGCGTTGGCGTAATAAGCCAAGGTTTCCGGGTTCAATTCCCATGTCCAGGTGTCATTTTTCAATTTTTCAGAATAATATGACAATTTTTAACCTCCTTCCTCCACAAAAAAATTCTCGAAACGACAATGGCAACTTATTAAATATATTCAGCCCACGAGTGGTGAAAACTGCTTGTCAGATTTACCCCTTGGGATGAAAATCGTTTGAACACCCCACTTTAGTCATTTCATCAACATACAGTGTTGCTTTTGTAATATCACTTTATTCTTCACCCCCACACATCACCCAATCCTCCAGGATTCCAACCCCTTACCTCTCAGAGTTCATCCAGGCCATGTAACTCCTCAGTAGTGTTGTAGTTAGGGGCACTTATTGTATACTGTGTAAAAAGGGGTGTTAACAAAGTGGTGTCTGAAGAGAGGATTAATCCTTAACAGTATGACTACATTTTGCTAAAATAAAATAATTTAAGGGTAGTTTACTTAAGACAAATTTGACAAAATAGGAAAGTTTTCAAAAGTTGGCCTTGAAGATTGCGTTTAAGTTGGATACATAGGAACTGAATTAGACACATCGTACATAATAATATGTTTGTATGTTTCAATTTGATTTTTTAGGCTAGTTCACAAATAACCGATCTTTGAAAAGGTTGAATTTGCTAACAATATTTGAACAATTTGGTTTAAAATCTTTGAAGAGTATTTATTGTGATTAACAAGATAATGCATTTATTTTTTATGAGGAAAACTTACTTGAGGGTAATAATTTAAAATACGTTGTGGTATCATCATGAGGCACTGTTAAAGTTCTTGAGGTTTTACAATAATAAAATTTAAAAACACAAATGTTATAATAAACATTACTCGAGTATATAAGTAACTACATATTGAAACAATAAAATAATTTACAGTTATAAATAGTAAACAGTGTGTAGTCAATTATCGTTTAAAGGAGGAAATAGTCAAAAGACTTAATTTAAGAATGTTTGTAAAATTTAAAAAGTTATTAAAATTATATTATACTTAAGAAAATGTAAATATTAGTATGTAGAAAGTTTTTTTAACAAAAAACAAGTCATTTTAAGTTGCCCATCATGCCTTCATGAACATTTTAAAAATAAAATTGTATTAAGAAAATATTTATGGAGGCATGGTGGACAGCTTAAAATTAAATGATTTAATTTTTTAAGTGTTGCATTCTCTTAAAACGTTTTAAGCTTTAAAAACATTAGTAAATCGATTTATGATACTTTCTTTCTTTTAATTATTGACGACAAACATTGTGTTTACGATCGTAACTGTAAATTGTTTTATTGTTTCAATATATATCTACTTATCTACTCTATTCATTTTACGATACATTTTTAAATTCTAGTTATTGTCAACATCAAGTTACAAACAATTAAGCCAATTTTATTTATACATCACGCCATCAAGAAAGTGTTGTCATTTTACAGTTTTCCAACACTTTCACTGATGAAAATGTTAAAACCTTGTTTTATCTATGTTAAAAATCAAGATAGACACAGTGGCGGATTTAAAATTTGTGCGCCCTTAGGCACAATGATAATATGTATCCCTTCTCCCCCCCCCCCCCTTTTCCTCCTATAATAAATTTTTTTATTTTATTTTTTGTCAAGGGCTTTTTTAAGGGCTTTGTCAAGGAAGTTTCTGAGGAAAGAGGCGTTGGGTGGGTGTTGGGGATAATCAGGCATGAACATGTCACACAGTAGCTTGAGTTAACATTATGAAAAAAGGGAGATTGACGTCAGTTACAAAGTAATTGCAAAGTACAGTTGTTTAAAATAAAATATTGTCGTTCTGACTTTAACTTTAACTATTTTTATAATGTTAGTCAATAATTTTTAAACGTATTTATTAAAAATAAAATATTATATTAAAAATAAAAATGTCATCCAAAATGTGTTGCCTCCTAAGGCCGTCGCTCCTAGGCCCATGCATAATAGGCTTATAGTGTAAATTCGCTTCTGGATAGACACACTTAATGCTAAAACACATATGTGAATATTTTACGATTGGGCAATTCACATTTGTTCTTATCTTGGCAATAGAGGCACGTGTGGTTTTTTTTAAAAAAAGGACATGAATTTTAAAATAAAAGTTTGATTTGTTTGCAATCACGTAAATTATATAATATTTTCGAGCAGCGAGCATCACGCTGTGTTGCAAAGGTTCCTTTAAAAAAATGTAACCTTTAACCATGGAAATAAAGGTTATCATGAAGTTCAACTGATGAAACACAATCGAATTGGGGCTCGACTTACAATAAAAGCCGATGTGGTGGGTAAGCAGATTACCATACGTCCCTCCAACCACGCAAGCAACATGGCCGTTTTTCTACTGATGTCGATGGGCGTACTGCTCACCACTGCGCAAGCGCTTGATTCCTGTCCTGACAAGACGGCAGTTAGTAACTTCAATAGCACCGCGGTAAGTCAAGTGACCGTAATTATTTTATTAAAATTAATAATATTAAATTTAATTTGTTTTACTTATTTATCTTATGAAAAATAGTTGACCTACTACCAATATGTTTAAAATTAAATCTAGCTCCCGATAGATACACATGGAGATACTAACGGTGAATTAAGCAGAAAACTGCTCACTATTATAATACTATAAAGCCACATGGCTGAATCACTTACTCACTCACTCACTCACTCACTCACTCACTCACTGACATTAATGTTTACCCACTTTCAGATGAGCTAGAAACTTGAAATTTGGCAAACTTATAGCTTCTAGCCTGTAACCGACAGGAATATTTCAAAAGTTAAAAAATTTAGTTGTTAACATTCGAAATAAATTCAAAATGGTGGAGCAACTTTAAAGTCAGTGTGGACCTTTCTTTGGACGTCCCTTATGGCTAAACGGTAAGACTTATCAAAAACTGTTTGCACCCGGAGAGTTGGCGAGATCCACAAGTTTGGTACTATCACTTTTGGTCGTATTTCCATCGGTTATACCATAGATTGAGCTATATTTTTTGATTTTAGGTAAATTTGGCACATTTTCCACACATTTTTTAAATTTTCTGACACACTTATGGGACTGCTAGAATCATAAAATTTGGCAGACATATTTGCACATCTAATTTCAATATCGTGCCAAATTTGATGATTCTAGCTGCCCCATAAGTATGGAGAAACTAAAATAAAGTGTGAAAAATACAATACAATACCGGTCTTTAAGTTGTTACGTTCAAAACAATGCTGGAATTACATTAGTTTACATCCACTTGCAAAGAAAACTAAAGCGGGCAAAGTGAGTTATAATATATCACTGTAGTTGATTGAACGGAAAACTGCTCACTATTTTAAGGTATTATTGTAGTGGATTGAACAGTCAACTGCTCACTATTATAAGGTATTATTGTTGTTGATTGAACAGTCAACTGCTCACTACTTTAAGGTATTATTGTAGTGGATTGAACAGTCAATGCTCACAATTATAAGGTATTATTGTAGTAGATTGAACAGTCAACTGCTCACTACTTTAAGGTATTATTGTAGTGGATTGAACAGTCAACTGCTCACTATTATAAGGTATTATTGTTGTTGATTGAACAGTCAACTGCTCACTACTTTAAGGTATTATTGTAGTGGATTGAACAGTCAACTGCTCACTATTATAAGGTATTATTGTAGTAGATTGAACAGTCAACTGCTCACTACTTTAAGGTATTATTGTAGTGGATTGAACAGTCAACTGCTCACTATAATAAGGTATTATTGTAGTAGATTGAACAGTCAACTGCTCACTATTATAAAGTATTATTGTAGTAGATTGAACAGTCAACTGCTCACTATTATAAGGTATTATTGTAGTGGATTGAACAGTTAACTGCTCATTATTATAAGGTATTATTGTTGTTGATTGAACAGTCAACTGCTCATTATTATAAGTTATTATTGATGTTGATTGAACAGTCAACTGCTCATTATTATAAGGTATTATTGTAGTGGATTGAACAGTCAACTGCTCACTATTATAAGGTATTATTTTAGTGGATTAAACAGTCAATTGCTCACTATTATAAGGTATTATTGTAGTGGATTGAACAGTCATTTGCTCACTATTATCAAGGTTAGTGCAAGGAAGGTTGTCTCGATTGAACGCGCATAGTTCTGCGCGCGAAAGTGTGACATAGGCGATAGCCCTTTAGCTGTACACAAGCAAGTCTCGAGAAGAACCATTTTAGCTTGTGAAGTGAAAGTAAAATATTTTTAAAAGTATATGTTTTGATTTCATGCAATTATCATTAAGAAATGTGTATTTATATCAATATATTCCTTTAACAAAAGGTGTTTATTTTTTGTCATATTTAACTCATTTCCAGTAGGTAGGCCTATAATAGTATATAAATTAGGCCCTATTCTGTAGATAAATGATAATTCTATCATTGAATCTACTTACTACAAATTTTTTATGTTAGATTACAATAGGAAGAACTTTCAAATTTGTAAACTCAATGTTTAGACCAGTGTTTCTCAACCACCAGGCGCTCGCATCAAATATCTGGCTGCAAGGGGTTCTCCAGGAATTTGTCATTTTAATTTTATAAGCATTTTCACAGAGCATAAATATATTTTCCACTACCGTTTCTTTTTTCAAACAAATACCATTAAAATCATTGTTATAATACAATAATCAATTTTAAAATAATAATATTATACATTTTTGGTGATCAGAATGGGATGTGTCACAAATTAATTAAAGCACGAATTAATTAAAATAAATTAATTTAATGATGTTGGTCTGGGGAAACTATAATATGCTATAAGATTTCATTAGTCCCGTGAGTGATAAGTAATTAGAATGTAATTTTATATTTTTTAACATG
Organism: Timema cristinae; assembly: GCA_039000515.1. Classification (NCBI taxonomy): domain Eukaryota; kingdom Metazoa; phylum Arthropoda; class Insecta; order Phasmatodea; family Timematidae; genus Timema; species Timema cristinae. The sequence continues at coordinate 43,174,809 of JBCFYV010000003.1, read as the reverse complement.
CCACACCATATATAGAAGTATAATAATACTCTTTATGATAATGCCATAGTTAATTATTAATATTTTAATTATTATTAGTTGAATGTATGAACTTTTCAAAAAATTGAAAAGCTACTTAACTAAGATTAAATTTTTTGGGAGCGGGCTCTCGTCTTACAAAAAAAAAAAAAGGCTGGATTTCTACAAAATCAATAATAAAGCTCTTTCAAGATTTGAAGAAAACACATGACCTTCACTACTTTCTAACTCACCGGCTCAATCAAGATATACTGGAGAAACTATTTTCCCATATTCGAACCAGAGGAGGGCTAAATGATCAGCCCTCTCCACTTGAAGCAATTTATCGTTTAAGAATGATCATTTTGGAGAAAACTCAAGGTATTTTACAAAAAACATTCAAACCCTGATAACTCTTATGAATCTGAGTATGTTGAAGCAAAAGTCATGAAAGCTAGTGGAGTTTCCAGTCCTATTGAAAGATCAAATAAGAATGAAATAACAAGTGAAGAAGAATTAGTTGAGTTTAATAGTTCAATATCAAAGGATGAGCTGAACCATGGACTTGACCAACTTAAAAGTAGTACAATTGAGGATTTAGCTGGATTGGTTGCGAAAAAGAATTTCCAAATCTTGGCAGCTATACCTATATACCTTAGCTTGAATTTACGCCACCGTCCTGGATTAGGGATTTGTCTTTTGGAGGCCTTACAGAACCCTCTCTGCTGAACGGCTATCTAAATCGTTAAAACTGGAAGAAGAGTTTGTAAAACATCATGGTGAGGAAATTATTAAGGGACCATTAGTAGTGGGTAGCTTGGTGAGAAAGGCCTCCAAAATGTTTCCAAAAGTATCAAATGTTGTGTTAAAAATATTTTTTAACCCAATATCATTCATAAGAATGAAATTTATTTAATGCCAGTTCCCGTGCATTCAAGAATTATAATGTAAGTGACAAATCTAGTAAAAAACATTAAAAAATACAATATTTTTTCTATGTTATCAACTCTCATTCTGAGAAAAGTTTACTTACTGTTGATAATGCACTTAAAATGACTGAAATTACTTTAGCAGAAATAAATATGAGTAATATACAAGTAAGCCTTCCAGTGTCAGCCTTAATAAGGAACCAGACAAATTATTTTTCCTTATTTTTTGTTTATTTGTAAATAAAGACATGACCATTGTCTCAATATTTTAATTAAAAAAATCATACCAAATTAAAAAAAACACAATAATATCGCTAGCTAGTAGGCTATCTCCTACAAGTGTTATTTTGTTTTGCTTTTAATTACATAGGTCATTCCTTAAAATAATAAATATATATATATATATATATATATATATATATATATATATATTACAAATAATATGTAATTATATATATTATTATACATAAAATTATATATAATATATATTATATTTATTATTATATAAAAAATTATATAATATAATTAATTGTATATTATATATACTATTATATATTATATATATTATTATATATAAAATTATATAATATATAGTTTTATATTATATAATAATGTATAATTATATATTATATAAAAATGTATAATTATATATTATAATTTAATAATATAAAATTATATAATATGTATAATTATATATTATATCATATAATCATATATTATTATATTATATAATTTTATATTTATATATTACCAATAATATGTAATTATAGGCCTAAATGTATTCTTGATAAAAATGCATTCCTGACAATATGTGAATGTACTCGTATATTATAATCCAATAATAATTATACAAATATATAATCTAATTTAAATATTATATTCCTGATACCAGTAGGCCTAATATGTGAAAATATACATGTTCATAATTATAAATTTAAAAACTAAAATTAATACGTTTGTTTCTAATAATATGTAAAAAAAAGTTAATAATAGTATATCACTATTATACCCAATGACGTGTAAAAAATGTATATACTCCTAGTAATATAATTATATATAATGTAATTATGTGTATAATAATGAAATATGTAAATATATAGTTGCTTCTAAGCAACAAGAATTGATTTACTATTTATTTAAATAAATAAAAAGCATCTCAACAGTAGTTTTCTTGTTTTAAAATGATAACAATCTTTAACCGAGAGTTAAATATTACATCTAAATTATGTAATTTTTTTTAATTTTATGATTTTATTATTATTATTATTATTATTACTAACCGTTTGGGTTACACGCACTTACGCTAATGTGTAATGGTAGGGTGATTGTTATATGAAATGGAGGACCTACAGTTTAACGTGGAATCCGAACCACGGTGGAGGCCTGGCAGTCCCCACATTCACAAGATGTCATGTCAGAGGTGAAGGAAGGGTTTGATAATCAGATAAATTTGTGCCGGGACCGAGGATTGAACCCCGGATCCCAGCATAGAAGTCCGGCATTTTACCCCTAGACCGCCAGGTCACCTTTTTCATTATCATTGCCTTAGCTAAAATAAAATAAAATCATATTTAATGGGTTTACAAACTAGAAGAGCATAGATTTTATTATTACTTAGCAACACGTCTTACTACCCGTTCGGGTTATACGCTTTAAGTACTAATTACGTTAATGGATTAGGAATTGATAAGGTTGAATTAGAGGACGTGAACCCACATTTGCGTGGAGGGAGAGTGGAAAAACATTTAGGAAAAACCACCCCCAGTTCACCCGACCGAGATTCGAACCTCGATCTCCCCGTCCTCAGCAGTCGAGCTCAACAAGACAAGCGTGTTAGCCAACTACGCCACCGAGGCGGGTAAGAGTATAGAAATTACCAAGGTTTTACCTAATGTTTCGTGAGAGGATAACCTAGCTACCAGTAAAGTCACACCTCCATTTCTAGCTATCTACACAGGACTTATGTGAATGCGACAGCCTCCTTTCTATGAACCTGCACTATTATAAACTATTGTTGAAGTGGATTGAATAGTCAAATGTTCACTATTATAAGGTATTATTGTAGTTGATTGAACAGCTAACGGCTCATTATTATAAGGTATTATTGTAGGGAATTTAACAGCTAACTGCTCCTTTTACAGTGCAGCATACAACTTTGTGTGGGGCCAAATATTCGCTTAATATCTCAGATATTCTCTTCGTATTGCTAATTGATGACGAATAGGTTTCCCATTAATACCCAATGATAATTATCGTGTAACTGTCAGTTGTTTGATACGTGTGCAGTTCCAGTTTACTTTGCCCTCAACTGACCCTTTACCCGTGTTTCTGTTGGCAGTGGGTAGGCAAGTGGTACGAGCTTCTGGTTCAGGGACCAATTTTGAGCAAGGACCTGAAATGTCAGTCCTTGGAGTTGGCGCCGTCAGCTGACAACTCCTGGGTGTCAACTTACAGTTCCTACAGTAACGCGTGAGTTGCTATTCTACATTTGACCAAAGACTTAGAAAGTATGCATGGGATAATACTTCCACCTCTGTTGACGAGCTTGACATTATCCCTGTCTCATGTGGCTGTAACGTTTAAAAGAGCTAGCCTGATGTATTAATGTTTGTACGCCACCATTAGGGTGACATTTGATATAACGATTGAATTGGGTCCAAGTTTACTGTTCTGTATTATAACAATTAAAAAGGGATGATGTCTTATTTTATAAATTAAAAGTTCTGGTGTTTTATAGTTATTTTTATTTTAAGTAGATAAACAGTTTTTTGCTAGATATTTCACACGTTGTAGATTTTAATAAAAGCTCGACTATTACGTTATATGCGTGATAATTCCCGACACGTGAAATTTAGAACACAGATTAAGATATCATAGACTCTACCTACATGGCTCTTTGTCAGGAAGGAAAATGAAGAGATGCGTACCCTGAAGGGGTATATCAAGCGACATTTCCTTCTCGAAGCTTCCTAAAAGAAAAAAGGTGTGGTCATCCAGGTGCGTTTCTGTCCACAAACTGCGTTGTCTTTTTAAACAGAGACGTACAAGGTTGTTGCCATACCTTGCAACTTAACAACTTAACACAAATAAATATTACTACCCGCTCTCATTTAAAATATCGTAATTTTGAATATAGATGTGAATAATAAATTATTGAGATGTATAATTCCATATTATTACAAGGCCTGGGTTCATATCCCGGCTGGAGGTACTAGATATTTTATCTTCCTCAAGTTTCACCTTTCTCTTCTTGTATCGTACTAGGTATAGTATGTGGCTGGTAGTCCTCATCAGCCTGACAATAAAACTGTTTTATTTTCTAATCAGGTGATTCACATAAGTACATGAGTATACGTAGGTGAGGTAAATATTGTGATGACCTTTGGGATCCTCGTGGTTATATTTCCTGGATACAGGCCCAGATGTCATGGGTTTGATCCCCGGCACATCCAGATTGTTCTGTGGGTCTGTAACGAGACCAAACTTAGCCTCGTGAGGACAAATGAAGAGCTAATTGAATAAATAAGTAGTGGCTCTGGTCTATAAAACTGAGCTCAGTGGCTATAGGGTTAGTTGTGGTTACCACATGATACCCTTGATCCGCAGATGTTGGCATTATTCTAGCTCACCATGGAGTTGTTTATTTAGGTAACTGTCGTGTGAACACGTAACATAACATACATTTTATGTTTCCCCCAATTTTTAAATGTTGGTTAATAACTAATTCAACTTTTTTCAACACCGGGAGGACAAAAAAAAAGATCTGTGAGCCACATTCATCCCACGAGCCACAGGTGTGTGGCCCCTGCCTTAGAAATAAAAAAAATAATTGCAATAAATATTTCGGTGAAGATGTTTGATGATTGAATATCAGGTGAAAGAGGGGGGGGGTATTATAATATGGTACTGACATATGTAATCTACAGCAGACCTTATATTAGTGTCACATGCAACCACCGAGCACTGTAGTAGACACATGAGTGTGAGAAGAAAACTGTTATTGCTCTTATTGTAACTCACTTGTTAATGTTTCTGTTGTTGATGTCCTCGGGGTAAGTTAAACCGGAGGAGGGAACTTTAAAACTTGGGATATGGTGAGAGTTTTCTTTACATTCAAACTGCCTGGAAACTTTACGTAAATAACTGAAACTGTGCAATGCACTTAAAAACTGGAGACGTTTACTTAAACACGAAAATATAAGAAAGGAAACGTAAACCATTGTTGCAGAAACATATTGATCAAACAATAACATCTCTGTGCACCAAAGAGCATGACAATCAATTTCCCCGTTTCCCAAACCTCCATTTAAAAAGTGCATTTCAGATAAAAGTTTTCTCTTTTTAATAGACCCACAACTTTACAATGACAAGTTATTTCTTATCTCAAAGAATTGCAGAGATATGATCAAATTTGGTAATTTCCGCCTGTGTAAAGTACCCTCAAAGCCAGTTTCACGAGAAAAAGAGAATTTACATTTTATATATAATGTTAAACGATACCGGGATACAAAAATTCAATCAAAAACGCTAGAGAGGATTTCTAGACAATATGTTTCATCTGGTTTTTCTCTTCAGTAAGCTAAGATGAATTTTAGTGTTAGATATCTAAGGGGCCAAACATGTATTATATAACGCAATTTTAGGCCTTTTTTGATCCCCTCGCCCTAACAAGTTACGTAACGCCTCCAGTTTCAACTAAAATCATCTTTTTCTCATGTCATTTTCGAATGGGCTGGGTTTTTTTTAGTAGATGAGCTATTTTCAGATCGAATCTTATAAATTTATAATAAATAGGATTTTGAATAAAGGATGCAATTTCTAGTCAAACAGTTATATTTGTATTTACAAAAAAAATATTTTTAAAAGTGTGAAAAAGATTTAGTTTATACATGACTAGATCATGTTTTAAACATTTTCTAACCAAGTTGGTTGGAACCATTCTTTTACATTTGTGATTAGAGGTATTTCCTGTGGAGTGGTTTCATGAGTCAAGTCAGTGCCTTCCTGTACCTCAATTTGTTCTTCGGGAAGCCACTGTACATCTTTATCTTCTGACATAGCATCCTGTGTCTCACATAGAACCTCAGCCTTCCTAAGTCTATAAATCTAATTTGATGAATTCAAACTCTTTATTTTTATGGTTTGTTACGTTACTCTAGCATAAGGTGCCCCCCCCCCTCCTCCTAATCCCCCATGTAACGCAGAGTAACGCTACGATGAACACTTCCCCCCTCAAGTGCGTTACGTAACAAATGTATGGCCCCCTAATTCCAAAAACCCTCGGGGGAAATTTATGAAAACCCTAAACCTCAAGTTTTATCCCAATCAGTAAAATGGTTTCGGCTCTACCCCGAGGTACAGACAGACAAATGGCATCGCAAACACCACCTTTTCGCTTTCAGGGGGTCAAGAAACGTCGACACTTATCAGAATCTTGAGTTTGATTTTTTCGACAGTCACAATACTTCTCTCTCCAAGGGGTTGAGAGAAAGTAAAAATATAGCAGAATTGAGATATTATTTTTAAAACTTTGATATGTTCTTTGGTCGGAGTGCATGCAATCTCTTGTCTGTTTTACCGGTTAATCGGGTGCAAGTGCTTGCCACAAGTAAATAGTCTTGTATAGGTTGGTCTTAACTCCCGTCATGCCTTGTTCCAGAGCCAGCAGCTACATCACCCTCACCTCTACCTTGACTCTTGTCAACGCTGCCAAGAACGAGGGAAAGTTGACGTACTTCAGAGAGGGATTCGATAATGGTGAGTGGGTTTGGTTCTGGTTCTATCGACTAACAACTGGCCTAGTGGTGTCATGTTTAGAGAGTTCCTGGCTGCTGAAATATATGTCCTAGGTTTGATTCCCAGTTTGTAGCGGGGGAATAGTTCTCATAGTCACCAGGGTTCGGTTAAATAGGCTTAGGCCTAAGTTGGATTGTAAGTGTTCCCACTGGTTCCATACCCTCATAATCACTATCACCCTCATACTCACTATCACCCTCATACTCACTATCACCCTCATACTCACTATCACCCTCATACTCACTATCACCTGATACTCACAATCATCATCATCTGATTTCATTGGGACTTGGAAAGAGCCTCCACGGGAAGGATGTATTATTAGTTCATTTGGGCGTTTCTTGGGTAGCGGCACATTAGTATTGGCGGCTAATATTTACACCACTGGGCTACGAGTGATGAAGCCTTGACAAGCCATTATTATTATAATTATGACTACTATACTATTATTATTACTATTAGTATGTTAGTATTCTCAAGTTATTTATTATTTTTATCATCTAACATTAACAATAATTATCTCCTATTTTCTGTAACTATTCATCAGTATGTATCATTATTTAGCTATTATTGTTTGGTTTATTTTGTTATAATACATGCCTGTAAGGTATTTGTGTACTTTTTAGTGCTGGCCTGGCATAGGTCTCACGACTGTTGGCCAGCACAATAATAAATTAAATTGAAATTGAATTAAAATTATTATTGCGTCATACCTATCTTCAAGAAAGCATTTCTAGAACATATCTACTATAATTAACTTCAGTTGTCTTTAAACCGTAACTGTGTGGGTCGCAGGTTCTGAGTGCAATAGTTTGCTCTGAGACTATTGACCTCATTGACCCGACCAATCCACTCTGGTTGTCTCTGACATTCTTATAATGTCTCGTACGCTTCCCTTTATTAGATATAATCTCAAATTATGTTGAGTGATCCTAGTTTGGTTCATCCAAGTGATGATTGTGATCATCTGTAGAGGTGTCTCTGAGGTGTCGGTGATGTTGTGTCTCTCAGGTAACACCGTCCCTTTCACTGTCCTGGCTGCCGACTACAGTGACTACCTCATAACGTATTTATGCAAGCAGACACAGGCCAGCAGGAGCTCCGTCACACCACAGTACGAGGGTACGTAGCATGTCTGCATGGGCTTACTTGGGGCGAAGGGGGGAACATGACCCTGACTGACAAAGACTAACTAAGTCCTCGTTAGCTCAGTTGGTAGAGCGGTTAACCGCGTAAAAGCGGATGACCAAAATTTAAATCTCTAACCAGGTGTCGTTTATATTTCTAGTGAATTTACACAATAGAAACGTATTCGATTTGCCAGCCAGGCTGGGCTCATTATCACGCATAACTAATAGTGCATTGCGCATAGTGAATAATGCATAGTGCATAGTGAATTCTGAATAGTGCACAGTGCACAGTGAATAATGTATCCATAGGAAAAATAATATAATTTATGATTAAACGTTATATTTCTACTTAAATCACTTTTCTTTTATTCATTGAGTTTGACCATAACTCCTTATTTTACTAAATAAGGACTATGAAAATCTTCACTTAACGGTTCATTTGTAAAACAACGTTAAGTAAACTGTATCCCCCACCTAATGTTTGTTAAAAGGTTTAAAGTTGGACATTTTGTGAGATTTGATATCTGGAGTTGGGAAATTCTAGGTTTATTCTGTACCCCATTACTTTCTATCATGAAAGTCCTTAACCACAGACTTGTAGAGACAAATTAAAATTTTTTCACCTGTTGATCCCTGATCTACAAAAAAACCCTTCTTCAAAATCCGCCAAACATTTGAAGGAGATTCCTTGTTTAGTACTTACTCGAGCAGTCTAGTAGCGCCGTTGTCAGTAGACAGAGACAACTGCAGGTGAGTGTATGCCGAATACAGTATGGAAACGAGTAATAAGGGAACATGAGCTGCCCAGTAGCAAAATTTAGGTGACCTGGTGGTCTAGGGGTGAGGTGTCTGACTTCTATGCTGGCGGCTGGGGTTCAATCCTAGGTCCCGGCACAGATTTATCTGATTTCCAAACCCTTCCTTCACCTCTGACAAGATATCTTGTGAATGTGGGGAATGCCAGGCCTCCACCGTGGTTTGGATTCCACGTTAAACTGTAGGTCCTTCATTTCATCTCATAATCACCCTACCATTACACATTAGCGTAAGAGCGTATAACCCGAACGGGTAGTAAGACGCGGTGCTAATAATAATAATAATAGCAAAATTTAATTCAGCCAGCAAGGCTTGGAGTGGCAGTATTGTCAGCCAATGTTTTATTTATAGTTTAGTGTTTTAGTTGTGACTTTCATGGCTGCTAGACTGTCACAGTTTTATGATTCAAATTATCATATGTTGTACAGCCAATGCCTTAATTAGGGCTTTATTAAATTTTGAAAACATAAATGCAGTGAATGCTACGCAACACCTTATTATTTTACTATCAAAAGTTCTGACTGACGAAATGAGGACATTGAGGTTAGTGTTAATGTTTGACTTCTGAAATACACACTATTTTTTCTAGCAAGTATTCATACTAGTTTGAATTGAACTGAAGTATCTTATTTCATTGTTTATTAAAATAGGCTTTCATGAAATCAATTTTAATAGGCTCAAAGCAACAGTGAAGAAAGAGGAGTAATATGGTTGTATTACATTGTTACCACTCTAATAATTTTTCATTTGAGTAAGTAGACTACATTAAACAAAAAATAAGTTTTTTTTTCACTCTTTAACATTTTCAAATTTGGGATACATTTTTAAATTCTTTATTTAGTGTTCAGTTTGCATGCAATTTTGAATAACCATATTGTTCAGCATGCTGATTTTGAATTTGCCATAAGTTATTAAATAAAAGGTTAGGGGAAGCCCCTTCACCCTTACGCGCTAAATTACAATATGTTTTGAATAGTTTATTGACGTATCAGTATTAACATTTTAGGGCAACTCCCATGAGGTTACAAAGCAGGACATTGGTAGATAGGTATTAAAATACTTTAGAAATATCAATAAATTCCATTTTTATTGCTTTAATTTACAGTTGGAAATGTTTTTAAACATACATGACCAAATTGCTAATTTTTTGGTAAAGTGATAAGCAAGTTTTACATATCTGGGAGCTTACTAGTTAAATATTGCTTACAATTGTGTTATAATAAAGCAGCGATTTCCAACTTGGGGGTCACAGCGTGTTTTTGGTGGGGTCACAATATAGAGGTTTTAGCTTTATATTTACTTTATCAAGGAGTTTAATGATAAGAAGAAGATGCGAAATTTCAATAGAAACGTAAGTTGTTAAAGTGCTAAAAACGACCTAGTTTTTGCTTAGGTTCCTTTCGGCTATCCCATTCTGATAGCTTCTTGCTGACTTGTTTACTGTGGGAGCCTTGTAATGCTGCTCGCATAATATAAAATCATCCCCCAACACTGGGCTTGTTGATTCTATTTTACTACATATTAGTCGCATATAAGTATTATTATAAGCAATTTATATTAATTAAAACAAGCATTAGTGGACATGCAGGTTTAATGTCACGCTCTTTTGGTTTGGTTTGTTGGTGAAGGTGAAGTAAGGATTTTAATTCTGGCCAGGGATAGTTTATTCTAATATCCCTCCAAGAATATAAGTGAACATTTTATCTAAATTTTACCTATTCTACTGGTGTAGCTAACTTTAGATAGTTCGGGCTGGTAGTAATGCACAGTGAAAAAACTTAAAAACTAGGATTTGAACGCTTTTAAGTTATCAAAGGGTTGCAATGGCCGCAGTGAGAAAAGTTGTCATATACTACAAAATGTTGTAAACCCCTGTAATAAAGTCAGTTAAATTTTTCAATCTAAAATACACGTTCTGAACAATATTTGCGAATCTAAATAAATATGTTTAAGCTCAATTGAATATTTAGCTTAGATGCAGGTAAACTGAAATCAATAATACTTCAAGTTGCACTGAAAAAGCCTTGTAGCTTTAAAAATCCAGAATGAACAAATAAACAAGGTTGTCGCCAAGGGGCGTGTATAATTTATCTATATTCAACCTTCCTCATCCCTGAATAGATAATGAGGCCCAGTGATAAAAAGAAAACAATAAGAACATTGTGGAAACGAGGTACAGTATACTGTTCACAAAACTACTTTTAGTTAATAATTTAAAAAATATTAATAAAAAACAACCACCGGAACTATAAAATTAGGTCTATATAATCTACTTTAATTTCTCTTCGGATTTTAAGTAGAAATATCTCTTGTAGTTATTTTTCCTTGGATTGGAGGTTGATATATTTACCAGACAAAAAACAATTTGATTTCATATCAAACGATTATATGTTATATTCACAGATAATTACTGCTGTACACGTTGTTTAAAACGTCAGTCTATCAATAGGTCCAAAAAATTAAACAAATATTCACCAAAATTTCATATCCTAAAATTTCCCTAAATATATATATATCAAAATTGACCCACACTAACAAAAAGAACCATTTTATAGAACATGACTTGGCGTACGAATACGTAAAATTAGATTTATCATATTTGCTTAGTGTTATTTAAAACATAAAAGAAATATATGTTTTATAAACCCATTCAAGAGTGTTATATAATGATGAAAAAATACACGAAAGTATTATTTATTCTTTGCAGTAACAGTAATTAAATCATCATTGGTTCAGTGCTTAGCGCTCTATACTCTGTATTCACAGACCGAGGGATCAATTTCAAGCAATATATGCTCAAACGTGCAATTTTAAGACATAAGGTTTTAAAATAACCAAACATTTTTATTCCTTGAGATTACGAGAAAGAGAGAAAGGAAGAAAGTTACGTTTGAGTTTGCAAAATTAAATTAATTAAAACCAAATTCTGTACTTTGAAAACCTATAAATAATCAAAAAATGTAAAAAAAAATGGGTGTGTGTACTTAAGTACGCGCGTGAGAAGTTATACTTCTTTGGCATCATTAAAAAATAAAAAATAATTTAATAATATTTAGTATTAATTATGTTAAATAATAATATTTTAATTTATATCAATAAATAATACATACGGATAGTTAACCTCAATTATATTGGAGCACTTGAAAAAGTCTATAAGCACAATTTTTTTCACTAATATTTACGAATAGTAAATAATATTAATCAAAATATTCAATTTAAATTACTACTGGGCCTGGATTCACCAAAGGGAGCAAATAGTTGCGCCAGCGCACTATCAATTTTTATTAAAATTCATATTTGGGTGTTGATTATGATTTAAATAAAACATTTTAACTTTCCAATGAACATGACTTTTAGGGTACTTTACAGAACCGGAAATTTCCGTGTCCCCGCACCTATTTGAGATTCTAAATAACTTATCATTGCAAAATTGTATTTCTATTAAAAATTAAAAAGTTTTATTTGAAATATATCTTTATAAAACGAATAATTTCTCAAATACTTTAATATAAATATGATTACAATTTTGTGAGCTTTAGTTTTACACTAATACTACTTAAGTTTTAACTCAATAATTATCTAATGCCATAGAGTTAGTAAATAAGTAAGTCTCTAAAAAATTTGATCTTCTTTTTCCTTAAACTTCTTAGGGGATATGTTTGTACAGCAATGATATATCTCTATAATTTTAGACTTAATATTCAATATTTACCTTTTTCTTACTCAAAATTTATAAATGAGGAATTTAATAGCGATGCGATAACCATAAGATGTGCAAAACCTAATAAAATGTCTAAAATTTTAACTGGAAATTAGCGTATAACCCGAACGGGAAGTAAGACGCGGTGCTAAATAATAATAATAGATAACTGTAAGTCAAAATTTCAATACGAGGTGTTGACCATTGTGGATCCATTATCGACTTTTTTATTGGTCTAAATGTGAAAATGAAGACTTTAATTCTTTAAAAATAAAATTATAAAATTTAAATCACGAGTAAAAAAGTTTTACGGAGGTATAGCACTTTTTGCTAGGATTTGCTAGTGTCTATTATATCATTTCACATATATTATGAGTTTTTTAAACATGAAGTGAGAAAGTCCGTGCGCAGTTCCGTACCATTAATTTGTTATAAAATGTTTTTAAAAATATTTTCCCCCCAAATGTTAATGTTGTGCTGGAAACGCAAATATCTAAATGACTAGATTTAAAATGAATAAATTGTGATAAGCCCTTGGTTTTTATTAATAAATTTCCTTTTACACAACTTAACTTGATCTTACTCAGACCTTGATATCAAACATTGAATAATTAATATAAAACATTAGGCTAATGTATCACAATGTCTCAAAAACGGTATAGTTTCAAAATCAGTGTTAAACAAATATTCGTTCACTGGATGCTGTGTTTAACTAATAATATTAATAATATAGGTAAGATAGTTTTATCTATCGGTAGTCCTGAAAAGTATGTTTTTCTAATTCAATCTTTTGTGTCTAAAAATACTGAGCTAATAATTCATAACTTTCATATTATTATTATTATTATTATTATTATTATTATTATTATTATTATTATTATTATTATTATTTGTCAAGGTACAAAGGACATAAGATAATTTGATTATGACAAGTACATGTTATATTGTATAACACAGAAAAATACAATATTTAGCGGTAACGTGTCCGCATCAACCTAGAAGGAGAATAGAAAACAACATTATTAAATATCGATATTAAAACTTATTAATATAACTGCTGACATTTATCATACACTAAATAAAATTACGACTTATTACATACCTCGTTGGTTGAGTGATATAAGGCATCATAAACCCCTTAATTCATGTATATACTCTCATTCGGACCTTTGATTAACGAAATAAAACTTTGCCTGTGTTATGTATCATTATCTAACAATGAATAATTGTTATAAAACATTTAGGAAGGGTAACCTAACCGGTATTCAAACCGAAATTGAAAGTGTACCCGCACATGCAAGAACACAAGGAAGTAAGAAGGTATACCCACATTTGCGACAACCCATCCCGGTTCTTAGCATAAACATTAATTTTAATATACTCGTATGTCTTGGATACATGTCGACCTCTCTAAGACATTCATCAATGGCTTTTTTTAAACATAATTTAGTAAATGTAAAACAAAGTCATTAACCTTAGATATAAATGTAAATAAACTACGGCCACCACTCAGACGCCATGTCCACATTACCATTATAACATACGTCTCAACGCGAATCGAACTTTTTAGGCATACTTACTATAAGGACAACAATTACCGTTAATTACAAACATCCAGTATTGTTCCCTCTTCCCTCCACGGTATCAGGTTTGTAAACATAACTCATTAACCAAAAGAAAAAGAAACAAACGGTGCCACCTACATATATACCACGATCACACATACCGTTTGTCATAAGTCTCGTACGTAGAGTGAACTAACTATATAAGGCATTTACTTGAGTATGTCACTATAACACTTTTTTGTAAGTTAAATATATATAAGAACATCGATAGTACCATTAGGTCATCAAGGACATTAAAACAATAGAAATATATTGGTTGTGTCAAAAATACAGTCAGTATTGTCACAAAACTATCTAAAATTAGCCACCAAACCAGAAAAAAGAATCATCACTATGTTGATACGATAATTGAACCATATTATGTTTTATTTTCATTGTTGTAGTTATTATATGTCTTAAATAAATAGTGACATCTCAAGGACTTTCATATGTCTTAAAATGTATAAAACCATTATTTAATAAATGTACAATAACGTCATTAGCAATGGATAAAAATAATGTAAACAAACGATGGCCACCACCCAGACGGTATGGTCACAATACCATCTGCCGGACGTACTATTTGACGCCACTTACCATTATTTATACGTATGAAGAGCCGTTTACCCCTTCCCTCTTTTCATTATCATTTCCCCTCTCACGGAGTCACCACCTGAACGCTACGATCACAAGTGTACCATACCCCAAACTCCACGGCCACAAGTCTAGTACCCACCAAACGTCATAGTTACATATGTACCACCTTCTAAACACGACGGTCACATGTATACCGTTTGTCCTAGACGTAGAGTGTATACTCAAGGTAATCTACTGTCTCTAGGTACTACACTTACCGTTAATCATAGCGTCACACTCTTATAACATCACAGAATATAATAATTCATTCAGCCTGATTTTATTCAATTAGTAGACGTCATTCTCTTGTGACGTCACTGTCATACGTGACACTCTTATAATGTCACAGAAAATAATAATTCATCCAAACCTGATTTATTCAATTAGTAGACGTTTTCTTTTGTGATGTCACTGTCATACGTTACATACTCAACGTAATACACTATTTTAATACCTCTAGCTTAGACACACCCTTAGATATCATCATTTCCGGTTGATGGGATATACTACCCCATGCACTAATTATGACTTGAATAAAAAACTAGCCAAAGGTGGTAAACAGTAATGGATGTAAAAAAAAGTTAAAGTTAAACCAATGTTATGCGTTGTGCAGTATTGATTATGAGTCCTATAATTGAAATAATGTATTTCAAATTCTTGCACACTATGTGCTGTTAGTTATGTGTTATGCATAAATGTAACCCCAGCCCAATGCTACAAGTATCACTGGTCCTCTGACACTGGCTGACTGAACCCCTTATTGCAGAATGGTACTTGGTGGCGTCCCGTGGGAAGATCTTGAGTGAGGCTGCTCAGTTGAAGGTGAGGGAGCTGCTGCCCTCAGGTCCCAAATATTACGGTGACCAGGCTAACTGCCCAGCTGCATGAGCGATGCTGGTGCCATGACCGACGGACTGCACCAACCCTGTGGAAGTGATGAGGGAGGGGCGATCGGTCCAGGGGCCACCTTTTCTTGGTGGTGGGAGGGGGGTTTGTCGATCAACCAAAAATATTTTATATATTTATATATTAGAACATGAATAACAATAGGTTTTTTTAGTTTAATAAATTTAATAATGATTTTATGGGTATTTTCAAATACCATGATTGTAGTTGTTAATGGTAGACTACAAGGCCAATACGATATTATATTAATAAAACATAATAAAGTAAAGACATTGAGTTGATTATTTCGTGTGAAAGAGCTCCACCCAAAACTTCACTGTCCCTGTGTCCCAGTTCACATCTCCTTTCCTTGATATAATTTTCTATTATTGTTAAAACGTACTCAAGTTATCTCTAGAAAAGGTTTTGCCCTATTGAAACCTCCTTAACAAGATTAAAGGGAATACTGGAGGTCCAAATATAACAAAAATATAATGGATCAAAAAGGGGCAATAGGAGCGAGTACTTGAAGTTCTTTGCTTTGATTGTCTGTAGCCAAACATTCAAAACTCAGACCCCAACTCCCACCCGTTGCGGAGTTTAATACGAAAAAGGTATATCTCCAGAAATAGATAAAAGAATCAAAATTAATAAATAAAAAAGGTACACCAAAATAAGGACTCCATATATAACACAACATATAATAAAATACCTAGTATATGGTGGATTACAAGTTATAAATAAGAATATGAAATGTTTTTTGTTGTATTTATTTGACAGGCAATCAATCCTTTGAGAAAATATATAATTAATATAATGCGACAAAATGACATATACGAGATATCTGAGACATTATCAACGTATGCAACCAATAATAATATATATATATATGGAAAACCTACAGGATTTATATTATTCAACAAATATTAATCTTTTAGTTAGATCGCCATTATCATAAATTAACCCATTACTTTAAAAAACAATATCAAGAAAATTAGTTACGAGTTCATATGTTACAAGAGAAAAACAGATCCTCAAATAAGTTATCCTTAACTGGATAATCAAAAAATATTACTCCTAAAAATTTAGAATATAGACCTAGACAACAATTTAACAAGCCACAAAATATGTATCTAGAATTCTACCCAAATATTTATTTTCCCTTTTTTTTCTTAAAACAATTATACAATTTTACCATAATAACAATAAATTGCAAAAGTTAATGTTGAGATGTCATGGATAAAAGAAAATATCATTTAATTTTAGAAGCATTACATAAATCCGTGAACATATTTAAATTTATAATCGAAAGACCAAATAATACAATATTCATGAGATTCAAGATCGACTCTTTTGTCAATGGTAACATATCGTAAACATCCCAAAGTTTATAGTCGATTTTTTTAATTATCGAAGAACAAACAACAATCGATCATCGATATAGATGTATCGATCGTGTAACTAATTGACTTAGAAGTGAAGTCAGCATATTTTCAATTATTATAAATTTAAAATATAATTACCAAAAAGAATTTTGACTAAGAAATTTACATGATTTAAATAAGAGATATTAATGAAGCCGAATATAAATTTTGACCTTACATTTTATATTAATCGAAGCTAGAGCTTCTCCTACTCCCAACCAGATCAAGTCCAAGAGTGACGTCTGATCGCTCAGACGCCATTATATATTCAACGCAACCCAGAAAAAGAACGACGGAAAAAAGGGGTGGGGGCACACACATGGAATATTCGGGAACACACACGCACATCGAGAAGTTTCTTTACAGTTCAAAGCTCCTCCTAAAGTAGGGTGAATAGAACATCTTCGCAACAAAAGTTCTTTGTCACACTTTGGCACAGGCCGATTGTACAATCGAGGGTCAGTATTAAATCCAACGTGCGGCAGAGTAGGTGTGTTTGATAGTAACTCGTGTTAGTGTTCCTTGTTGATGTTAGCTGCAGTATGATGGGGTATGTTTGATTTATTTTATTTGTATACTCGTTATAGCTAAATGCTACACTATATATAGAAATTGCTTTAAACGATAATTTAATGAAAACAAAATGAGCACATTTCGAAAATTGCGACACTGCTGGTATGACTCACAATTTTATTTTTAAATCTTCGTACTACCCGTTAGGGATGGACGAATGTATACTAATTACGCTTATGTGCTAAGGATAAGTACAGTTGAATTAAGAGGACGTGTACCCGGGTTTGCATGTAGAAAGAGTAGAAAAACATTTAGGAAAATACACCCCAGTGCACCGACCCATATTTGAACCCCGATCTCCCGGCCATCAGTAGTCCAGCCTATTGTGAGAGCAACGATTTGAAACTAGTAGTCAATATTTTTGAAATCGTGGGCCATGAGGCATCAAAAATAAAATTGGTGAGTCAATTTTGAAAAAATGTCAACTTTCTATTTCTTCAATAGTAATTAGCTATCCTCTGTTGTAATGAAAGAAATGGTTTGCGAGCCTGATAAGAACCAGTTGGTGGGCCCTAGGTTGCCTAGAGGATCTGGCGGGACCGACCACAACAACCATACCTCGGCCCAATACTTTACCAGTTACAGGACCGTAAACCAATTTACCAATAAAGGCTACATTTTAGGAGCCAGGAGCCAACTGAAACTAAACCTGGGACCCTTTATCAAAAGGACCGTATCGTAGAAATTCTTGATAGTATTTTGTTTTGAGCTACCCGCTTAGGTGGCCGCATGATCTAAGGTGTCAATCTCACAATATACTCGACTGCTAATGACGAATAGAAAGGGGTTCAAACCCTAGTTGGTTGTATCGAGTTTGTTTTACTAAATGCTTGTCCACACTTCCTCCATGCAACTGTGGATAAATTTCCTTTAAGTGCAATTTTAATCACACTATCGTATGATAGTACATATGGGTAATTACAGCCTGAACGATTAGTTAGCCGAACTTCTAGAGCAAAGAATGTTTTGGAGCCGGTAGTACCAATAACACGTCCGTTCTAGAAACTTGTTTGGTCCTCATTGTCCGAAAACTTTTTAAATTACAAGTTCAAGGTATGTCTTAAAAAGGCGAGATATCCTAAATTAAATTTAACCGTTTTTATAAGTATCTAGTCAGCTGGTACACAATATAGCAATAACCTCAAAATATGATATATATAAACACATACATATTAGTTGTCATGAGGGGATACAAGATTAGGAATGAAGTTATTTGGGAAGATTTGGGGTACAGGGTGTACATAAGATAGTAGAGTAAGTAAGGTTGAGATGATATGGACATGTAATGAGGATGTTGGAGTACTTGAGATAGTAGAGAAAGCAAGATTGATATGGTATGGTCATGTATGAGGATGTTGGAGTACATGAGAGTAGATGGCCTAGCATATAGGCACAATTTGACCCATGACCTTTGACCCAGATCTTTCAAAAGTCTGAGTTATTAATGTATAAACATGTAATAAATGCATATGGGGAAGGGGGGTGGGGGCAAAATGATATCTTGCACGGCCAGATGCTACCGCTGGTGTCCAGCCCTGGCCGTCAAGGCCCTCTCGCTTCCCCGCTGGTGCCGAAGCCGATGGGGCCAACCATCGCAACCGCCAAGCGTGATATTCTCCGACGCCACGCCATGTAGTCTGGCAGCGTATTCTTCCAGTACAAACACAGCCTTCGCGCAGCGACTTCGCAACCCGGTGGAGATCAACCAAGCGGAGATCATTGCGGGCGTCCTGGCTCTGCGATGGGAACGGCTAGAAAGGGGTAACAACCCAATTCTACTAAGGGTCGACAACGCATCAGCGTACTACGCAATTCAAAACGGAAAAATAATCATGTTCAAAGCGCCAGCTATAAGGAATCTCCCCTTTCATGTAACCAATTGTAATGTTACAGACTTGCCCCTATAGAATATGTGAGAGCATTGACAATAATATAGTCCTAATTTTATAAACGTATTTAATTTTATTTGAACTTTATAATATATTACGTGGCGCTTAAAGCACTTTTTCTTCTAAGAAGGCAAGAGCCATTGTCAAGTGACGTCAGAGCGCGTGACGTTAGTTGAGTCAATATGACAATTTAAGGTTTTTAATAAATAATAATAACTTCCTGTTCTGGAAAGATCGAATAGAAATTTTAAAAGGTAATTTGAGGCAGCTTCCAGCTCTCGGATATTCTACTGCCATCGAGATGTTGTTGATTTTTTAAATTTTTTTAACACCACCTTCTAGAATGTTCTTTAGAAGCGAGTTATATACTAGGCGTGGTGAAATAAACTAGCACTGGCTCACTAGCAATGGTTCACTAGCACCCTGACTGTGACTGTGTCTGTCACTCCAGCCTTCGATACGTACGGTCGTGTTATCATTATCAGTCGCGTCTCGAAATTATTAACGACATGATCAGTTTTACGATCAAGACAATAGTGATATTAAAATAAAATCACATCTAACCTAATAATTGTGTATTATTTTAATGGTACAAATACCGCCCAAACACGAGGCAGTTATCATCAACATAATAGCATAATGTTATAAATGGCATCCATCGCGGGGCCATTAATTCAATAATGTTATAAATGGCGCACAACGTAGAGGCAGTAACAGGATTGTTATACAATTCACTAAGGGAAGTGGACTGGGATACGATCTGGATCGAATCGGGGGCCAACCCAGCTGACCATGCCTCGAGAGAAGTGTTGCGGCAACTCCTGGAAGAAGAAACGGCAACAGCCGGGATCTTTGATTTAAACTATGTTAATGTCAACTTGTTCGATTTATTGTATTAATATTATTAATAAAGGCCAAGGCCGTGATCTTCTTCCACTCCGCCCTCAGTTGTCTCACGGGGACTGTCCCTTCAGCCATTCCGCCCGTGGACGAAGCTATAAAAGGCGAGGGGAACGGTGCCTCGGAACTCAGTCGGGCCGGAGGGGAGGGAGACGCAACAACAACATATCAAGAAAATTAGATTCTATGTTTGTACTGAAGCAATATTTTATTTGTTTCGGCTAAAAAAAAATATTTTGCCATGAAAACTGCAAATATACTGGCCTGTTCTCACATCCCCTTCCATCCCACCTTAATACAAAAGTATATTTATTTTAAGACTCAATATTAACCATTTGTATGGGTCAACATTGACAAATGAGAACTTTAGTAGAAATGTGTTGACATGATGTGCAACTTGTATTAAAATTACAACAATTTTGACTGGAAGGGGAAAAGGTCACCTCACCCCAGTTACATCTCCCAAATTGCTGGGGCTATGGGGCCCATCTTCGGGTGGAAGATACCCCTTGAGACCTTACCCATAAACTTCCACTCCCAAACCCAATCCAGCCCCCTCCCCATCACTAGACATCTCCGGAACCGCTGGGGTTAAGGGGTCTATCTTTGAGTGGAGAGCACCCCTTGAGATCCCACTCAAAAATGTCCCCCAAACCCTTTCGGCCCTCGCGTCCTCCTCAGACACATCTCTAAAGACACTGAAGCTATGTGGCCTATCTTCGGGTATGGGGGGGTACCCCTTGAGTCCTTATTCAAAAACATTCCCCCCACCTCCCTTACTCATCTATGGTGAAATTCCCCCACTCCTTTCCAGCCCTCCTCCCTCAAACATATCCTAAATGGCTGGGAATTGAGAGCCCATCTTCGGTTGGGGGCTACATGTCATTAAATAATGGATTTTCGTTAATCTCCTAAACATCTTATGGAAAAAATATAATCATGCGTAATAACTTATTATAAAATATGTATTATCATGAACTTGGAATATCTATGGAAAGTGTTAATTATTCATGGAGCTGTTGTTGTATTTGGGGAAGGTAGTGCCGATTAGGTTAAGTTGTCTTACTATATTTTCTAAATAAATATAGTTTGTATATTATGTGGAATGATGTTTAATATATTCAACTCTATTGTTGGTGTTTTTGTAACTCATTGAAAGAACAAAATATACATTTAAAAAAGTTATGAAACTATTATATTTTTTGTTTTACAGTTGTGGCAACAAGCGATATAAGCTTATGTGAAATAGTGAATTAAAAGTTTTATATTTATACTTACATCTTGTTATAACTGGCCAGAAAATAAACTTTTATTTGTAGCTTAGAAAAATAAACGTTCCAAACTAATACAATTTTAAATTGTGAACACATTCAAAGATGGTTTGTATGGCATCATCAACTGCCCTTGTTTTGCCTTATTCGCCATATTAATTTATAAAGAGAATGTGGCATTTTAGAAGCTCTAGTTTGAAATGCATTATTAATCAAAATCACAACCTAAACTAAAGTTTTAAGAATGACCCATGTTTTACTTGTCAACGAGGTCTTAGGATAATAATGTTCCTATATGTGGGAAAACACATAAGCTCAGAAAATAACACAATAGACTTCTCCGATATCTGGCAAAAACAATCATTATTAAATTAACCTGTTATCTTTCCTTATTGTTTGGCGTAATAATTAAGGCCGCACCTACCTCTTTTGCTTTTATTATCATTTACACTTTAGTTTATGTTTTGTTGAATATCTGTGCTTTCTGAAACTTACAATTCATAATTCTAGAACAAATGTTGTTGGAAATCCTCCATGATGTATTCATGGCTATATTCACCATTTTGTGTTTTAATTAAAAAGCCTTAAAGCTTCAGTACATATGTGAAACAATTTTATTTAACAATACAAGTATTGTTTAAGGACCCTAATAATGTACCCACAAGTTTCTTTGTCTTTGCTAATTCCGGAATCATCTTACTAACTGTGGAAAACAGGGACACTCTTGGCCTTTACAACATAAATTCGACGTTGTTTTTTTATGCACCGCATCTTATGGTACACACATTCTATTACTCTAGTTGAGAAGGGATAAGGAAGGTAGTTTTTTTTTGCTCAGCATTTTACGGTATACATATTTAATTACTTTGGTTGAGTAGGAATAAGGAAAGTGGAATTTATTGAAAATTCACCTAAATTTGTATAGAGGAAGAATGGGGAATGAGTAGCCCTACTGTTTAAAATAAACATAAGATAAAGCCTTTGGAACTTTGGTCCCTTCCATGGTAGCCTATATTAAGGAATGTTTTCTATTATTTTTTATTGGTTCTCACAATCAACCAGAAGAAATTTGGCTTTGTGAGAGAGACTTTTTAAAGTGTCACATTTATTTCAAATTGTTGATGTGTAAGAAAATCCGACAGTTTGATGTTTTGACAGCTTGTTACCAGCTAAGTTAAAAAAAAAGTGTTACAATAATGTTAAATAGATCCTCTTAGGTTATTTTTGAAGTTATACTTCTTTAGGCTCGTTATGAAAAAATGATGAGAGATAAATTTTAAGATGCGCGCGCATCACTGTAACACAAAAGTAACAGGTTGAAGTTAAACCGCTCATTAAGTCTCGAAAAAAAAAAAGCTACCAACAAAATATAAATAGAACCTCTGTTAGTCGCGCATGTTGGTACGCTCATAGAGAAATGTATACTATGTTATTCCTTTCTCTATGGTACGCTCGTCGCCTCTGATCACTGTTTTCATATATATAATATTTATCCACATGTTTCTAGTTTCTATATTCACAACACGTGTTTCAGTTTCATACAAGTGCGAACTATATATGTGCTAATAAATTATATTCAGTAGTGATTTAAATTGAATAATTTGATTAATATTATTTACTATTCGTAAATATTAGTGAAAAAAATTGTGCTTATAGACTTTTTCAAGTGCTACAATATAATTGAGGATAACTATCCGTATGTATTATTTATTGATATAAATTTAAAAAAAAACTTTTTGTATTTATTTATATTATTAGTTTAAAGTTTAAGTTCCATTAATAAAACATTAATGTTTATAGAAACTTTAAAACTTATTTTAAAGTTATACTAACTGCCATATTTAGTGACGAGATGTCTTTGGACTTGGAGGAATACAAACCTCTTTGGATCTAGACGAAGATTACACTGTTCGTAGTTTTGTTTTGTAATACTGCAAGAAATGCCATTGCGTTGTTTGAATGTAAAAATCCAACAATAAAAGGTACGTAATTGTTTTGTTACCACTGTCTAAATTGAAAGAAATTTTCTGCTTGACATACGTTTTGTTATTTTAATTAATTCATTATTAATTGGAGTACAGTTGTGTAACTAATTGTATCTAAGCCAATACAATAATATTTCGCCAGTAAGGGAGAATGCTGGATACTGTACCACATTTGCATAATAATGGAGAGTTGGAGGGTTCCTGAGATGTCGCGATAGATAGGGTGATGTGAGGTGGGGAGGTGAGGGAGGTGGGGGGAATGACTGAGAGATGTGATGGGGGTTTAGTATTTTTTGGGAGGGTTACCGAGATGTTGTGATAGATAGGGTGATGTGAGGTGTGGAGGAGGGGGGATGGGGGGGATGGGGGATGGGTGGTTTGAGCACCTGGGTGACTGAGAACACATTTGCAGGGGGAGGGGAGGGTTGGGGGTGGGGGGATGAGAAGGGTTGGAGCGCGCGCTGATGCAGTTACGAGGACACGGGTTGTCTAGCAAGTTTTTCTCTCGCACGGCCTGGGTGTTTTTTTCTCTGCGCGTAGAGGGTGGCATATGTATACTGTAACAGTGAAGAGAGGGTTACGGGGGGATTGAGTGTTTTCTCTCTCTCTCTCTTTCATCGGCGTGACGTAGTAGGGTTTGGGAGGGCAGCTACGGGCTTCGAACCCTTACTCCTTGGGATATGACAAGTATTATCCCCCTTAATAAATAGTACAGAGTATATTCTCTCCCTCTCAAACCTGATGGTCTGACCTCAATCCTCAGTCCTAGCAAAGATTGGGAATTAAGGATATGACAAGTATTATTCACCCCTAAATAAATAGTACCGTTTTTTTTAAACCGAGTATATTCTTAATATTACATTGATACATATATTCAGTACACAATTGTCTCTCTCTCCCTCTCTCAAAGTCTTTTATGCATAGTTTTAGTCTTTCAACACACGCGCACGACCGGTTCTTTCACCAATTGAAAAGATCGTATTTGCCGTCACCTAGATAGATCAGCCCGCGCTGCGAGGCGTTAAACCGACTTCTGTATCTTGCGCCAAAGTTTTTACCCGGAAGACGCACTTTGCCCACATAGTCCAGTGTCACGATGTTTGGCTCGTCCTCTGGTTCGCTGATCTCCTCGTCTCCTTCCAGGCGACGAACGTTGTAGGTCCGATACTTTTCGAGTTCGGAGACGCTTTTGACGCGGTCGAGTTCCTCGCGCTCGATCCAGTCCAGCTCGACGCACAAAACGTCTTCTTCGTGCAGGGATGTCGATTCCTAGAGCTGGGGAGCGTCTTCGCTGAGAATTTGCGGCTCGTCCCCTTCCTTCAGCTTGTAGACGGGACATGATGTTGAACAGCTCTCGACGGACTGACTCGCCTCGTACATTCCCGGATTATGGCATCCGAGCCAGTGCACCGAAGAGTCGCAACACTCGCTTTAACCCTTCTCGGCTCTCGCGATGTAGTATTCCAAGCCGTTGTCTGAGATCTTAATTTAACTCATGTCCTCCAGACGATAACCCAACCGTCTAAACATTTCGAATGAGATGCGTCTCCCTACCTCCCGGTCGCTTTATATGCTCGGGATAGAGGGGGGGGGGGGACATACCCTCGTTCCCCTCTATATCATTCGCATCGATCCACGAATTGTGTGTCGAGTCCAACCCTAACCATTTGACGTACGCTCTTTTTCCGGAACGTCTGACTATCTTCTCCACGAGGTAGACGTCGGGATACGAAGTCTTTCTAAGTTCCTTAGCGTAGAAACCGCCCGTTATAGGGTTACCTTTCATATCTTCGAGTAGGAAGGTCCTGGGATTAGTCTAGACCACCTTGCGTATTTTAAACAGTTCGGTTGACCAGTTTGCGGTATAACCTTTTTCGAAAACGTCCTTATACATGCTGATACGGACTATATCGCCCACTTTAAATAGGTTCGGCGTGGAATATGAGATCTTGTAACGTTTATAGACTGTATGTAAAAGTCTATCGTCATTGACGTCTATAGGTCTCATCTTTATGGTCGAGTGTACCGTACGGTAGTATTCGTCCAGTAAGGAATCGATCATATCGATCCATCGATACGATCCTTTAGCCGTGAACCTCCTCCACATCATGTTCTTGAGAGTGCGATTAAATCGTTCAACGACGCTAGCCTTGACGTTGCTGTATGTAGAATAATGATTGATCCTCTTTCTCCTGATGAGTGTTTTGAATTCTGCGTTGTAAAGCTCCGACCCGTTATCCGTTTGGAGATGACGTACGGGAGGTAAACCTAACTTGTCGAGGAGGAGAGCCATTGCGACGCTGACGTTCTTACCCGTCTTAGTCTTGACGGGCGCGGCCCAAGCCCTCTTGGAATACACGTCGATGACGGTGAGAAGGTACTTGAATCCTTATTCGAACCAGAGTAGGGTATCATCTCTACCAGATCGGCCTGAAGGAGCTCGTTCAAGCCTCGTACGCTAACGTGTCTTCGGGGTAATCGTCGTCCTGCCGGACGATGAAGTTCGTGCGCAATCTCCCAATTGAAGCCGGACATGATTATGATAAAATATCGAAGAGTTGAATCATGATTATGATAAAATATCGAAGAGTTGAATGTCTTTATACGATGATTCCCGCCTCGCGTAATTCCTCGATGATAGAAACGATCTCGTTATGGTGAGCGGAATGTCCGGCCTCGGTAGATGCGTGCAAGAGTCGTAATCGATCAACCAATTCATTAGGATCGTCCCAATAGGTATAATCGACGCCTCGTCCCGCCTCCGTCTTGTATATACCTTCACCATCGAGTTCCTCTACAAACATAGGTTTGATGATTAGCGAATACTTTGATCCAGCCCGCATCTTGATACGAGCGTAAGGGTCGTTCCTCAACCGATGCGCGTTCGTTTCTACGAGCATAGACTTGTATACTTTCTGATCATCCTTAGTATAATGCGTGGGTGCTCTTCTGAAGAGTGATTCTAATAGTCCTCGAGTATATGGTACCGTCATATTGTTGAGAAGTATCGTACCGTCTTTCCCGTCGAATACGATAGGCGTATCTCCGAGCTTGGTAGAGTCGCCTTCATGACGTACCCCATATGTCTTATCGGAATGCGCGTGAGACGAATAAAGATAAGTATCCAATAGATGGTTGCTATGCAATCTCTCGGGAGGGGCTTCGGGTTCGGCGAGCGCCTTCACCATCTTATTTAGAGGTTCCGTGATAGGTTTGAACGTTTC
This sequence comes from Timema cristinae, assembly GCA_039000515.1. Lineage (NCBI taxonomy): Eukaryota > Metazoa > Arthropoda > Insecta > Phasmatodea > Timematidae > Timema > Timema cristinae. Next base: position 43,148,050 of record JBCFYV010000003.1, on the reverse strand, counting down.
ATTCGCTACGTGCTCCGACTCGTGCCGGGCATCGCGTAGTTGCTTATACTTTCGTTTAATAATCTTACTCGCTTTTATGATATCCTCCGTGACCTTCGTCGACATGATGTAAGGTGCGAATGTCTCTTACGACGAAGAAACGGTTCATTATATCTAAACGTAAGTAAAACCTAATTCGACGTGTAAAATCTGAGGCGCCGTCGTCGAGAGTGTTTCTATCATGAAAGATATAGATTCATCTTTGAACACCTCGAAAAGAGGGTCGTCGATAATTTTAAGATTCAACAAGCAAATAATATCTTTTAAGTTCATGACCATCGTTGAAACGGTCCCCGCCCTCTTGAACTTATAACCGCGTTCACCCGTTAGAGTCAATTCGAAATGTCTCGCATCCTTCTTCAGAGGTTTCGAATCCAAGTAGATGTAGATGAAACTGCGATTAACCGTAGAGTCTACATAAGCTTTAGGCGCAGCGTCTGAAGGTAAAGAGGGCATACCTATGTTTCGCAAAACTAAACCGTCTGCATCGTAAAGCTTGTTGATATCTGGTCCACTTAAGCGTAGTACACCTCCGGCTATAAAATCGTTGTAAATGGTTCGTTGTATCTCGAAAGTTTCCTCTAGGCTTAGCAGCTTAGAACCTAAAACGTCAAGCGTTGTTTTATTTTCGTTAAGACGATCCTCATCATGATGAGACAGTTTCCGCACCTCCTCCATCCCTTGACGAGCACTCTTCTCAAAGTTGACGTATTTCATTCGATTGTTCTCCAAATCTTTAATCAACGATTCCATCTGTCCTTTGATGACGTCCTTGGCGGTGTTGAGAGCGACTATCTGCTCGTTACTATCTCTCGCATCCATTCTATCGACATAAGACTTGTTATAGACATCCTTAGATGTGACGGCGTCTCAACGTTGACGATCCTTTTCGATCTAGCGTGTAATACCCTTGAGAGTTTAGAGTTAGTTTTCCCTCTGACTCGATGAAAGATCTATATTAGTAGAGACTATGACCGAATTTAGATATGGACGACATGATGTCTTATCGCGTACTGAACGCGCGTTCGCTTAATCGTGCAAGATAAGGTATCGAACCGTAGCGATATCGTCCTTTATCGATTCATGACTTTGCTCAACACGAGAAAATCATACTTGTTTTCTTTCCAACACAGCGAGCACACCTCCTTGAATTTTTGTAAAGTCATATCCGTGTTCACGTGATCGTCGTAGACATGTCTTAGGTTCGTATCGTCCATCCTGAATAGGATGAGAAGATTAGCGTTATCTCTCAACATCTGTTTCGGGATGCGCGAGTACGTCTGACAGAGATAGAAACAGTCTATGGCCTTATGTCTACCCATACTGAAATAAGCCTGTATATTAAACTTTTATCGCAAGCGACGTCGTCAAATATGAATACAGAGTCGGGTTGGCCTCGGACGGTGGATAATTTCCGCGTTGTCGGAATAAGGGAAATAGCCCATGCCTTCAACGAGTGAGAGGACCTTCGATAAACGTTGATACTTAGGCTGGTATAAAGATTTTGAGTAAACGTACACGTTCTTGAAGCGTAGCCCGTTAGGTTCCTCCAAGAGATTGATCATAGCGTTTGTTTTACCGCAATTCGAAGGTCCGCAGATGATGCAGCGGATAGTATCAGGTAACAACGTACCGTGTCTCTGAGGTAAAGCTCCGCCCTCATCATGATCGTTGTTGTGTACAGTTAAAGATTCTGTCTGTTTCTCGAACCGCATGTTGACGACTACTTCATCTATATAATGTACGCGCCTATATAAAAGCTAATCAGTACGTGTCATGAGGCGAAGAAGAGGGGGAGGTTTGTTAGATAAGATAATCAATAATCTACCGTTCGAGGCTCATATACCGGTTACCAGTACTGCGGACCGGGGACAAAGTTGGAAAAACGATTGAAACGGGGCGATCCTGGAATAAACGAGTTAGATCGACACTGTAAAGAACACGATATCGCCTACTCCAAGGTGAAAGATCTTGCAGGACGTCATACTGCAGATCGTGAACTTATCGAGAAATCGTGGAAAAGATTACTCGCGCCAGACTCGTAGTTGAGCGAGAAAGCCGCCACGTGGGCAATCACCAACGCGATGAAAGCTAAAGTCAAGATGGGTTCAGGTCTAAAGAAGAAGAAGAGAAAACTCAATGTCGTCAGCGGCGTTCTACTACTACTACTAGACGTCGTAAGAAGAAGGGAGGAATTCTACCTATACTAACTTTGATCGCAGCGCTTGAGCCGTCGCTGGAGGAGCCGCAGGAATCACCAAGGCCGTACAAAGTGCTAAGGCAAATACGAAACAATTGAACGAGGCTCAGAGACATAATCGTGCGCTCGAAGATATCGCCATGGGAAAGGTATGTATCTACAGACCTTACCCGAAATTAAAATGACTACCTAAACGTGCCCTTACTGAAACGGATTTGTCAAGTACGCCGCCGAGTTAAAAATCCCCTTCTTTAGAGGAGTATTTGCGAGAGATGCTTTACCTAACGGTCCTCCTTGGAAGATAGAAATGCCATATCAATCTTGATGATGATAGTGGTAAGGGTACGCATTGGGTAGCGTATAAGAAAAACGGTGAACGGGCGGTTTACTTCGATAGTTTCGGTGATCTAAGACCGCCGCTCGAACTTGTTCGATATCTCGGAGGAATACCCATCGCCTATAATCATACTCGGTATCAAGAGTACGGGACCGTTTTATGCGGACATCTTTGTTTAGCTTCCCTTAAATACTCACGTTGACGTTCGAACTTAGTAAATATGTCTATGACACTTACACTGACAGGTCAGAGTTCGAATCTGACAGAGAACTACTTCCCGCATATCCTGCTCGGAGAAGAGAATCGTGAAGAAGAATGGTTCATCGGATTGATCAATCTGGCCACGTTCAATTCCATACCGAACATTGACGAACGTAATAATAAATTTTTTTGCGACGGTAAAGAGTATACAGTCCCTCCGGGCACCATGAACTTGAGGCGTTGGATCGATTCTTGCGAAGGGAAGTCCCGAGTAAAGTAAAGCTCTCGATTATCGGTGACCCTAGCACTTTAAAGAGCTATATCACTTGCAATAAACCTATCGACTTTACCCGACCTGGCACGTTTGAATCCTTGCTAAGGTTCGACTCAGTCATACTTCCTGAGGTAAGACGCACATATCTACCAATACCGTGAATATTCTTCACGTGAATGTGATCCGTGTAGAATGTAGTCTCACTAGCGGGACTTACGTCAACGGAGAACCAGTCATACCTTGCACGAGTTCAGCATGACCGTCCCGCCAGGCTATAAAATAGTGGAAGCGCCTAACAATATAATTACCTCCGGTAACGAAGCGAGTAATAGAGTCTATCTCGGTACGACTTGTTGACGAGCGAGGAGATATCGTCAACTTTAGAGACGAGACGATATCGCTACGTCTACATCTGAAACGACTCGCTGGAGATGGTACTCGTACTAGATAAAACAAGACGGCGAAGTCTTCCTCGAAACATTGAGAGAAGGACAGTGAAAGTGTTAACACCTGCCAATAAACACTATTTAAGACGTCTAGGTTACTCGTTACGAAAATAATGGATGACGCGCGGATATTCTGAACATTGGAGAGTCTGCCGCTTTCGATAAGGCCTTGAGAGTTTCCAGTATCATTCCTACGCCTCGTAAATTCCCGGTCCGTTAGCTAACGGGAACGAGCTTAGGATATCTATCCAACAAGAAGGGTTATGCACACTACCACACCGCTCTCTGCTACATATCAAAGGGCGACTACTTTTAAATACGGGAGAACCTGGAAGCACTTCGAGAATTGTTAATAACGAATACTGCATCTATTCTCAAGAATCGCTATGAGATCAACGGGGTAGAGTTTGATCAATCGAGAGATGTGGGTATTTCAAACCAAATTAAAAACTATCTATCTATAAGGAATGGTTGGCAGACTCATTTTTCAAACGCCGGTTGGAGGTTTGAAGGAGTTCACGTACATCTGAAACAGGCATCTTTGACGTATGCATCCCTTTACGTCTTATACTAGGATTCTTTGAAGACTATTCCCGAATACTAATCAACGCGAAACAAGAGCTGGTGCTAGTTCGTTCCACCAGCGACAACAACGCTTTACAAAGAGCCCCGCCTCCTGCTGCAGAGACGCCCTCTAGGATCGAGTTAAGTAAAATATCTTGGCTTGTACCGCATATAAAGACTGATGATATCAATCGTTCAACCTGCTTAATTTCATCAAGAGCGGGAGGATCATTGAGCTACCTTTCCGTACTTGGGAATTGTACGAGTACCCTAACGTACCCGCCTCTAATCAGCATGATTGGACCGTGAAAACGTCAACTTTGCTTGAAAAACCTTGTTACGTTGTTTTCGCGCTTCAGACCGGACGGAACAATACGACGGCAGCAGATAGAAGTATTTTTGACCATTGTAATTTACGTAAGGCTAAACTGTATCTAAATTCTAACATGTACCCTTATGAGGATATGAACTTGGACTTTAGACAAGATTCCTTCTCGAAATTATACGAAGACTACGCCAATTTCCAGACTTCGTACTACGGAACGAGCGCCTCTTTACCTTTACTGATCCTTCCCATTTCAAGTCTCACGCACCCATGTCGTGTTCGATGTCAGCCGACGGAAGATACTCTCAAGGACGGTATGGTGACGTGTCGTATAACGTTCGAGCGGAGGAAAATATCCCTGTAAATACCAAGGCGTTTTGTCTCATCATTCACATAGAGTGGTCCGCTATAACCCTTCAAGCAGTGATGTAAGCAAGATGACATCATAAATAGGGAAGACCTAATTGTTCTCGACTATTAAAGGAACTGAGAGGATGTCTCGGCTACAGAGTGTTATCGGTGACGATAGTGTCAAGTACGGACTAGACAAACCCCGCTAAAAATGTCTGAGTGCTCTGCGAATGGTTTAAAATTTTAAGTCGATCGGTCAAAACTTTTGCGATCTGACCAAGAGTGCGATGCGGAACGATACGAGTTCTGTTATTCCGGCTTTACTTCATATGATAGTCCTGATAAACGAGTATAAAGAGTACATAGATTTCAATAAGTTATCATGCGTCTGCGGTCAAGACGAGGTTGACATGACCAGACGGAAGAAGAAAACTACAGACGCTTCTAAACGTAAGCTCGGAAAGAAGATGGAGCCTGCAAAAAGAAGCCTCGGAGGAGTTGGAGGAAGCGTAAGTCCTCGATTATCACTTAAACTATGAATCTTGTAAAAAATTAATGATGATTGGAAATAAATGTTTAATGAATTCCTGTTAAAGACGAATATATTGTAAATAGGTTTAATGATTTAACTTTTAATGATTGAAAAAATAATGTTAATGTTTAATGTTTAAAATTTAATGATTGGAAATAAATGTTTAATGTATGAATCTTGTAAAAGAATTAATGATGATTGAAATAAATGTTTAATGTATGAATCTTGTAAAAGAATTAATGATAATTAGAAAAAATAAATGTTTAAAGAATCTTGTAAAAGAATTAATGGTGATTAAAAAAATTAATGTTTAATGATTGGGAAAATAAATGTTTAATGTAATTAACTTTTAAATGTATGAATCTTGTAATAGGGTTCTAAATGATTTTAACTTTTAATGATTGGAAAAAATAAATGTTTAATGTAATTAACTTTTAAACGTATGAATCTCGTAAAAGAATTAATGATGATTGGGAAAATAAATGTTTAATGTAATTAACTTTTAAATGTGTGAATCTTGTAAAAGAATTAATGATGATTAAAAGATAAATGTTTAATGTAATTAACTTTTAAATGTATGAATGTTGTAATAGGGCTCTAATGATGATTAGAAAAAATAAATGTTTAATGTAATTAACTTTTAAACGTATGAATCTTGTAAAGAATTAATGATGATTAGAAAAAATAAATGTTTAATGTAATTAACTTTTAAATGAATGAATCTTGTAAAAGAATTAATGATGATTGGAAAAATAAATGTTTAATGTAATTAACTTTTAAATGTATGAATCTTGTAAAAGAATTAATGATGATTAGAAAAAATATATGTTTATGTAATTAACTTTAAAAGTATGAATCTTCTAATGGGGTTCTAATGATTTTAACTTTTAATGATTGGAAAAAATAAATGTTTAATGTAATTTACTTTTAAAAGTATGAATCTTGTAAAGAATTAATGATGATTGAAAAAAATAATGTTTATGTAATTAACTTTTAAATGTATGAATCTTGTAATTAACTTTTAATGATTATAACTTTTATTGATTGAAAAAATAAATGTTTAATGTATGAATCTTGTAATTAACTTTTAATGATGATTAGAAAAAATAAATGTTTAATGTAATTAACTTTTAAACGTATGAATCTTGTAAAAGAATTAATGATGATTAGAAAAATAAATGTTTAATGTAATTAACTTTTAAAAGTATGAATCTTCTAATATGGTTCTAATGATTTTAACTTTTAATGATTGAAAAATAAATGTTTAATGTAATTAACTTTTAAACGTATGAATCTTGTAAATAATTAATGATGATTGAAAAAAATAATGTTTAATGTAATTAACTTTTAAATGTATGAATCTTGTAATTAACTTTTAATGATTATAACTTTTAATGATTGAAAAAATAAATGTTTAATGTAATTAACTTTTAAACGTATGAATCTTGTAATAGGGTTCTAATGATTTTAACTTTAAATGATTGGAAAAATAAATGTTTAATGTATGTATCTTGTAATAGGGTTCTAATGATTTTAACTTTTAACGATTGGAAATAAATGTTTAATGTATGAATGTTTAATGTAATTAACTTTTTAATGTATGAATCTTGTAATAGGGTTCTAATGATTTTAACTTTTAATGATTGGAAAAATAAATGTTTAATGTATAAATCTTGTAATAGATTTTTTTTTAAATAAAGAATTATTGATTATAACTTTCATTGTATTATTTAATCAATGAGGGAAAGAGGAGCTGGATGAAGGGGAGGAAAGAAATAATGAAAAAAAAACACACATAATTAATTCTATTTAATGAATATAAAGATTTAAAACACATAGATACATACTAAATTAGTTGTTTTTTTCACAAGTACAATAGCAAAAAAGTTATAGTTCTTGAAATTGTTGTTTTGTTTATACATTAACACCAATCACTTACACTATAGAGTACATGACGTGAATATTTTTTTTTTTAGGTATAGTTCTTGAAATTTTCTGTTTAATCACTTACACTACAGAACATGAATATTTTTTTATACATTAACACTAATCACTTACACTATAGAGTACAGGACGTGAATATTTTTTAGGTATAGTTCTTGAAATTTTTTGTTTAATCACTTACACTGTAGAGAACATGAATTTTTTCTTCACATAGACGCACTGTTCACTGACACACTATAGAGTTGACGGTCCGGAAATCACTTATAGAGTAATGGAACCATAGAAGAGTATTGACAGTTCCTGGTACTCTATATCATTTGTCGTCGATAGAGCATAAAGCGACCTTATTGAATTTTTGTGTGTAAAGTTTGAATCCTACAGCTCTTATTGAACGAGCCTCTCTCATGACTATCGTCTCATCTGTCAAACAATTACGAAAATCCTCTAATAAAAGCGTTCTTAACGCGCTACTCTTGACCCCTTTAGCCTTGAGCGTCTCTCCATCTCCTTGTACTGAGAATGAATAGAGTTTAGGACGTAAACCAATGAACTCAGTGATGATCCGACCTCGAGTCTCGTCTTTTAGTTTACCGAGCACCCCTTTATTTACTACGGGCATCCTGTAAACATTGTCTTGTCCGTAGGTGGAGGTGTCCAGGTAGTCATTAGCTAACAGGGCAAGTCTCTGGTATGCATCCTCAACAGTCATGTAGTAGAGAAGTGAGTCTGTATCAGTGTATTGAAGTTTTAACGTACCTTTAGGGAAGGCAGGGATCATAACCTGGTAATGCAGACCATACATGACTACCTTCGAGATTTCCAAAATGGCGAATCCCGCATAGATCGGAATATCAAAGTAAATCTCTTGCGGTTCCGTCTCGACGATGACTAGGTTTTCTGACACGATCGAGCGGTTTTTAAAGTTAGGGCTGGCTATGAGGTTACCCGCTCCAAATTTCCCATCCCACCTGGTAGCTATCTTTATCGTACGGTAATCCCTCTTGTTAGATATGAGGTGGCCGAATGGGGCATAGTTCATCAGTTTGAAAAACATGTTTTCAAATTGATTGCCCGCTTTACTCCTCATTTCCGCGTTCAACCTGATATACGGAGCCATCCACGGCGCTTGCTTGAAACTGATAACACGGTGAACTCTCGTCAGTTTCAACCCGTTCGCTAAACATAGCTTTAGATGACGGTAGTGAATGACGTACCTAGTCTTATCAGCTAAAGTTGTTAACAGTTTCTCATATTTCCCTACGGGTGGAATCCCTTTCTCAGGACAGAACGGCAAGTCAGAATGAGCGTCGTGCACATCTCGCGGATATTCAAGATCTACATGCAAGATATAGCCCGTATCCGCATCGTCCTCTACTTTTAGCACGTCCAATCGAGCAATTTCTTCATCTTCGAGCCACCTGAACTCTCCATAGGGAAGTGAGGACAGCATACTAAATGAATAGAGTCCATTCACGTCTAGATAGACAATGTAAGACTCTGGCTTGGAACGATCAAACGCGTCCATATAGCGATTATTCGCTACAGCGTGACGATTAGCCACAAAACATATCCCTCCGCGGATAGCCCCCTCAATGAATTGATGCGTGTCCACATCATCGATTAATTCGAGCCGTACCCGGGTTATTCTCAATAGAGCCTGGTACGCTAGACTGGGAGCTGTAAGGGACCCTCCGGGATCGAGCCTATACGTCTTCATGCAGAGATCACGAAAGTTCTCAAAGACGTCGGACAGTAGCGTCATGTCCGTACACAGGTAGAGGTTCGAATAGTCCCAAAGATTCTTACATTCGAATACTCGCCAAACCTCACAGGCGTGATCATAATCTTCCTGAGAGATATGACTATCCGTGAGCGCGTTGTAAAATTTATCTTTGCTCGGTAACTGAGTCTCGTCCAGCCGCTCGAATGAATCAATATAATCATAGGGGAACACTCCTTTTCGTGTGACTAATTTGAAGCGTTCAACCTCGGGATGGCACTTACGGGTGATTTTAAGTTGCTCGGGTTCGAGGTAAGATACGCATTTCTCTAGGGAAGTACATAGAAAACTGAAACTATCTATAATTTTAATTGTAATCCCTTGAAACCCGTGCCGAATATATTTAATGATTACTTTGAATCTTCCCATTGTCTCTCCAATAACTCTGACTTTTCTCGGATTGACAAGAACGCTCTCCCCCGTGAACGGATCAGTTTCTCTACGTTCAACGAGTGATTCGAGAAGGAAAAAATTATCGTAGCAACGCGCGTTATGGATTACTACGCTCAGGTGACTCGGGTTTTTGTAATTAATACTACACGCCGCGTGACTACTCCCACGATAAAGTCCAGTCAAGTGACAATGATCCATAACCCGAATATCATCATTCTTGTAGGGCTTCTCGCATATATGGCAATGAGAGGCTGTATTATGAGCATCTCTTTGAGCAGGAGTTAACGGTTTCATTGGTACGACGGTACTATAGTACTCTAGTACACGCTTCGCCGTATCTACGAGCGCCTCAACAAATTGGTCAGTACAATCTTTTCCCGTGAAGTGACGGTACTCTGAGAGACTATCGTCAAAATTACATTTAACGTACATTCCTACAGAATAAGCTACATGACGCTGAACATTCTCGGTATAAGAAAATTTTGGGTCGGGATCACTCGTCTCTATAGGCATAAGTAAGCTCTCTAGGTCAGCATATACGATAAATCCTGCTTTCTCTTGCTGCTTATACTGAGTGAACGTGAGGAATTTATCCTGCCCTTGAGGGAATGTACTCCTTACCGCGCCGAATTTTATACACACATCTTTATGTTTTGTGAGTTTGTTTTCGGTCAAAAAAGCGGACAGGCATCTATCGCAAAAGTATCTACGTCCTCCGTTAGTCGCCGGCGGTAGTTGCGGGTTTATTAACCGTGACAGATTTTTAATCCAGCTGAAATGATAAGTTTCTGTCCCGTGCACTCTTATCATGAATAAATGAACATGTCTAGCACGCTCTTTAGCACTGACGTGTACGGGAACAATTACTAGTTTTTTAGAGGTGTCAGCAGTGTCAATATAAGAGTCACTCCCATCGTGCTTTGCAGTGTACACATTTACGGATATATCGTTAAGCTTTTCAAAGCGCTCGATGTATCTCATTTGGAAAGGGAGAGGGATCCCATCTAGATTCAACACGTCTCGAAAATTAGGGTAAGAGGATAAACGTTGCACATTTCCCGTCGGTTCAAAAAGACAGGATAAAACAGATACAGGGAAACAATGACCTTCTTCACATTGCACATTTATCAACGCTTTGCGGTTGGCTATAGTTTCAGGAATTTGAACGCGAGCCCCGATCGTGAAAACTGTGTTTTTAGAGAGATTTATCCTCATTTCCAATGTACCGTCATACATCCAACCCGAGTCTCTAGAAACAAAACCTTCAATTTGAGCAAGGAGGGGAAAAACCACATTATTCTCATATATCTCCTCCAAGTTTGTAGGGATAAATATATCGCATAGAGTAGAGTTGAAATACCCTTTCTCAATTCTACCTTCGGTAGGATGTCTAAACTCGCAAATGAGGCTGCAATTTACCTTTATCGAGTCATTTGCAATTGTTTATTCTACCGTCTTTACGTATATATCCCCGCACTTGACGAGAAACTGAACGGGATCCTTATAAGGCAGTTCATTACTGATAGAATAGGTTTTTATATGGCGGGTTTACGCCTGCTCAATAAGTTTCAATGAGAGACCTAACGGTTCCAGGTAAAGCCTAAACTGAGTAAATCCCGTACCTAAGTCATGTGACTGAGTCAAAAGTGTCCGGATCCGTCTATCTATATCGTCATGACCGAGTATCAAAACGCTCGAGGTCTTAATCAACCCATGTGTATGCTCAATATATGCCTTATATACTTGTGTTGTGATATCACGTTTTAGATAATTAATTAAAATTTGCTCATTCGAGGTTAATTCACGGAGAGTATACACTTTATTTCCATTTATTTGTTGAGATATAATGATGGGGGAAGAAAAGCGAGCTCTTTTAGCTAAAGGTTCTGTCATGTTCCTTAAGTTCGCTCTATGCTCTCCTTTTTACCCTCCTCTTCATTCAGGTACAATCCCCTCCAAGATAACATCAAGTGGGCTCGAGATGGCTGTAAACAAACAAACAGGAACGACTATGATGTGTGTAAGTGCATAAGTATGATAATCATATGCTAACACCTTACCCTAGACACAGGCTACCTAGCGCGTGAACTAATTATGAGCTGCTTCAGTCACTGTCTGTTCTGAGGAGTCTGGAGGTCAGGTTCGACTCTCGCTCCAGGATGCTTTCTACTCTCTCTCTCTCACATGCTAATTGTACACATTTCCTCTAAAATATAACCTATTAATTCATAAACAGCGTTAGTAAGTAGACGTATAACCAGAACGGGTAGTAAGACAGATTTGTACGTAAGCTGTTTGTGATATTTTAGTTTACTGTGATACAGAAAGGTTTAAATGTTTCTTTTTTTGTCGGTGAAGGTTGTTCTCCCTCGGTCCCTTCTGTTAAAAGAAAGACGAGAAAAAAAGAGAGTGGAAAAAATGTGTGTTTAAACTCATTCAAAAACGACTCAAGTAGGTGTTTTTTAAAAACTATTAAACAATTCAATGATTTATTGTTAGTCAATGATATTTTAACCTGTGAGATTATTAACTTAGGTCTTACGAGATGTCGATTAAGCACAATTATCCGGGGAGCAAGGTTCGAACCTCGTATTGTTAGTTAATGATGTAAACAATTCTTTTAATGATTATTAACTTAGGTCTTACGAGACGTGGATTAAGCAAATTATCCTGGGAGCAAGGTTCGACCTTGTATGTTAGTTAATGATGTAAACAATTCTTTTAAAGATTATTAACTTAGGTCTTACGAGGTGTAGATTAAGCGCAATTATCCTGGGAGCAAGGTTCGAACCTTGTATTGTTTAGTTAATGATGTAAACAAATCTTTTTAAAGATTATTAACTTAGGTCTTACGAGATGTAGATTAAGCGCAATTATCCTGGGAGCAAGGTTCGAACCTCGATCGCCAACTCGTATTGTTAGTTAATGATGTAAACAATTCTTTTTTAAACTCATTTCAAAAACTATTCACATTTAACTTGAAACAATTCAATGATTATTGACTTAGGTCTTACGAGGAGTTATTAAGCACAATTATCCTGGGAGTGAGGTTCGAACCTTGTATTGTTAGTTAATGATGTAAACAATTCATTTTAAAGATTATTAACTTAGGTCTTACGAGGTGTAGATTAAGCGCAATTATCCTGGGAGCAAGGTTCGAACCTTGTATTGTTAGTTAATGATGTAAACAAATCTTTTTAAAGATTATTAACTTAGGTCTTACGAGATGTAGATTAAGCGCAATTATCCTGGGAGCAAGGTTCGAACCTCGATCGCCAACTCGTATTGTTAGTTAATGATGTAAACAATTCTTTTTTTAAACTCATTTCAAAAACTATTCACATTTAACTTGAAAACAATTCAATGATTATTGACTTAGGTCTTACGAGGAGTAGATTAAGCACAATTATCCTGGGAGTGAGGTTTGAACCTTGTATTGTTAGTTAATGATGTAAACAAATCTTTCTAAAGATTATTAACTTAGGCCTTACGAGGCGTAGATTAAGCACAATTATCCTGGGAGCAAGGTTCGAACCTCGTATTGTTAGTTAATGATGTAAACAATCCTTTTTAAACTCATTTGAAAAACTATTCACATTTAACCTGAAAACAATTCAATGATTATTGACTTAGGTCTTACGAGGAGTAGATTAAGCACAATTATCCTGGGAGTGAGGTTCGAACCTTGTATTGTAGTTAATGATGTAAACAAATCTTTTTAAAGATTATTAACTTAGGTCTTACGAGGCGTAGATTAAGCACAATTATCCTGGGAGTGAGGTTCGAACCTTGTATCGTTAGTTAATGATCTACACAAATCTTTTTAAAGATTATTAACTTAGGTCTTACGAGGCGTAGATTAAGCACAATTATCCTGGGAGCAAGGTTCGAACCTCGTATTGTTAGTTAATGATGTAAACAATTCTTTTTAAACTCATTTCAAAAACTATTCACATTTAACCTGAAAACAATTCAATGATTATTGACTTAGGTCTTACGAGGAGTAGATTAAGCACAATTATCCTGGGAGTGAGGTTCGAACCTTGTATTGTTAGTTAATGATGTAAACAAATCTTTTTAAAGATTATTAACTTAGGTCTTACGAGGCGTAGATTAAGTACAATTATCCTGAGAGCGAGGTTCGAACCTCGTATTGTTAGTTAATGATGTAAACAAATCTTTTTAAACTCATTTCAAAAACTATTAGCCTGTAAACAATTCAATGATTATTGACATAGATTAAGCACAATTATCCTAGCGCGCGCACACACAACACACAACACACGCACACTTACCTTCAAAGTTAAGGATGGCGGTTTTGGTGGCGGTAGAGAGACCTTTGTAAACAAGTAGTAGATCTGCTTTTGAGATGTCCTCTATCTGGGCGTCACTAAGCGTCTAAAATCTCCGCGGCAGCCAAACTTGATACTTGGCGTCGAGCACAGTAAGTATACGACGACCGAATCGGGTACTTATCGATTTTATTGAAGAAATACGGTATGCTGTCCTATCTCCAAGTCAGTCAATTTACGCGGAAGTATTTCATTACTTCCCACCTCCGTTAAAAATGCGGCTACAAATTCTGACGACATGGCTAATATAGCTGCCGGTTAATGATTCAACAAAAAAGGGTTGACCGCCCCTATTTATAGGCTCCAAGCCACGCCTCCCCCCTCACACAAGGTACACGGATCTAAACCCTCAATGTGAAAAAGGTTTATGTTTTTTGTTGACCTACTCAACATAAAGTATCATGATTCTAAGCATGTCACTTAGAAAGAAATTTATGTTCTAAAGTTCGTGAATCAGATAAAATATTTCTCGTATACCTCGAGAATATATGGCTCTTTCAAGTGCAGCTGCCACACCTGAGACCACCTGTGCACCCCAGTCACTACGTCAAGCTTGCCCGCCACCCTCTACCACGAGAGTACCTTACACCCCTATCCACACACTCTACCCACTACGTCACGATAATGACAGAGAGAGGGAGAAAAAACACCCAGGCCGTGCGAGAGAAAAACTTGCTAGACAACCCGTGTCCTCGTAACTGCATCAGCGCGCGCTCCAACCCTTCTCATCCCCCCACCCCCCAACCCTCCCCTCCCCTGAAAATGTGTTCTCAGTCACCCAGGTGCTCAAACCACCCATCCCCCATCCCCCCCATCCCCCCTCCTCCACACCTCACATCATCCTATCTATCACAACATCTCGGTAACCCTCCCAAAAAAATACTAAACCCCCATCACATCTCTCAGTCATCCCCCCCCACCTCCCCCACCTCCCCACCTCACATCACCCTATCTATCGTGACATCTCAGGAACCCTCCAACTCTTCATTATTATGCAAATGTATTACAGTATCCAGCATTCTCCCTTACTGCCGCCATTTAAATTTATTGAAGTGACAATCATGATTTAATAGTTGCGCCTACTCTTGAGTGGTGGCAAATAAAAGGCGCAACTTTGCTCTCAAATTGCGCCTGCTCCTTTTAGTGAATAGGGATTTGGAACATATTTCAAACTTGTGCTGGCGCAACTATTTGCTCCCTTTGGTGAATCCAGGCCCAGTAGTGATTTAAATTGAATATTTTGATTAATATTATTTACTATTCGTAAATATTAGTGAAAAAAATTGTGCTTATAGACTTTTTCAAGTGCTCCAATATAATTGAGGTTAACTATCCGTATGTATTACTTATTGATATAAATTAAAATATTATTATTTAACATAATTAATACTAAATATTATTAAATTATTTTTTATTTTTTAAGATGCCAAAGAAGTATAACTTCTCACGCGCGTACATAAGTACACACACCAATTTTTTTTATAAAGCTGTTTTTAAAAGTAATGTTAGTCATATTTTAATGCTTTCTAGAGTTGATGCTATCAGGGGTCACAACAAGTCACCATTTCAGCTGTCATTTTTTTGTCAATTTTATCAAAAGTTAGTAAGAATTATATATATAATATAGGTAGTTACTTTTTATTTGGAAGTGGAAGCTAATTTGAATTGATGTCCATCACTTTGTTTAGCGCTGGAGGGGCTAACACTTTTTGTGTCTTGGGCAGTCATACCATAGACCAGGGGTCCCCTAATTATGGCCCGCAGGCCAAATACAGACCGCGGACGCTTTGACAAAAGTAAAATAAAAATAACTATAAAAATAATTTCATTTGTGAATATTGAAATGATAGTGCTCCTGAATGAAGTTCACAAAATACCTATGTCCAACATACCATCATAATGCGGCAGTATTCAAAATGTGTAATCAAAACAGGCATACTGATGTGTACAAATTCTCAGCTCTTGTTAGCCACATTTCATTAACTGTCTTTTGATCGGAGGAGCTGAAGAACTCTATCTATTTGGGAAAGAAGTGTGTAATTATGTTGACTGCACATCTTAACTTTCAAAATAAATCACCGCCCTTAGTGTGTATTGGTGATTGTCATTGGACATCAACAGCAGCCTCTAACCCCACAGGTCCCTTTTTTGATCCAACCTACCTAGCACTTTCAATATCCTAATGATATATGTTGGGTACTGTAAATAAAACACAAAGCAAAATAGAAAAAAAAAGCCATACTCCTTAAAATATAGGTTTATATTTTACTAATTATGTGATTATATAATATGTATTAAAAACTTGAGCAAAGGTTATCTTGTGATGTTCATTAATGAATTAAAACACATCCTTAATCATTATGGCCATACCCCATCCAGGTTCTTAGTTGAATTTATTAATGTATAGTAAAATAGTAAATAATTGTTTAAACAAAATATATATTATCTAATTTTGCTATGGATAATTTGTGATTACTTATGTTTCTATTTATATGGCTCATTATAAAGCCATTAATTAATATTGGAACTAACCTTATGAATTTTTATTGTTCTAAATCATTCTAGCTTTTTTTCAACAGCAGCTGTTAATGAAATACTAGTGGTTCAACTAAGTTCTTACCTGGTCGAATTAGTAGGGGATTAAAAAAAAAAGATCATATGTCTACTGTTATGCCGAGAACATCTTTTTATCTGGGAAAGGCAGTGTTTTTAATGCTTTTGATCAATAATTTGCAAATTAGGGTTATTTTTTTACAAAACTGGTCTTTTTTTTACCAAATTCGCCACTATTTCAACTTTTTTTGTTACATATTTTGTTGCAATCCCTGTGCTATGAAGGCAAGTACAGTATAGTTTATGTCACAATACTAATATATATATATATATATAAATCTCATATTTATTACTTAAGAGTCTATTCACCACCCAAGCTTACTTGGATGAAAGCTCAAAAGTGACTTAGAAATAGTCCTTTATGTAACCCTATGCCAAAAGCTGGCATCTGTCACTTTGGATAGCTGTAATGAAAACATGTTATTGTACGAATGTTATTGTTAACCACAGTAATTTAGTCCAATATTATTTATATTTATTTGAGGTCGGGCACAAAGCTTATTTATGGTTTTATTCCACTAGCGACAGGATGAGAAGGGGCAAGACATAGCAGATTTCCAATCTTTCTTCCTTGGCTTTTACTCACACCAAGACATTTAAAGGTTTTGGAATACACTTTTTTTTTAAGTTGACCTAAGGATTGTTTATTATTTATCTTACTACTTTTTCAGGTTATACGCATGTACTAATTACGATAATGAGATAGGGATGAGGAAGGTTGAATTTATGAGGAAGAAGTGGAAAACTATTTAGGAAAAACAGTCAGTACATCTGACTGGGTTTTGAACCCCCATCTTCCTATCATCAGCAGTCTAATCTATTGCAAGAATGACATCTTAAAAACAGTCAGCAACCAAAGCAGGTGTTCTAATTTATATTATAAAACATCTGATAGCTATATTGAAACACAAACTAGATTCAATCCAAACTCATCATACCTCATCATCAACTGTTTCCAGCCTGTGGCTGGGTCAGTTTAGTAAAACGTCTGGACCTTCCACTACTCTTCCAACTTTAATTTCTTCCATTATTCTCCTCTCACTTTAACACTTTCTGTTACTGGCTCCGCCCATCTATTTCTTGGCTTCCCTTTCAATCTTTTTCCAACATACTTCATTTCCAGCATTTTCTTTGGCATCCTCTCTTTTTACATCCTCATTTCATGTCCATACCATCTCAGTCTTACTTCCTCTACTATCTAATGTACTCCCTGTACTCCTACTCTTTCTAGGATGACTTCATTCCTAATATTGTTTCTTCTCGTGACAGTTAACATGTTCCTCACAAACTTTATTCCCGTCAATCCAAACTGTATGTTTAAAATCTTGATTCTCAATCCTACACAGTGGTGGCTCGTAGCTAAAATTAGTGGGGTGCTGCTCCAGAAAATGTTTGGCCTTTGTTTTAAAATTGTGTAAAAAGGAAAAAAATATGTATAAGAAGAAAATGTATTCAGGAACTTGATGAAATCTTAACAACAACAAAATATTTTTTTTTTACTTGCTTTAACTTAAATGGTTACAGTTCAAGCTTGATCTATTAATTTAAAAATTAAATCCATTATTCTTTTTTTAATTTGCGCCAAAAGTTCATTAATTTTCTCCTTGATCTCTGGATGACAATTGAGGAAATTTTTCTCCATTGAAAGTACTGCAAGCGCATTTAGTCTTTCCGAATTCATAGTGCTTCTTAATAAAGTTTTTATTCTTTTCAATGTTGAAAAACAGCACTCTGCCTCTGATGTAGTAATGGGAATTGTTAAGAGGATTTTTATCAGTTTCGTAATTTCACTAAATACATCATCTAGATTATTTTCCAAGATAAATTTCAGCAAATCAATTAATTTGCAATATTCATGAATATCAGTCCTATAATAGAATACTTTTAGTTCAGTTTCAAGCTTTTCTTTGTCAATCATGTGATAAGCTTCAGTGATCAGTACTATCTCTTTTGTGGGATGTTCATTCTTAAATCTAGTGAAGTAATTCTTGCTAAACAATTTAGCAGCTACTAAGTGTTTAGTGGAATAATATATGTCCATTATATCAACACATATAGTCACACATTTCCTTAGCTTCTGCCATGAGCGTCTTTGAAGGATTCTCACAGTACTTTGAGTTTCTCAATTCTAATATAGCAGTTTTGAAATTTGTTATATATTCACTAACTTTAAACACACTAATTTCTCGAGATTGCATTTGGTTGTAAATTATTTCAACATGAGGCATAATCTGATGGAAAAGCTCTAACCAAAACTTGAAATTATCATCAATCAGGTATTTTAAAATTCCTGTTGCTTCTGCAATGGTTTGATCTGCATCTGATGTTGACTGAATTTCAGTAAGGCAGTTTTTTAAAGGTTGCAAATTTTCATGAACTCTGTTTATGGTCCGTATGTTGAAATTCCACCTTGTAGAGGATGTACGTGGAATGCTGTCGTCTATATGTTTCTTGAGAAGGACACACATTGTGGTAATCTTAGAAGAATGTTGAAATAGCCAGAATGTTATAAAAAAAAATTCTTGCGTTTCGTGTAATACTTGCTGCATTTATCATTATTAAATTAAGTTTATGTGTATAAGAGTGAATGAAATGTGCATTACTATAAACTGCTTTTATTTATGTAACTATATGTGGGTTTTAAAAGTGTTTGTAGGTATTTCCCAAGGTTTTAACACCCTCCCAACATATCCACAAATAAACGTGATGACACAATCGAATGAACCTTCTCGTGGAGTTGATTTTAGTTTGGTCCAACATTTAGGAGCATCTCCCGGTAAATATGTTGGATGGAGCAGAGTCTAGAAAGATACAGAGGGTAAAATATCTTAGAGGAGTGATTGAGGTGAAGGGTGGAAGTGAAGAGAGCATCTAATGAAAGAATAGAGGGAGAGTTGTTCTTTATGTGTGTAAGACACCTGCTATGGAGAGCTGTTCTCTATGTGTGTAAGACACCTGCTATGGAGAGCTGTTCTCTAGATGTGTAAGACACCTGCTATGGAGAGTTGTTCTCTAGGTGTGTAGCACAGCTGCTATGGAGAGTTGTTCTCTAGGTATGTAAGACACCTGCTATGGAGAGCTGTTCTTTAGATGTGTAAAAGACCTGCTATGGAGCTCTGTTCTATAGGTGTGCAAGAGACCTACTATGGCGAAGTGCCCTTGAAGTGTAAGGAAGTGTTTTACAGGGCGTACTTTGTACCCATTGCCACATATGCAGCAGAAAATTGGACAATGAATGTAATAGAGACAAGTAGAGCATGTTATCTGTCACCAAGAGAAATTAGATTGTAGAGGAAGCAGGACTAAGTTGGTATGTTCATCTAATGATGGCGAAGGAGAGAATGGAAAAGAAAATGATGGCTATGACGTATGTAGGAAAAAGATCGCAAGGGAAGCCGAGAAATAGATGTTATAAACATATAACAGAAAGTGTGAGGGTGAGAGTAGAAGAATAGTGAATAGACAGAGGAAGATGGAAACATTTGTACTAAATACACCATGGAACAGGCTGGATACAGTTGACCCCATAAACGAGATAATCACAGAGCAAGCTGTTGCTACAACAATGTATGGCTGGTTGTATTCACCAACAGGGTGGACAGGAAGCTGTGCACACATATCCACCGTGCGACTCACTTCAGAGTAACTGTTGTCTACAATCATGTATGGCTGGTTGTATCCACCAGTGGCAAGAGCTGTGGCACACTCCACGCCGTGTAATAATCTCAGAGTAACTGTTGCCACAATCATGTATGGCTGGTTATATCCACCAGTGGCAGGAGCTGTGGTACACTCCACGCCTTGTGATAATCTCAGAGCAACTGTTGCTACAATTATGTATGGCTGGTTGTATTCAACAGGGGACAGGACGCTGTGTCAAACACCCCACTTTTGAGCAACTGTTGCTATAATCTGGTGTATATGAGGGGTTATGCAATTTATTGTTCAGGGCTAAACAGCAAACCTATCCAACTACTCTGTTACTCCTCCTAGAATAACTACAAGGACCGTCAACCAAATAACAGGCTACGCATCTTCCTTGCTGGAAGTGAACCTCTTCATGACCCTAAGTGCATTCCTTGCCGGAAGTGTACCTCTTCATGACCCTACGTACCTTCCTTGCCGGAAGTGAACCTCTTTATAACCCTAGTGCATTCCTAGCCTGAAGTGAACCTCTTCATGACCCTACGTGCATTCCTTGCCGGAAGTGAACCTCTTCATGACCTTAAGTGCAATCCTTGCCGGAAGTGAACCTCTTCATGACCCTACGTGCATTCCTTGCTGGAAGTGAACCTCTTCATGACCCTACGTGCATTCCTTGCGGAAGGGAACCTCTTCATGACCCTACGTGCATTCCTTGTCATTTGAGTGGGTTCCGAAACATCTGTTATGTCATCAGCTACAAAGAAAACTTTCTAATTTTCGTCCTTATCTCCTTGTGGTATATTCGTAGCAGGCAGTCAAGTATCTCATTTTGAATGGTCTTAAAAACACCTTTGATGACTGCACTGATCTCTAAGAGATTTTTCAAATCTGAATCTAATTTATATGCAAAATTTACTAATCCTATTAATACCCCTGGATTTATTGAATCGTCTTTTTCATCATGTCCATGTAAGGGAGTTTCAAAGTTTCCACAAAAGTAAATGCAGTCTATTATTTTGGACAAAATCAAACGGTTCTTTTTAACTTTTATGTTATGCTTATTGATTGATAGTCTGTATGCCTCAATAAGTTTCTCCTTAATACTTACGGTTCCTAAAAGTAACAGTGAAACAACATTATAACGTGCTTCTTTGATTTCTCATGCTTTTCAGTTTTTTCTTTCATTTTGTTTATATTTCTAAAACCATCTTTTGTACACGGTTCATCACCTCCAAAGTGCAAACAGGGGAAGCAAAACAGTGCATATTTTACTTCACAGCCACAAAGCCAATTTTTTCGTTGGTACCATTCAGAATTAAAGCTACGAATATATTTCTTGTTGCTTTTTCTTGGCTGAGATATTATAATATCAGGTGTTGAACAACCTCTCTTCCTAATTGTAACTTTCTCATGGAGAGATAGCTGTGAAAATTTAAGCTGTTGAAGTTAATTTACAGTCACAGAACTTATTTCTTGGGGATGCAAGGCCATGGTTAAGGTTTTCTGTTAAATAAAAGAGAAAAAAACTAATCAATTATAATAGCTGGAAGCAGAATAATAATATAACTCTACACTCTTCTACACTTTATCACATTCAAAAATATGGTACACGGTTTTTAAGCACAACACACGCTGAGTAATATAAACACCATCACGCCAGAGCCAGCACTGCGAGAGCAACAGTGTTCTCTCTACCTGGCAGTCCCGCCTTCCTCCCCACTCCCTCCTATGTGCGCATGTGCACAACAGTCAATCACCACGTCGCTGGCACTGTGAAGGGCACAGTTCCATACAAAGATTTTTGTATATTTTTCATAAACTGGGGGATGATTACTGAGGTACTGACATTAAGCTTAAGGAATATGTATTGTACTACAAAATTAAAAAAAGAATTAAAGAAATAAGGACTCATTATATAAAATGTTATCGATAATATCAAGTGGAAATAGGGCGTGCTGCAGTTCCGCTGTGCCTATACACGAGCCGCCACTGATCCTAAAAATAGAAACCAGAGATGGGTCAAATCCACTATTTCTCGAATTCGAATCTAAATTTTATTTTCGGATCTCAAATATTGATTCCGAATCTTAGCAAATTGTTAGAAATTTTAATGATTTTACAAATAGATCTACATTACACAATACAGGCCTAAGCTGTAAATTAAGATTTATTTCAATCAGGCTTTCAATTCCTATCAACCTCAACTACCCCTCGCAAAATACTGGTTAAAATCTATCAAAATTAAACAATCTAGACTCATATTATTGTTTGGAATTCAAATCAATCAAAGTTTGAATGTCTTTAAGTTATTTTTAAATGTATTGATGGACTGAGTTAAGTTTCTAAAAAAAACATGTGAAACGAACATATTAGGCCTAGCTTACCTCTTGATCAACTTTAATCATCTTGAGGTATTATAACTTATTTTTATAAAAAAGCTAAAATAAAAATACAGATTTAAAAAAAAAGACTAAAACAACATGCTTAACAATTAAACATAGATTGTAAATAGTGAACTCTATAATACCTAAGTATGTATTATTATTATTATTATTATTATATTATTATTATTATTATTATTATTATTATTATTTTCTTTTATATATCTTATCTATCTTCGCTCAGAAAACAAGAAATATATTCGATTCTTGCGATATATCGATTTCTAGAAAAACATTCTATTTAAAACACGAACATATTTTTGACTCTTGTAATATATTCATTCTTATTTTATTAGGCAAGACTGCGTTTGAATATTTTTACAATTACTTCAATAACATATTTGGAAAAAAAAATTATAAACTCTTGTTGAAATCAATTTAAAAAATTATGAATTAGGAAGTCGTTATTTGATTCTTAAAACTAAATAGCACTTACTAAGTGATCAGAATACTTGAATTGATTTTAAACAAATAATCGATATACATTATACAATACGTAAGCCGATAGGCGTAAATAAACAGTTTTATGTTAAAATATGCAATTCTATGCAGGGATATTCTAGTTTAGGTTGGTACTATCGTTAGATGTGTTGTTCGCTTTTTATCTAATCTGTGTCCACTCACTCCACTGTCCATGCATAGACTAGGATGGGCATAATCGAATGATTTTAAGAATCGAATAATCATTCGATTCTTTTAAAAATAATCGAATGAATCGAAAGAATCATTCGAATGATTTTGAGAAGTAGTAAAGAGTCTGTAATAATCGAATATTTACTACTTCTAAAAGTAGTTACTAGTTGCTCATTTTGCTTTGTGCTACTATTCTCTTTACCCTGATGTCAAATCTCCCAACACGCATTCCTTTGCAGCTTATCAACACTTTTCTATTACTGTATTTAGTTCCTTGTGACAATGTCAAAGATCAAAGTACAGCCACAACAAAATACTAAACAGTGAGAAAAAGTAAACGCATTTCTCAAATAAGTAGCTCGCAGTTAATCTAAATACTTTTGCGTACGATTAATAATTAAATAAGGAACATACGTTTCCCTTTGGGTTTTTAAACACAAAGTCGAAATATTTTACCCTTTAATATTTCCTAAACTAAACATAACAAAAATATATAAGCTTACAATCGTAAAATTATTTCAGTGAATAAAATTATAATACGATCTTAATATTACGGCCGGGCAATATTTTATTAAATACATAAGAAGTATATACTTATCTACTTAATACATTTAAGTCAACGTTAAAAAAAAATTATCTCTCAAACCATTCGTGCTATATGCGATTAGTTAGTTATGAAGGTAAAATTTTAAGGAAATGAAAAAGAACAATCCACGTAGTAATCTAGCAAAATAATCGAATCATTTTGTAATTTTCATTCGAATTATTTTTGGCTGTTATTCGATTGTAAACTGTACACCACCAAATTAGCCTTAGAATCATTCAATGCGTAAGGTCGATTATTGTGTAGCAATGGGGACTATTTATTGAAAATGAACCTAATAGAAATGAAGACCTATATAGAGATAGCCTGGAAACATTCATAATCATAAGGTCGATTTTCCTCAGTACTTCTGGCAAGGGTGGGGTAAGAGAATGAATCGGCCAGCTCGCGTCAAGTCAGCTACTGTTTTCATTCGAATGTTTTTCTCATTCGAATTCTTTTTTAATTCGAATGATTTTGAAAGAATCGAATGAATCGATTATTCAGAATAATCGAATGAATCGATTCTATTCATCCGATTCTGCCCATCACTAATATGAACCTGTGTAAAAGTGTAACAGTTGAGTCATGTTGTTAGATATAGCATGTACTGTTAATTCTAAAACCCGTTATATCTTTCTATAAACTTGTGTACTCTGACAGGTTATGGGCCCAGGCTTGTGATTGTGGATTTTAGGACGGATAAACCTATAAGTCAAGTGTGCACCGTAATACAGTGAGTTTTACGTGTTTGCTTGTTGTTTGTGACACCGTTGCCAATCATCATCGCCATAATGGTTTAGAAGAAGACCAAAACGTACAGAATTCCGCTTTTCGACGGCACAAATTTTGACAACTGGAAGTTTCGAATAGAAACTCTTCTAGATGAAGTCGATCTGTTGCCCTTTATTCAAGGTGACTATCGGGACTTAGTGAAAATTGCGTCTAGTGATAATGTTGAAATTAAGGCGGAAAAGGAAAAAGAGCTGGGCTGTATCCGAATAGTCAAGTACACTTGACTTGATGCAGTCTTGAGTTCTCGCGGTTTTCAAGCGAAGACTGTATCAAACTATTCGAACGGCAACACACTTGGGCCCGCAGTGCTGCTTCCTATCGAATAATTTAGAAACTATGTAAACGCCATCTATCCACTCTAATGAAAACTAATACGAGTATTTGAAATTGGCACCATTTTAAACAGACCTACGATCAGTTGTTATTTCCCGTAGCAGTAGCAGTTCAAACGAAAATTTAAGCATGCCTGGAAATAATAATTTAATTCTTATGGCTATCATTAATGGAAAGCGTAGATTACTCGGTCAGTTTCTAGAAATACTGCGCCTTTTATTATTAAGAATTATTGTGATCCAGAAACAACATGTAATTACAACATAAAATGGCGCAAAACGTAAGTCGGTGCTCTAGCAGACGAAACGATAATACTAAAACAATTGCCGGTCCGCGTATTTACATCTCCTAACCCAGTACAGAGCACTACGCACTTAGAGCGATATGATTGGCCCTAGATCTTAGCGCGATCTTCTAACAGCGGTCACTCGCCAAGCGCAACAGAGGCATAAGTGTTGCGGCACATATACTAAATCGAATTTCCCTCGGCTTCGCTCGCATTGAAGTTAGACAAATTACTTTTTTTCCAGTGAAACATCTATACTAGCAAATACTCAATTTCAGACACGTACTATGAGGTGAGGATTTTTATATATTAACGTGAAAAAGAGAAAGCAAATAAAATACATCTATGGTCACTCGGAGTATCTGGATAAAAATATAGAACAAACATTTAAACTAACCTAGGCTAACCTAACCTAAGATCACTGTATACAATGAATAATATAGGTATGTATAGTATTTTATATAAAATATTACTATAGTATTTTCACTGAGGATCTAAATTTACACCATATCCATGTATTGTATTTACTGTAATATAATTATATATACAATTTTGATGTATGCGATGGCTATACAAATTATATATATAATAACTACACATACTTTATAGTGATATACTATTAACCGTTCAAGGCACTGTAACGTGACACAGCACGTGGGAGGAGAAAGGCGGCGTAAGGGCCAATCATATCGCTCTAAATGCGTGGTGCTCTGTACTAGGTTAGGAAATGTTAATACGCTGCCGGGCGTGGTTCATAAACAAAAGAAAATCCTAAGATGGCGGATGAAACAAGAATTCCTGTTTTTAATGGAAAGGACTAAGAGTGTTGGAAAAAGCGAATCACGTTGATTTTAAAGTTAAAGAAATGTGTAGAGGCCGTGAAGAGAGAAAAAGGTACGACAGATAAAGAGGACGAGTGGAGTGAAAAAGACTTGAAGGCAATCAATGTGATTTACAGTGGTATTTCGAATGATCATTTACAGTTTATAAAAGACAAAGAAACTGCGTATGAAATTATGAGAAAATTCGACGAAATGTACTTAAAGGAATCTACTGCACTGCAAATTTGTATACGAAATAGATTAGATAAATTGAGGTTAAAAGACTTTGAAGATTCGAGTGCCTTTTTTACTGAGTTTGAAAAGCTAGTGAACGAACTTAAAAGTGCAGGCGCTAATGTAAGTGAAAAAGAAAAACTGAGTTATATGATTAAAATGCTTCCAAATTCGTTGAGTTATGTTGGTGATTTAATTGATTTACTAAAAGAAAGTGATCAAACTGTCGAGTATGTAAAAAGTAAAATAAAAATGGTTGAAGAAAAAGAGGAAGGGAGCAAAAACAGTTCAAGTGCATTTAAGGCCGAAAGAAAAAAAGACAAAGCGTGTTTTAAGTGTGGAAAATATGGACATTTTAAGGCTCAGTGTACGAGCATGAGACCAAGTGAACATTTGTGGAAGCCCAGAGGCGGCATTCAACAGCAAGGAGGCGGACGCCAACAAACAACAACAACAACAAAAACATTGGCAACATCGTGGAGCCGGTCGAGGTTCAAGTCAACATCGTCGAGCGGGTGGTTGGCAACAAAGGCAAAATCAACAAGGACAGCAAAATTAAGACGGTAATACAAGCAGTTTTAATACGGAAATTGAGGTAAGACCCGGATTGGAAAAATTGTGCGTTGAAGCTAACAGTTGCGTCGGTAAAGTAGAATGGTTACTTGATAGTGGTTGCTCTGATCACGTCATAAATAATGATGAATATTTTTATGAATTTGATGAACTCAAAGTACCAGTGAATTTAAGGTCGTTTTTTAAAGGGAACTAAAATAGGTAATGTTGTACAAAATTCAATGTTTATGGTCAAATGGTAGAAAATAAAATTTAAATGTATTTTATGTGAGAGAAATGGATAGAAATTTAATAAGCTATGGGAAAGTTACAAATAAAAATAAAATTGTGTCGGTAGGAAATATTTCAAAAATATATAATCCAAATGGAAATTTAATTGCTTTAGCGTGTAAGAAAAATGATTTGTATCATATGACTAGTGAAATTGTTAAAACTGAGTCAAATATAACAGTCAAATTAAATATGACAGAAAAGGAAAGATATCATAGAACACTAGGACATGTAAATTTTAATTATTTTAAAAACTACGTGTGATAAACAAATGCTTGAAGGTTTGCCAAAGGAACTAGAGTCTGATTATTTGAAATGTGGAGTATGTTTGCAAAATAAAATGCATAATTTACCATTTAATAATGAGAGAACTAGAGCAAAAGAAGTATTAGAGATTGTTCATACTGATTTAAATGGGCCACACAGTACTACGGGTTTAAACGGTGAGAAATATTTTCTAACTTTTATAGATGAGTACAGTAAGGTAGCTAAAATTTATTGTATCAAATCGAAAAGTGTAGTATACAATTGTTTTATTGACTATGTAAATATAATTGAAAGTAAGACAGAAAAAAGGGTAAAAAGACTGAGATGTGACAGTGGCAAGGAATATATGAATAATGAAATATATAGTTTTGCTAGAGAAAAAGGAATATCTATTGAACCTTGTCCACCATATGTTCATGAATTAAATGGGACAGCAGAAAAGTATAACAGAGATATTATGAATATGTCTAGATGTTAGGTACTAATGCATGCACTATATTACACAACATAGATAACATTCCAAAACAAAGAATAAGTACTTTTAATATATGTTTAAAATATTCATTCGGATTTGGTGAAACAAAATTATTAAATTTAATCAAATAATGTAAGAAATCTTAAGTTTAGATTATTTTACATTTAAAATATAACATGTAATTAAAAAACTTTACATTTATAATAAAAAAGTGATATTTTACCAGTGTTGGCAACCCAAAACCCTCAACATATGATTTTTGAACTGTCATCTAGGAAAACTAAAGCCCGTATCACACGACACTTGCTTATACTAGAAATCAAGTGTGCTCGCTAGCACCTAGATATCAGTATACTAGCTAGTACAATGGAAATGGGACTATAGTATTCACACGCTGCTAGTTTGGTACTAGGTTCTAGTGCAAATATTTCTCGAACGTCAGAGATTAATTTTGAGTGCAGCAGCTGAATTAATTACTAATAAAGATATTGAAAATTATGAGAGGGAGCGTAGGAAAAAGAATATATACACGGGAATGGTTGGGAAAGACGAAATAATGGTCTCAGGATGCTAAATACGATATATTCTGAGGTTAGGTAATATACATTCGGGGTGACACAAACGTTTAGTATCACCCTAAATTTGTATTCATTTATTTACATTGTGGTCAGAGTCCCCTAAGCCCACGGGTGTCCAAGTACAGTATCCTTGATACACAAATGTTCTTTTTTAGCCTACGCACACTTTATATTATAAAAAAAACGCCCAAGGTTGGCATGCTATCAAATTTATTTAGATTAAAATTGGGTCTGGAACACAGTTTGTCGTGTTTAGATGACATGTTTTAAATTAAATTTATATATTTTAAATATATTGTCATACTGTGGCAATTTGGTATTATATAAACAAGGTTGTTTATAATAATTTTCTGCCAACAACAAAATCACATCCGATGACCATGTTGGCGTCATTTATACCATTTCTCTACACAACAGTCTCAGCGCGCATGATTGGTTGAATTACATAGACTAGTGTCGAAACTAGTACGAAAATAGCACTGTGTTCTATCCTCACAACTAGTATGGTAGCCAGTACCAAGTGGCAGAACCAGTATACTTTTTCTGATTCGCACGACGCTAGATGATGACGTGCTAGCTAGTGCTAGCTAGCACACTGGATTTCAAGTACGAGCTAGTGTCGTGTGATACGGACTTAAGCTCGTGAATGGATAATACATACTAGGTTCTGGCCTGAAGTAGTCAGAAGAGCTGCTTATTTGAAGAATAGGACAATTACCAATACTGTAGAGAAAAATAAAACACCTTATGAAATAATGTTTGGTGAAAAACCTAACATAGAGCATTTAAGAATGTATAGAAGTAAAGTAGACTATTTGTAAGAGTGCCTGAACAAAAAAGAAATTCAAAATGGGACAAAAAAGCAGATCTAGGTATTTTATTAGATTATGAAAATGTTGGGTATAGAGTATTAATAAATGACAAGATAGTCGTAGCAAGACATGTAGATATAATTGAAGAGGGTACAAATTGTATAGGTCTTAGAGAAGAGTCAAGAGAGGCTTATGATATAGGTTTAAATGAAGGTAAAAATGAAAATGATAGAGATGAAATTACGACAGAAAATATAAATGATCAAAATGCAAATTTAGGGTTGAGAAGATCAACCAGAGAAAAACGAAAACCTGCTAGACTTAAGGCCCGTTGACACGATGTTATTGGGCTAATGCAAGTTTATTGGTATTAGCTTACTAACATGTTAGTTGTGTTGACACGCATTTTTCACTTGCATTAGTAGCGCTTATAAAAACATGGCTGAAAATGAAGAGTGGTGATAACTGGTCTCTCTATTGGAGCCTTTTTTTTATCAC
This sequence comes from Timema cristinae, assembly GCA_039000515.1. Classification (NCBI taxonomy): domain Eukaryota; kingdom Metazoa; phylum Arthropoda; class Insecta; order Phasmatodea; family Timematidae; genus Timema; species Timema cristinae. The sequence continues at coordinate 43,118,455 of JBCFYV010000003.1, read as the reverse complement.
TTCGTCTCATTTCTAGTTCGGGTAATTTATACGCATATACTAATTATGCTTATGTGTTAGGAGCTAGTAAGGATGAATTTATAATAAGTATGGGCGGCCAAATAAATTACAATTTCTTAGTAAACGCAATTTATCATAATTAGTTTACCTATTTAATAAAAACTCTTTTATATAGCCAACATAAAAAAGTTAGTGATTAGTGTGTCTCCTATTTCTTAGTTCCTTAATACATTAAAATATATTTTAGTTGATCCCAAATAATTATTAAATTATTTTACTTTATTTGTTAACTTATTTAGCATATATGTTAAATAAAATTAAACTCAAATAAGGTCAATAAATTCCAATACAACCAAACTCGGTAGGGCATTTTTTTAAATAGGTCCAACCAAGATTTTTTCAACCCTGTTTTAAATGTTGGTATATTAATAACAAAATATCTTGTTAAATCCTAGCTAGACCTAAAACATAAAAAAATAGTAGGCCTTAATTAATTTGTTGGGCATTTTTTTTAAATAGTCCTAACGCCGGTTTTATAAACCCTGTTTTAAATATTGGTATACTAATAACAAAATAATTTGTTAAATGCTAGCTTGCTAGGCCTAAAATATTCCTTAAAAATAATAATTCATTAATTTGTAGATTGGTTTAAATATAGACTATCTGGTTTGCTATACGATAATAATATTAAATTATGTATCTACTCAAGATTCCAAAGCATTACTACAAGTGTTTGGGCTGATCATTTATAATTAATTTTAAAACTTATAAAGATTGGTTAAAGTGTCAAATATGGAGATTGGAAAACGCGCCGAAGATTTTGCGTGAAAACCTCCGGTCATTCATACCTTACTTTCCGATAACGTGAATATTATGTTGCCGGAACTAATCACGGTACTGCAATGTTGTATTATATTTTGTGATCGTATATAAAAAAATTACACATTCCACGTTGAGTGGTAGGAAATAATGGTTTGATAAAATTATTGATAACATTTGTTTATCGATATTAAATAATATCTCTCACAAGGAACATTTGTAAAATTTACGCAGGCCTAAAATTTTATTTTGGAAACTTCTAGAGAATATGTACACCTGATATAACTTTACAATACCCTATAGTGCAATATTCCTCCCATTCTATTTTTATAAATTCGGTGCTTAAAATTGCACAAAAACTCATTATTTTCATAACATTCCACAATTAAGTGTCCCCCGCACAACCAGTTCTTCAGTTGCCGCCATTTTGGATTGTCTACTTGCATTAGTAAAGTTGGAAGGTGACCAACTTTTTCAGTTGCAAGTGGACTTGCATGGGAGTAGCTTGCTTGTCTGTTTACATGGTGCAAGCTGTGCGCGCGCAGCCAAATTAGTGTACTTGCATTAGTCAACTAACACCGTGTCAACGGGCCTTTAGTGATGATAACTTTGTGTATAATAATATTGTCTATGTAAACTATGTAAATGCAGAAAATCCTGTTTCATATAATGATGCGCTGAATAGTAATGATTCTAAAAATTGGAAAAATGCAATGGAAAAGGAAATTAATTGCCTATCTAAAAATAATACATGGATATCTGTTATTAAACCAAAAGATAAAAAAATACTAGATTTAAAATGGGTTTATACAAAAAAGGCTAATAATGTTTATAAAGCTAGATTAGTAGTTAGAGGATACCAGCAGAATGATTTAATTGATATATATTCTCCAGTAGCAAGAATGCAAACGTTAAAAATTTTATTAGCATATTGTTGTCAGAACAATTTAATTATTGAGCAAATGGATGTAGAAACAGCGTTTTTGAATGGAAAAGTTAAATCAGAAGTTTATGTTAAACAACCATGAGGTTATGAGGATGGTACGGATAAAGTACTAAAATTAGATAAAGCATTGTACGGATTGAGAGAAAGCCCAAGAGCTTGATATGAGTGTTTCGATACTTATTTAAAAATTTTAGGTTTTGTAAGAAGCGAGAATGACTGTTGTTTGTATATGTTAAACGACAAGAACAATCATAATGTATATTTACTTTTGTTTGTAGATGATTTGCTCATATGTTGTAAAGATAAATATCGTCAAAAATTTATTGTTTAAAGGATTTCAGATGAAAGATTTGGGTAAAATAAAAACTTATTTAGGCATTAATATAAATGATGATTGTGCTAAAGGAACAATGACTTTGGATCAAAGAGATTATATCTTATCTTTAGCAAGGAAATATGGAATTGAAAATTCTAAATTGTATACTACTCCAATGGAACAAAATTTAAAATTAGAAACCGCACAATCAGCATGTGATGAAATGAAGAATAGAAATTTAATTGGAGCTCTTTTGTATATAAGTTCCGGAACAAGACCTGATATAAGTTTCAGCGTAAATTATTTAAGTAGATATCAAAATTGTTATGATAATACTCATTATAAATATGCTATAAGGGTATTAAAGTATTTAGTTTTGACCAAAGATTTAAAGTTAACCTATAATAGAAATGTTAATGCAGAGATCTTAGGCCGGTATGCAAGAACGATGTTGGAGTAGGAGTAAAGGAGGAGTAAAGGCGGAGTCAGCTACTCTTGAGGAAGGAATCCGTGTCGTGCTAGAACGTCTGGCTTGAGTTACTCAAGGTCACGTGATGAAATATTACACAGAAGTACCACATCTCCAGGGGAAATAAAATTCACTAGATCCACCGCCTTCTAAAGTGTCGATTTTGCTTGTAAAGTTTGATAGCCTGCTTAAATATGTCCTCTTGTTGATAAACACATCGTAATTAATTAAGAGCGTGTGGTGAAGTGAGAAAGAGAAATGGTATTTATTAGAATTAAATAGGTAGTTTCCAACTGTCAAATGAAAAAAAAAAAATTGATGTTAGGACCATCGCAGCCAAGAAGAAAGCGTGGGAACAAATTAATAGAATTTTAAATCTTCCAGTAACCTCCAAAAGGTGAGTTTATTTTTATCTTATATTATTTTCACTTTAATACTTTATATAAAATCACGTATATTGTTTGAGTAATTGGATCGTCTATAGAAATAAACACAAGTAAAGTAAAATCTTTAAACGTGTTTCTTATTGATGGTAAACACAAACGTCAACGTAACAAAAAATTATTTGTAAGCCTATGCTATTAATTTGCGTAGGCCCTAGCGTTGATAAGTTTTATTCCCTTTCTCTGTAGGCCTAGCGTTTATTTTTGCATAGTATAAGTCGAAACAAAAGTTTTGAAATTCTAAGAACGAGTGGAATTTATATATTATTGAACTAACCTAATCTTTACTCCTAACTTTATGTATTTTGTATACTGGTAGGTCTTAGTAGGCCTGATTTAGCACTTTAGACCAGTACTATCTTAGGCTAGTTAACCTTCAATATAATATTTTTGTACAAGGTCTAGGCCTAGTCACAAAGTAACATAGTAACTAAACTAACAATGTCATCCTCATAAATAGAAAAATATTACAACATACAAATATACAGTATTACCTTGAAGTTTATAGAGACAACAAATTTCATAAAATGCTTCACTGATTATTAGAACCAGTATATTAATATAGCCAGCTGTATAGTGGGAACTTTCATTAATATAGGCCTTTATAATAATTTATAATAACCATTAGTAATCTTTTCTTGCTTGATAACAAAGACACCTCAAGTTGACCTAGTTGGAACTGTGTTTATATTATATTGTGAATCATTTTAGAACTCTGGTTCACCTGCACAAACATTGGGACATTGTCAAATCAAGAAGGAAGAGGCAACTAGTTGAAGAGACAGTGGAACTGATGAGTACTGGACGAGGGCCCTACAATTCTCACAAGCCATCATGTCCCAGGGTCGAGGTGGTAGCCCCCCCATAACTGCTGCTCTGAGGTCTACAGGTTACACCGTTGCTGTCAATACCATTATGGAGTATCTCGATACAACAGGTAGGCTATGTGAGATATTACAACTATAAGGTTCATATTTACAGAGAGATGCACACACAGAAACAGATTTTATAAGTTTATTTATCTTCATAGATATAATTTGGACTGAGAAGGGTAGGCCTACTATTTACTTTTTACTAAACAAAATATTGATATACATACAAAATAGGTGTAAGTTTCATGATAGTATACAGAAAATTAACAATTGTTTACAAAATTAATTACATGATTGTCATAAACATGCTAACTCCTGAAAAACGACTTTGTTGACTTTAATCTGAATGGACATGTCTAGTATTGGTGGATGGAGTCTTTAAGAGCAAATAATGCACACTTGTCGATAAGTTAGGCCTGTCCTTTGAATCTTGTTTTAGTTACCGTACATAACATATGTGTCCTTATAGTGAGTGTTAGGTTTAAGATGTAGGTATGTGTTTACAAATTATAATGTGCAATATCAATCAAACTTGCATCTGTTGACCTGCAATGCTTTGAATGTTAAATTACATTTTCAAAAGCTTATTTGAAAATGTAATCTAAATGGTTTTAATTAAAAGCAATTTGATGATTATGTGCATTGACACCCTAATTTAGTATTCTAGTAAAAAGGACTTGCAGAAAACAAGCCATTGAAACATTTATCTGTGCAATATACAATGGTAAGAATGTTAATTTATTAGAGTTATTCTTTGATATTATTGGAAGTAGCAGCTGAAGGTCACATGACTTGACATCTGACTTATGAAATCTGTTTTAATAACATCTAAAATTTAATAAAACCTCCCCATTTAAACATACTAGCTATGCTTGTTTTGTTCATACTATCCTTTATTTTTCAGATTTCCCAACTACAAGCAGTGTCAGTTTGTCGCTGCCATTTCTTACACCAGTGCTTCAAGTCTCGGTCAGCCTTTTCACATCACCCGCATCCCTCTTGGGGACCCCAGACCTTTAAATTTGACTATTATATGTAAAATAGTTGACAAAACATTCAAAACAATTATCATATTTCCACATTTATTGTTAACACTATTATTATCTTTATATCTGCATTCAAGTGAATCAATTTTCTTTTTGATGAACTAGAAAGTGTTTAATTTAGAGTGAGCTCTGATTGATGAACTAGAAAGTGTTTAATTTAGAGTGAGCTCTGATAGATGAACATTAGGTTGTTGCTCCGTAGTTAGACCTAAGGTTAGGAATCTTTGTTGATTACTTTTGACATTTTTGTGATGGATCTATTTCTCTTGAATAATAAATACCGTAACCTGATTATTTTTTTTTACCAAGAAAGCATGCCTATAAACAAAAACATCATATTCAATTTTTTTTAAACACTTTTGTTTACTATGTTTAATGTTCCGATTGATAACTAACCTTTATATCTTTATATAGACCTGTTATAGCTAGGTAGTTTATATTAATTTTACATAGTAAATTACTGTTTATTAATATTTTATACATTTAACTTGCTATTATGTCTCAAATTATGAAACATAAAATTATAGGACTTAAGAATTGAGCCTAGATGTTTCGGCTATAGAATTTATAAAACCACCAAACATTTTCCCATTTGTTAAAAACATTATTCATATTAGGGTTATTTTCAAGTGATGTGTAGTAAAATTACAATTTCCAATATCCATTGTGTCGAGATCGTTCACCCTGCATTAACCTATAAAATGTAAATATATCTACATTCTTATGTTATAAAGTGATTAGGGAACTTTTCACTTCCACTCTGGAGGGTCTCTGGGGTACTTGATTTCCTGTTTTTATGTTAACCACTTATGTTGTTGCTAAGGACTGCAGGTATCTTAATTCAGCATTGCAAATTAAATGTTGACAATTTATATTTTTTTTTTTTGTCTGGCCAATCTCTAGTGTTTATCTTTTAAAATAAACTGACTGTGAAAAAATGATTATAATTATTTCCATTCCTTAGCAGGGTGGTTTATTATTTTTCATCCCAAGGTCCAAATTTGAGCATCTGTTTGCACCACAAGCCGAAGATATATCCAGTAGTTTGTCTTAATAATATAGGCTGGCAAACAACACTCAGAAATTATTTTTAATATTATATTAAATAGATTATATTTGGAAGAAGGTAAAGAAAAGGTAGATAGAAACATAAAAAAGGGACGAGTTATATTATAGTTATTAGAGTTGTATTATATAAATTGTAATTTTGTCTGGAGAATCTGTCCAATTATGTCATAGATAAGTTTAATTAAATACATCAAAAATATTTTATGAAATTTCAATCACTTTCACTGAACTTAGCATTATTAAATAATATATTATACCGATTTTTATCAATAAAATAAATGCATAATGAGATACAGCCATGAGCTTTTCTAAATAAATGTTATTTGAATCATCAGGCCTTCTTCCAATATTTGCCTGGTAAGTATTAAAGTAAGTGGGAATTTAATAGTGTATAAGGCCAAATTATTTTGGTTTGTTTACGTTTCTATTATATTGAATTGAACTTCTACAATATTGCATACAACATATTCAATAAATGTGTTACAAATCATATAACATGATCAACACTAAACCCACCTCGGTGGTGTAGTTGGCTAACACGCTACTTTTGTGTTGAGCTAGACCACAGAGGATAGGAAGAGTTGAGGTTCGAATCTCGGTCGAGTGAACTGAGGTGAATTTTCCTAAATAGTTTTTCACTCTCCCTCCACACAAGTGTGAGTTCACTTCCTCTAAATTCAACCTTTCATATTCCCAACACATTACCTAGTGTAATTAGTATTTAGGCGTACAACCCGAATGGGTAGTAAGATGTAGTGCTAAAAAAAATCTCTAATACATTATTATTATTACTATGGTACTTTGGTGTCAACGTGCTTGGTTACAGTACCTGTAATCTGAGGCAGGAAAACATCCAGGTTTACAACTCCAGTAACAGTAAAAGAAAATTAAAATAGTCAATTTCAAAATTATTTATTAGCCCTCACTGGCAAGGACCACAATCATCATGGTTTTTAACACACAATATTTAAATATAAACATGATATTATGTTCTCTCTACCGATCAGTGTCAGAGCAGCTTGTATTATGTTTTGTCATGCTTGGCACAGAGTGTATCATGGCCCGCCAGTACAGTCTGTGTAAAGTTTGTGTCTTGATATTGTACAAGTATAAACACTAAAATAAATAATTCACTTTTGTGGCCACATGGTCTAAAATATCAAACTCACAAAAAAACTAGACTGCTGAAGATAGGGAGATCATGGTTTGAATCCCAGGCAAGTCTAACGAGGGTGGTCTTTTGTAAATGGTTTTTTCCCTTTTTCCTTGCAAATGTGTATACACTATTTAATCCAAACTTCCTCATCCCAGAAACAGTGTGATCAGTATGTATGCATATAACCTGACCAGATAGTACGACAGTGCTAAATCGACAAGATTGTGTATATGATCGGTGATAAAGATCGTACAACTAATTGTGTGTGGATTTCTTATTAGTAAGTTTAAAATGTAAGAATTTAGAGTTGAATTTACGTAACAATACATCCACCTAGCATAAAGGGATTAAAAATCTACTCTGCTGAGTAGAACGAAAATAATAGTTTCCTCTCTCTCCTTGGGACATACATTTAGCATCAAAATGAGCAGTGATAACCTGCTAGTTTCCACCATTCTCCATTTCATTAGAGGTCTGTAAGGTCAAGATAATGGATGTCCATATTTGGTACGTGTGTTGATACAAGAAGTCTGTTTCTAACGGAACGTGAAACCAGCTATATATAGTAACATTACCGATGTTTTGATTCACCCGCCACAATGATTTTAATAAGGTTCCAACTGTATTAGTCCATGTGGTGAAGCCCAGACTCTCAGATGGACCCCCGGGGCTCTGGACAGGGATGTGGGTGCAGCCTCTTCGATATGAAACTCCAGGGAAGTTGGCCTAGTCATAGAACAGCATTCGCACAGCTCCCAGTTCAGCTTCTGTGGTGGGAAACCACACCACATGTTGCATGTTTTGGGCCAACCAAATTGATATTTTCTTAACAACACGCGATACTGTTGACTGGTCAACATTGTAGGCCTACATTTATCCGCCAACAACCTAAAAATGGAAGAACAAAGTTACTAGCCAATTTTAAAAAATTATAAGAATAGATATGTCTGTAGTCCGACCTAGGCCTACTGTGATTTTTTTAGAGGTAAGGTTATTTTGGATTTTATATATATACAAAAAATCAATATTAAATGTCAACCAAAATCCCAATAGCTACTGTATGTCACAAAACAATCAATTAGCCTATTTGCTTCAATTACATAATTAAAAACAATGGAAGAAATATGTTGTCAGTAAATAATACAAGTCCTAATATTAATTAAACTTATATACTGATGCTAAATTAATCTTAACTAACACATTACAAAAACAAACATGAAAATTTATTAATGTATTCAATCCAAAAATTTAAATTAGTTGTTCATTCTTAAAAAAAAAGTTAATAACAATGTTTTTTGTAAGTTTAGTAATAATAAATAGTATAACCTTAAAAAAAAGTATATTTATAATTTGGTATTAACTTACTTGTAAGCATTCCGTGGCATAAAACTGAAGGGTGGTCAACATTTGTTGTAAATGAAGCAGTGGAAGTCATCGTTGTGTTTCGGGATTGTCAATTTCCAACGTAGGGAAGATATCTTGCCATACAACTTCCTTCTAAAATAGAAAATATTTTACGAAATTGTTCGTCAGAATAAGCCTAACAGGTATCCTGGAAATCCCTAACATGCCTCCGTTAAATCACAACAACTTTATTAGCCTCTTCTTCAAAATAGTCGTCGATAACGTCTAAATACGTGACAATCCGGTAGTCATGTAGCGCCATATTTTCTTGACAACACAAAACAAAATAACAGATGTTTGACATCTCTATTGCTCATGCGCGCCGCGCTGGAGTAGCCCTGTGTATAAGGGATAGGAGTAAACCTATGTATAAGGGATAGGAGTAAAGCTGAAGGCTGGTCGGGACCAACCTTTGGAATTACTCAAGCACGCGCCCGCGCGCTTGAGAATTACTCAAGAGCGCGCACGCGCGCTCGTCCTTGCAAGCAAATCAACCGTCCTCCGCCTTTACTCCTACTCGTTCTTGCATACGGGCCTTAAGCTGTTACGTAGATGCTGATTGGGCAGATGATATTATTGACAGAAAATCGACCACAGGATACGTTATTAAAATGTATGGAAATGTGATTTTTTGGAAAACTAAGAAACAAAGTAGTGTAACAAAATCATCCACATCAGCCGAGTATGTTGCATTGTCTGAGTGTGTTAGTGAATTAAAAGTTGTGAAAGATATTTTGCTAGATTTTAACATTGAAGTTTGTGACCCAATAAAATTGTATGAAGATAATTCTGGACCAATAAATATAGCTAAGTATGGTAATTTTACAAAAAATTCGAAGTATATAGAGACACATTATCATTTTGTAAACGATAACTATGACAAAGGAGTAATTGATATTGTCAAAATAGATTCTAGTGAAAATGTGGCGGATATGTTTACCAAGCCGGTAGGTCGAGGTAAGTGCGAAAAATTCAGACATGAAATGAATGTAATATAAATTGGTTTATGATTAAGGTTAGACTGTAATATAAATTTAAGGAGGCGTGTTAGAATATAGGTAAATTTATCTTTATAGCAAATGTATATGACGTGATGCGCAGGTGTATGTGCGCAGTAAAAGTAATACTGGTGTGTGTGTGTGTGTGTGCGTGTGCGTGTGCGCGCGTGTGTGTGTGGATTTGTAAAGAGTTAGTTGTCAAATGAATGTTTCCTGACACGCACACGTACACTTAAGTTGTTTAGTGTATAAAGATTAGATTGCTTGTTTGTTATGTTCAAACTGTATAGATTGCCTGTTCGTTAATAATAAACTATATAAAAGTGCTGGTTCGTTGTAAATTGACATAAACAAAGCATTTCAAAGCAAGTTACTGGTAATAAGTGTTTTTTCTGTCATAAAGCTGGTCATTTTCGTTCGGATTGTCCAAAATTGAAAGGCAAGAAGCAGCAGAATAATTCAATACGTAAAGCAAATGTAGCTGAAGCTAGTGATGATGAATTTAGTTTGTGTTAACTTCAGTGGCTTGTTGTGATGGATCTGTGTGGTTGCTTGACTCTGGCGCCACTGAACATATGATCAGTGATAAAAATATTAGTTTGGTCTCAAATAAGAGACGCCTATCAAAGTCTATCAAAATAAAAATTGCTAAATGAGGATCGATGTTTTGTGCTGAAGAGATCGGAGATATACACGCGTCTGTGACTCACAAAGGTAATCAAAATTTCCAATGTACTTATTGTCCCTGGATTACAATTTAATTTACTCTCAGTTAGTAAAATGGACGCTAATGGGCTTAAAGCTGTGTTTGAAAAGGGGAACGCCACTATTTTGAAAGACAATATTTTTGTGGCTGCTGCCACTTGATCTGGTAAAGTGTATACAATGTCTCTTTCGCCTCGTGAAAAAGCATGTGCTGGTATTGCTAGTTCCATTCTACCATCATCAGATTTGTGGCACAAGAGGCTTGGTCACATTGGCAAAACCGGTTTAGTTCACTTAAGTAAAATTGTAGATGGAATCAAGGTTGATGAAGGATCAATCTCCGATTTATGTGACTCTTGTATACAGGCTAAACAAACGCGTCTTCCTCACACAAAGCCAGGTATTAGAGCTAAGCGCCCTTTAGAGATCATACACAGTGATCTTGTAGGGCCTATTAAGCCCGTATCATATGATCAAAAGAGGTATATACTTACCCTGATTGATGACTATAGTCACTTTACAGTCATTTACACTCTAAAGGAAAAGTCTGAAGTGTTTACCTACTTCAAACAATTTGAAGCTATGGCAACAGCTCACTTTAACCTAAAGATAAGTCGCTTTAGGTCAGATAATGGTGGTAAATTCGTGTCGCAGGAAATGCTAGATTATTTAAAAAAGAAAGGTATTCAGTCAGAGTTTACGATCAGGCATACCAGTCAGCAGAACGGTGTTGCAGAAAGAATGGGACGTAGCATCATGGAGAAAACACGTTGTTTACTCCTTCATTCTTCTCTTGATAAGTCACTCTGGACGGAGGCTGTTATGACTGCAGTCTATCTAATAAACAGATCGCCCACTAAAGCTCTTGAAAACAAGGTTCCAGCAGAACTGTGGTATAGTGTAAAGCCTGATATGTTAAAAGTGATGGTTTTTGGCTGTGTAGCATATCTTCGATTACCTAATCACGTTCTTAAAAGTAATCTTGACAGCCGCTCGAAAAAGTGCTACTTTGTTGGTTACTGCCCGAATAGGTACAGGCTGTGGTGTCCACAGGAACGAAAAATCATACGTGGGCATGATATAATTTTTTATGAACATTCGTTCATAACCAGTGATGTTGTTGGTTCAACACCCTCTCGAGCTATTGAGGTCATCAGTTCGACTACAAATGAAGCTTTTACTGAGGAATTGCTGGAGGAGCCGTCTTCAGGAGGAGAACCAGAAGCAATTTCTGACAAAGAAGAGACTGCTGGTGAGAAACTTGAACCTCTGCGTAGGAGCACGAGACCTCGCACTGCACCAGCGTACCTAAATGACTATGTCACACTGGCTCTTGGTGCTGAGTAATTTATTGACAACTTGCCAGAAACCTTCGATGACATCCATAGTAGAGATGATGCCCAGCATTGGATGGCTGCAGTTGAGGAAGAGATGTACTCATTGAAGAAAAATGAGACCTGGACCCTTACAGAGCTGCCATCCGGTAAACGAGCTATCAACTGTAAGTGGGTCTTCAAGATGAAGCAGGATGAAAATGGACAGCTTGACAGGTACAAGGCAAGGTTGGTGGTGAAGGGCTGTGCAAAGAAGAAAGGGTTTGACTACAATAAACGTACTCACCTGTAGCCCATTTAACCTCTGTCAGAACCCTGCTTGCAATTATAAACAAAGAAGATTTAATTGCCTTCCAGTTATACGTGAAAAATGCATTCCTACATGGAGACCTTTCTGAAGAGGTGTATATGAAGCAGCCACCTGGCTTCGTAACTGACAGCAACCTTGTTTGTAAATTACACAAGACCCTCTATGGATTGAAGCAGGCACCACAGGAGTGGAATGCTAAACTTGACAAATTTGTGAATTCTCTTGGATTTAAGCAGTCTGGAAATGAAAAATGTATATATTTCGACTTCAGCAACAGCATAAAAACTTACCTTTTGGTTTACGTAGATGACATAATTTTGGCGTGAAACAATCTGCAGAAGTTGAATGACATCAAAACATATCTTATGTCAGAATTCGAGATGAAGGATCTTGGAGGTCTGCACAACTTTATAGGTATAAAAATTGATCAGAAAACTGATGGTATGTCCCTTAGCCAAACAGCCTACTTGAAGAAAGTTCTCAAGAAATTTGGTATGAAACAATGCAAACTGTTCAAGACACCGATGGAGGCCAAACCACCTGAAATAACTACAACAGAATGCATAATCAAAAAAAAAAAAACCGTACCGTGAGCTTGTCAGTAGTTTGATGCATGTGATGCTCTACACTCGCCCCGATCTGAGCTTCTCAGTGAATTTCTACAGCAGGTATCAGAGCAATGCAACAGAAGCTCACTGGATTGGACTCAAATGAATACTACGATACATTCAAGGAACACTTGAAGTTGGTCTCTTCTTTCCGAAGAACTGTGATGTCGCCTTACGGGCCTATGTTGATGCGGACTAGGCCAATGACAGCAATGATTGTAAATCTACATCTGGGTATTTATTCCAAGTTTATGGCGCCACTGTTGGTTGGACTACACGTAAGCAGACTACAGTTGCCCTTAGCTCGACGGAGTCAGAGTTTGTCTCCCTGTCAACCGCCTCATCCGACCTACTCTGGTTGAGAAGACTGATCCAGGACCTTGGGATCACTCTAGAACCCACCAAGGTGGATGAGGACAACCAGTCTTGCATAAGATATTTGGATAAATGGGAACATCGAAGACTAAAGCATATTGATGTCAAATACAACTTTGTTCGTGATTTGTATTTAAGTGGTGTTATTGATTTGATTTATCTGGAAACAAATGAACAATGTGCTGACATTCTGACAAAGGGTTTGGTTGGAAATAAGTTTGAGTACTTTTGTAATTATATTGGTTTAATCAAATGCTGACTCACTTGATTCTATTTGCATGTATTTAAGGGTACATGTAGAACTTTTTGCCTAATTTTTGTGGTTGTAGTTGAATTGAGGAGGAGTGTTAAAATATGCAATTCTATGCAAGGATATTCTAATTTAGATTGGTACCATCGTTAGATGTGTTGTTCGTTTTTTTTATCTAATGTGTCCATGCATATGAACCTATGTAACAGTTGAGTCATGTTCTTAGTTACAGCATGTACTGTTAATTCTAAAACCCGTTATATCTTTCTATAAACTTGTGTACTCGGACATTTTATCGGTGTGTAACTGTTGACAGTATTTATTTTTATGAAACCAACAAAATATCTAACTTAAGGATCGTATGAAATAAATTGGGATTCTTTGCGTAGTTGTAGATGATTAAAACCAGTAGGGTAGTAAGAATTAACAGTCATGTATATTTAATCATCACTCTGACCGCTGACGAGTAAAAATATATGTCATGGCGGCTGACTTTGTATCGTGTGTAATGTGTTCTTATTTCTCTTTAAAAAAAAGTAATGTGTTTTATTTATTCCGAGTTTATTTGTAATTCTAGTTTTGATTTTCAGTTTTTGAAGAAGTTTAATGTGTCCATTAAAATACTTACAAGATTATTTGTGAGGTGAAAGTTTCAAAAGTAAGCATGCAATGGTTTATCCAAGTTTCCCATAGGAGTGGAAGGGTAGGGTATTAGGCACGTTAAATTTTCTACGCCTAACAATTATTATTTTTTAAAAAAGAAGATTTTATTCATGTTTATCTCTTTTGTCCGACCAAATAATGTGCTTTTCAAGTTAGTAATTTAGTAATTTTTTAATTCAAAAATCAAAATATTATGCTTTACTTATGAGGTGAAAGATCCGACCATCGAATCTAATAAAACAACAAATCCTCGAATCTTGAATACTTGTTAGGATTCAAAGATTCGAGTGGCCCATCTATAATAGAAACTTTTAAAAATTAACTAGCAGGTATCCAAACGATATTTATATGATACCGATATTTTGAAAGTAGAATGTCCAGGCAAAATTATGCCCTTGAATAGTGGCACTAAAGAATAGCAAGGGATGACCAAAAAAATTACAAAATATTTTTTAAATGTTATATAATATCATTAAATAAATTACATTAAAATTGTAAAAATAATTTGCATGGAAAAAATACAAGTAATAACGTTTCCTTGTAAAAATTGTTTAACTAAATATAAATTACTAAATACATAACAAAACCATAGTCAACCAAAACCAACATAGATTATAAATATTTTTATGGGCACTTAAAATAAAATTCATAATTAGTTTTGTATTGATGAGTAACCCTTCTCGTGTCGTTTACGGAATATTTCGGCAGACAAAATTTGCTCCAAATGTCATTTATGACACATTCCGCCATAGTTAAATATGCCTTATATGTCATTAAAGGAATATTCTGCAATCACTCATATTTTTCTTTTAAGTTCCAGAATATTTTGTAGATGGCAACAGGCATTTGAAATATAAATATATTATAGTGTTTGAACTTGGAACTACATCATAGCGCTACGTAAACAATGTTAGATGTTCAGATTGTTTTGACAGCACAGTGACTTATCTTTTCCATAGTTAGTAGAACATGGCATCTGATGAAGAGATGATAAGAGTGTGTGATTTATTGTCAAATATAAATGAGTGATCTAAGTGATCTTACAAGTGATGAAAATTACAGTTTTGATCTTGAAGATAGTGGATCTATGGAGTGGGAGTATTCAAGTAACTTGGACAATTACATCACAACTACCAATCCCACACCCACCAGCTATACAGATGTGAGCAATAATGATTTCAGACCAACACATAATGTTTTGTTCAATACAAAAGCGAACCCTCTTATAACTCTGCCAAGCCATTTTGATGTAGATACACCTCCTGTAGAATATTTTAAGCTCTTTTTGGCTGTGAAATGTTATATCATATATGTAAGGAAACTAAACTATATGGTGATATGAAACAAGCAGGCAGGAAAGATTCACCTAATTCACGTTACAACAAATGGAAGCATTGTGATATAATTGACAAAAGAATATTTCATCAGAAAGTGGCACAAACGCATGCCATTTTTAATGGTGTATTTTCGTACAAGAGTTCATGCTTCTGTTTCTAAACCTTCCCCTAAATCATGATCATGGACAGGGAGATACAGTAAATATAAACCACAAAGTGAGGCCTGTTTTGGAATATATCTTTGAAAGATAAAGTGTGTTCTATACTCTTTCAGAGAATGTTTTTGTGGATGAGAGCATTGTAAAATGCAAAGGTGTTGTTTCATTCAAAGTTCACAATCCTAACAAGCCTGTGACGTTTGGATTGAAAGTGTTTGTGTTGTCTGATAGTGCAACTGGGTATGTTTATTATTTCTTGTCATATTTAGGAAAATCAGTAATCATACCAGATAGTAATTTGCTAAAAAGACACATATTGTTGTTCATCTGTGCCAAACTCTAACAAAAGACCCCAAAAACCCATCAAAAGGATACAGTGTGTACACTGACAGGTACTACACTAGCCCAGAGATAGCTGATGAACAAGAAAAAATGGACTTAACTCTAACAGGTAGTGTAATGCCTACAAGCCTTCGACATAATAGTACAAAGACCATAAAAAAGGGGACATGAAAGCAATATTCTTTCTCTTGGTTGGAAGGACAAGATGGTGGTTATCATGCTAAGTACAAAACACAAGGGTCGTGTAATGGTTAATATTTCATTAAAAGTGTCAGGCAAACCTCTCACCAAAAAACCATAGGTTGTAGTGGATTACACTAGAAACATGGGTGGGGTCGACCAGAGCGATCATCTTTTTTTATCCATTACCAATTTATGAGAAGAACAAAGGTTTGGTGTAGAAAGATGTTTTTCTGGTTGCTAGAAGTTTTCATTGTAAATTCATACATATTGTATACAAACATTCAGAGGTAGAATGACAGGAAACTATGTCCCACAAGGCATATAGAGAAAGTCTTGTTGCATTGATTACAGGTTGTATAAAGAAGGGGATCTCCAAAAGAAAAAGAGGCAGACCACAGAAAGGACCCCCTGATGAATGTCTAGATGGGAAACAACATTTCATAAGGAAGAAAGAAAAGGGTTCAGTGCATTGTGTTGTGTCCAATAACAGGAAAGAAACTATTTGTTTTTGTAAAACATACACAGCTAAGCCATTCATTCATCCCGTAGACTGTTTTGAGACCTACAATTCCAATAAAATATTCTCAATGGAATGCAAAGTGGACAGTGTGTATATTGACTTTGTTTAGAATTACATGTTTATCTCACTGATAAATTTCCAACAATGTCAACTGTCCAAAAAAACAGAATTTGGAACTTCTTGAGGTAAACCATGTTGCCTTATATGCCACATAATGATTGATTGATTGATTGATATATATATAATGTATGTGTTCTTTCACTTTCACACAACTAAAGTAATAAAAAAATATTTATTTGTAATTGTGGTTGAAAAAAATTGAGCTAAAGTCTATTTTTTTCCTAGACACTGGAAGGGTTAATGGTAAGTTTAAAATTAACATGGTTTCATAATGCACTTTATTTATTAGCAATAATACTAAATATTTTAATCAACTTTACTGATTATCTTACATTTAAATATATAATATAAAATAAATGTCATATTTACATCATTATTCACACAATTTTACAAAAGTAAAGTACAATATTTACATTAAATCACAGCTAGCAGAGTTTCAATCAATAATACATATTTTGCAAAGTGAATCAACACTTAAAACTGTTTTGATAGGCCAAAACTTATGCTAAAGCCATTTTACATAATTGAAATAAAAGTCAATTTATTTCCTAATAAATGGTAATGCATGTATAGTAAACCAACCACACAAACATATCTAACAATAAACATAACGTAGGTGACCTGGCGGTCTAGGGGTAAGGTGTCGGACTTCTGTGCTGGGGTCCGGGGTTCAATCCTCGGTCCCGGCACAGATTTATCTGATTACCAAACCCTTCCTCACCTCTGACAAGACATATTGTGAATGTGGGGAATGCCATGTCGCCACCGTGGTTCGGATTCCACGTTAAACTGTAGGTCCTCCATTTCATCTCGCAATCACCCTACCATTACACATTAGCGTAAGTGCGTATAACTCGAACGGGTAGTAAGACGCGGTGATGATAATAATAATAATAAACATAACATCTACTTTTTATGTCCCAGCAATTTTATTTTTATTTTTAAAATTTTGATAAATATAGTTATGAGGTGAGATAAATTTTAGGTTCATAAAATATATACCAGTAATTGAATACAGCTACTAAATTGTTAAAAGTAAATATTTTAATCACCATATCATAAAAATAGTGTGCACAACTAACACCTGAATAGTTGCAATAAAAAAAATGAAATGTTAACCTTAAGCTCTTTCTAGATGTAACAAGGATTTGCCACTCTAAAACAACTTCACTATGATAAAGTTTTAAACAATATAGAATGTTGTTGAATCAACTTATCTTATTCTCAACATAACGATATTAAGAGGTTACCAAAAATTCCACCATTTGAGCTTTCCATTTTTACACTCTGCAGTAAATACAACTTTATAGTAAATAATGAATATAAAATCATAGAAGACAAGGGAAAAAATTAATAATATTCAAGAAAAATGTATTTATGTTGAGACTAAGTTTTTCCTTAAGATTAAATTAAACTAATAGTTTTATTTTGTGTAGCAGTTTAAATATTTTATGCTTGGGTAGAAATGTTGGAAGAGAACATAGAAAGAAGTAAGAAGGTGTTTTTATGTATATATATATTTTATTTTATTTTTGCACTGTGTCTTACTACCCATTCGGGTTAGACACACGCTAATGTGTAATGGTAGGGTGATGTGAGATGAAATGGTGTTATATATAGCCAGGTAAAAACAGGAGAAGAGAATAAAGACAAGAAGTTAGAATTATGGATGAAGAAAGAAGAACGTTGAAGATAGGAAAGGAAGAAAAGAAACTTTGGATGAGATATTTCGAGATTATGTCCAATCTGGAAGAGGAAAGGGATGCAAGTAAAACACAGGGAGCAGGAAGAAATATCAGAAAAGGAGGAAAGAGGCGGAGGACATATTAGGTACCAGAAGACTAAAAAAAGGGTGTTATAGTAACTATTTTCAGAAAAGAGACAGGAATAGATGTACAAATTATAGGGTTTTAAGGCTGATGTGCCACTGTTAAAAATTATATTAAATTATACTGGGAACAATAATAATAACTAGAATGCAAGGAAGGTGGAGAGGAGTCTACAATAGACTTAATATTTGCCATACAACAGTTCCTGGAAAGAACGTTTGAATTTGGGAAAGACTTGTAATGGTATATATGGATTTGAAGAAGGCATATGATAGCATGGATAGAAATAAAAGTTTGGAAAGCAATGGAGGAGGCCAAAGTGGAAAAAGGAGTGGTAATGAAAGTTAAAAGCATGTATAAGGATAACAGGAGTTGTTTTAAGATGGAGAGTGGAGGATGGAATGGTTCCAAATAAAAAAATGAGTGAAGCAGGGGAATGCCCTCTCATCACCATTATATGTAATAGTAATGGATAAAGTCATGAATAAAGTGGCAGGAAAACTCGAGGAGGAAGGAATGAAATCCATCATGTTTGCTGATGACTTAATGATATGGGGAATAAGGAAGAGGAAGTATATGAACAGCTACAAGAATAGAATGAGGAAGTATATGAACAGCTACAAGAATAGAATGAGGAAGTAAACGAGTGTGGAATGAAATTTAGCATGGCAAAGTGTGAATTTATGCTAATGACAAGGAAAAGGATAAGCCCTAGTAAAGCTATAAAGTTGGATGGAGTAGAGCTGAGTAAAGTATAGAACATAGAATATCTTGGAAGTGTGGTTGAGGAAAAGTGTGGCAGCAGAGAAGATCTAATGAAAAGAGGACAGCAGGTAGAGTTGTTATATATGTATGCAAAAGACCCGCTATGGAATAAGAGAAGTGCCCTTGAAGTGTAGGGGATACTTTGTACACATTATCATACATGCAGCAGAAATATGGACATTGAATGTAAGAGTGAGTAAGAAAGTGGAGGAAATGGGGATGAAGTTTGTGAGGAGCATGTTAGTTGTCACAAGGAGAAACAAGATTAGGAATGAAGTTATTCAGACAAGAGGGGGTACATGGAGTACATGAGATAGTAGAGGAAGCAAGACTGAGATGGTATGGACATGTAATGAGGATGGAAAAGGAGAGGATGCCAAATAAAATTAAGGAAATGAAGTATGTAGGAAAAAGACTGTAAGGGAGGCCAAGAAAGAACTGGGAGGATCAAATAACAGAAAGTGTGCAAGTGAGAGGAGAAGAATGGTGTAAGGATAGAGGAAGATGGAGGCATTTTACTTAACTGAACCGGTCACAGGCTGGAAATGCTTTATGAAAATGATAATGAGGTAGCCTCTTAATAATGTTATTTAAATCATAAGGAGTGCATAAGACATTTGTCTGGGGAAAATTGCCCTCACCTGAGAAGGGCAATTTTAGTACAACCTAACATTTAATTTCTTACATATCATTTATCAAAGGCTGTTAGTTAATTTAAAAAGCATAAATGAAACTTTTTCTTCTTCTTCCCCTTCCAAGAGAAACCACTAAGTAAACATATACAAAAGAAACTCTGCCATAGTCACATTTAAAATTGTTTATTGTTAAAAAATAAAAAAGTATCTTACACATTTATATAGGAACCAGGTTTTAAACTATTGAAGGGCTAAGGCCATATAGTTAATATTATTTAAATTTATTAGGTTTCCAGTTTGACAAAATGGAACATTTAGAAACGGATAAATATGGGAATGTGCCATTACTGTTATTGCACTGAAAATAAAGAATATAATTTAAACCCTCAATAAATATTAATATATGGAAAATGTTAACTATTATATCACAAATTATATTTTATATTGATATAAATGTATATAATTTTATACTGTTTTCTTGGGCCATCTTTATTTACCCATTGTGTATTTCTTTTGCTCATTTTATGTTTAAAAGTTCATATTCTATGATTATTTTCTTCCTAGAGCTTCAATTATTTCAGAATCAGTTTCAGTTTGTTGATCAGATTCTGGTAAATTTAATTCTGTAATAATGGTTTCTGAGAAGTCGGTTTTCAAACTCTTGATGTTGGCATTCCATTCACACTCAGGATCCGAGAATACAATCCTTGAGTCACAGCTAAGATCATTGTCATCAATGTCTATTGACAAGTCAGATTCAAACCCATCTAAAACACCATTTTCATCATTGAACACATCATCTGAAAAGATAAAAACAAATCATCATCTGAGAATGCAAGTGTTCTATCTCCAAAATTGTTAAATTTGAGATATTTGGTGTTTACGTTTATTTAGAATGCATATGATTCACCTGCAGTGAAATTGAGACGACTATATAATTACTTAAGAAGGTACAAACTCGAGTTGTCATCTAATAGCATTGATTTTATACACAAGGTCAAACTTTAATGCTCGTTCACACAAAAGTGAAAAATTGGACATAAAACACTTGCATTCTCGGGTGACGAAATGTAAGAAACAAATCAAAGCTTACTTGTTTTATAAATCCAAAAAGACCTTTATTTAAAATATTTTTTATAATCATATGTATAGTAAAATTCATTATACACTTTTGAGATGAATACAATTTCATTGTATATCAATAAAAATGATGAATATATTTACCCTTACTAATGCTTATATTACTCATATTACCATTTTGGACCTGTTGTCAAATTGTAATTGACTTGAAGCTCGCTTTTTAAAATATATTAATGATTAAATTCATAAGCTACGTAAAATACATCACTAGAAGTGAGTTTTCATGAATGTGTGTTCTAGTTTGAATGGCACTAACCTCATAGATTTTATAAGCTCTTAACATAAATAGGATTAATAATGTCCGGGAGTTCATTTCCAATGAACCATTCATATAATACTTTTGTTAGCACGTCTTAGTATATGTTAGAGTTATAAACACACATAATAATCACACTAATGTGTTAGTGATGAAAAAGGTTGAATTTAGAGGAAGTGTACCCACATTTGTGTGTAGGGAGGGTAAAATACCTCAGTACAACTGACCATCATTGGCAGTCTATAATGCGAGAATGACTCCTTAGAACATGCAGCAAACAAAGTGAGTAATTTGGTAGTTAGACTTCCTTTGTACCATACACTATAAATTCAGATCAAACTACTTGCACCAATGGTCTTGCTACTAAAGATATCCCTGTTGTTGTTTTTTTCAGCGCCGCGTCTTACTATTAGTTCAGATTATATGCCTATGTACTAATTATACTAACGGTTAGGGCTTAGGAATGTTTAATTAAGGTAAAGTGCACCCACATTTGTGTGGAGGAAGAATGAAAAACCATTAAGGGAAAATCATCCTCAGTGTGCTCGACCAGGATTGAACCCTGATTTCCCTACCTTTGGCAGTCTATTCTAACAAGAGAGTACCATGTTAGACCACGTGACCACCGAAGCGGGTGGTATCCCTCTAATCAAATCTTGTTTTCTAATAACGGGGAAATTGAGGTTCAAATATCAGACAAGTATGCTAAGGGTGTAATTTTCCTAAATGGTTCCCACACTCCCTCTACACAAATATTGCTATACTTTCTCTTAATTGAATTTTTCTCATCCCTATCGCTTGAACGTAAATATGTTAACAGCGTGCAGAGCACAGATAGAAAAAAAAGATATGTCTGGGATTCAAATCAGTCATTCAAAAGTCACCGACTAGCATAATAATCTAGGGTTTCAGCCAATAGTGAGGCCCAACAACATCAAATCTATGCTTTCTATGCCACACCTCCTTTATTAACAAACCTATTAATTCATAAATACTGTTAATTACCTGCATCCTAGAGATAGAAAAAAACTTGTGAACTCATTCTCTACCAAGAGAGTCTGCTTTGACAACCACTAAATTAAACATATGAACTTACCCTCTACCAAGAGAGCCTGCTTTTACAACCACACTGCTTATAAAGACCACTAGTTTAAACATGTGAACTTACCCTCTACCAAGAGAGTCTGCTTCGACCGCCACTCTGCTTGCTTATCAGGGCCACTCCAGTCCTCTTCAAATTCCAGTTGAGTGTTGTTCTCTCGTTCTTCAGGTGACAGCATCACATTCCCATCTGCCTCAGTCACGTCAAATATCTCTGTCACCTTAACCTGTACAGCCAAAGCATTATCCCATTGTAATAGTAGTAATATACGAGTATTACATAATACACAAAAGCTTATTAAATTACATATTCAACTAAGGCTCTCTCAATAAATGTATAGTTTTTTCAGTTCTAGTTTTTTTTAAATTAATACATTCTCTGCACAAGAAATTATTAGTGTACCTTAAATCACTAGTTTTTTTTTTCAATTAGTGACATAAGATACATTTAAGTGGTAAATTTTCATTCATCAAGCATCAAAACCTGGACCCTTAGATTACTAATATGATGCTCTACCTTGTGCTTTAAGGTGTTGGTTGGTAATGTCACTCGTCTTCTTTTAGTGGTGTGTTTGACAAAAGTTATCAAAAACTAAATCCAAGGAGGTTGAATTGAGGAGGGCAGTTAAAAAGAAATGCAACTGCATATCCTGACTTTTCATGTCAGGATCAATAATGTAAGCCAGGCATATCAAGCTTGTTTCATCATAAAGGCCAAAGTGAAATTAATGAGGGGTTCGTATTCTAGGAAAATTCAATATTATCACCATATTGAGTTAAACATCCCAATTTTTAAATCCTTGTTACTGGAAAAACCATTTAAAACTATTTAAATGCTAAGACTTAAACTCTTATTTTTCTAGAATTTTGAGCTTTTTTTTTTAGCAAAAGTGATTGTTATGGTTTTGTGTCTAATTCACTTTCATGATTGATTAGAAATGTGTGTTCATAAAGAGACCTTTAAAGTGTTTGTTCCTTTTCATAAGAAAAAACAACTGTTCACACACTTATGTGCTGCCCGACATTGCACATATTTGGTGAGAAATATAACAACTTTTGGGGATCGGTCTCTGGAAAAATGTTTCAAATATGATATGCCAACCTCACTTTCTAAGATTTACCCAAATAATTCAAAACTTTGTTATAATCCCAAATTCTATATTTCTATAGTGTTTCTAAAACCATTAATTGTATATTGGTTTATAAAAAGATCTGTGGGCCACACAGAATCATGGATCAGGCTAAATGTGGTTCATGGGCCTTAAGTTTTACTCAATATTTAGGGTCTTTCACCTTATTGTTTTCGTCGGTGTAGAAGTAAGCCATGACTGTGTCATGATGGGAAGTAACTTGTAGGATGTGTTCGAAGGTGTCATCTTCAACCAATGTAGTGTCAGCTCCTGTGAGCGCAAATGTTTGACTTGATCTGCGAGACAACACTTTGTTGGGAAATTTGCAGCCTTGAGCTGACTCATCGGCACTTCCCTGAAAATATTTTGTATCATCTTAGATACAAACTACTGCCCCAACTGTTCAAATTCACAATTCAACTACACATTTACCCACTTTCGTGGCCACACGGTCTAGGACACTACTTTTGTAATATACTAGACTGCCGATGATGGGAAGATCGTGGTTTGATCTTAGATGGGTGTACTGAGGGTTTTTTTCCTAAATGTTTTCAAACTCTCTTACCCTCCTACCCCCCATAAAAGTGTGGGTACACTTCCTATAAATTCAACCTTCCTCATCTCTAGCCCATTTGCGGGGTTACTACATTAGCGTGTATAACCCAAATGGATGTTAATACATGATTTTTAAAAAAACTACACAGTTATATAAGGAAGGTAGAATTTAAAGGAAATGTACCCAAATTCGCATGAAGTGAGAGTGGGGGAGCATTTAGGAAAACCACCCCAACTACCCCTAACAAAGAACCTCCCCATTACCAACAATTTATTCTCTTGTGAGAGAGACACCTTAGATCATACAACCACCAAAGCTGCTTATTAAAAAATAACAATTTTTCACTGTGGAAGAAGCATTTCCTTTGACTTCTTAAATAAACATAGTATAGTTGTCAAAAATAATGCACAAATAAAACTAAAAACAGTAGCAAACGCTCACAAACATTTCAATTTGTTGACAACACATGGAATCTTACTCAAGAAGTATGAGAATAAGCTTCAAGTAAATCTTTTTTTTAGCATTGATTCTTACTACTCATTGAGGTTATAAGCTTCTGTACTAATTACACTGATGTTTTAGGGATGTGAAAGGTTATATTTATAGGTTTACCCATGGAGAGAGAGGGAAAATTATTTTGAAAAACCTCCCTCAGCACACCCGATTGAGATTTGAACCTATATCTCCTCGTCATTGGCAGTAAGTTTATTAAGAGAGTAGTGCCTTAGACCACACAGCCACCGAAGCGGGTCTCCAAACAAATTGTATTATGAAAGAGTCAACAATTTTGTTACCTTTCTTCCACATTAAGACTGAAGTTGAAATTCATCTTATTTTTAACAGCCATTGGCATGTCTGATGATGTACCAACATCATATTTAGCTGAAATAAAACAAAAGTAGATGTATAATTAAACATTTTAAAATTTATCGGTATTGCTAAGATTTAGAATAATGTGCTATTTTTTACTAGAAATATGATGATGGTTTAAATGTATGAAAATGTAAATATATAATAAATTAAAATATTTATGTGTATCACAAAAATAAGATGTATATTTCATACATGTGACATGGAAATAATTTTACACAATGGCTCTGAACTTAAAAATCAAAAGTGTATTATATATTATTATAGGTAGTTGTGTTTCATATTATGCAATCAGCCATGAAGAATTTCAAATAAATGTAGTCTATGTCTGGTTATTGAAGAAACAAGAAACAAACAAGTTTGTTTATTTTAGAGACACTTTTAAGTGGCATTAGTATAACAAATAAATTTTTTTGTCCTTTCATTTTGCAACACACATTTGTGTGTCACTCTTTGCTACACCTTCATTCAATAATAAGACAATTTTTATTTATTTATTTGGGGTATTAAACGTGCACTTTCTGAACCGAGTGATAATATCAGCAGATAAGAATTTCTATGAGCAAGAGCAAAAGGCTTAACAATTTTGCAAGGAAAGGTATTTTCACATATCTTCCAAGGTTCTTTTATATACCACAATCAACATGGGACTGACAGCTTTAGTTCCCCTCTGAAGAAAGTTGTTCTAAGGATTTTTATTGCTCAAGAAAAATCTGTCAACCTGGGCTGGGTTTGAACCTATGAACATCAGAGTCTTGAGGTGAGCACTTTACCCCACAACCACAGAGGTCAACCATTTGTACAACTAAATCTCAAAATTAAAAGAGGAGTTTTATTACCGAATTTACTTATTAAAAAAATAATTCTATAAAAATTGTCGACTTGAAAATATGAATGCATTCATTCCATTAATATGGTGGTTCCCACCCTTTCACAATTCATGCACCTCTCTCAAGTCTGTGGTATAACTAATGTACACTTTCAAATACTTCATAGATAAATGGTGTACAACACAATCCCACAAACTTTCTCAAATTGTGTATTATGGCTTTAAAGATAATTTTCAAAAATAGGTTATGAGTAAACTACCTTTAAGATTGCTTTCCCCATAAAAACAAACACATCATATTGTTAAAAACAATAATCACTTTTTATAATTTATTTAACAAAATTCAAATTTTCAGAGATTGATTATATGTTAACTACCCTAAAATTATTTATTTGCAAAAATAAAAACATAGTTATTTATCATGATAAAAATATTCATGATTCCCATTTTGAATTCAATCTTTAAGATTAATTTCCAAAACATTCAAATTTTCTCTAATTTATTGTAAGTAGTAAACTACCTTTATTTTAATTTGTTTTAGATAAACTAGGATATATTATTAGTGATATGTTATATGGTTTCCCAATACCAATTTTGAACCAAATCGCTAATGCCATTTTTTAATATTCAAATTAAAATAACAGTCATCAATAAACTACAAATAACCAAATTTTTCCTCCAAATCAATTATACAGCTTTATTTGCCATGCTCATGTCAAACACTCCCTATAATAGCTACCCATTTAAAGCAAAATGGTTATAGCCATTTTCAAAATAATTTGAATTTTCAAAAATCACTCATCAATAAACGACCCTTTATATAATTTTTACCCAAAACCAACTTTAAAGGGGTTATTTGTCATATAAAATGCTACTAAGATACCCATTTAGAATCATAGCACTAGAGCCATTTGTAAAATATTTCAAGTTTTTGAAAATCAGACATCAGTTGGCCTAAGCTACCCTTCAGTGAATCTTTGCCCAAAAACCAATTATATAATGCTATTTCTCATGTCAAACAATTTATAGATATGCATTTTAAACAAAATCCTTTGAGCCATTTTTGAAAAATATGAAATTTAAAAATAATTACTCTCAGTAAACTACCCTTAATTGGGGGGTTAGGGTAAAAAAAAACAGTTTTATAGTTGCTTGAAAAGATAAAAGAGAAGAGATTAAGGAAAATGGTAGAGCCAGTATTAGAAGAATAGCAAAATCAAGAAGGCCCAAAGTACTATTGACCTCATATTTGCTGTTAGAATGTTAATGGAGAAGTACTGGGAACTTAAGAAGAACCTTGTGACCTTGTGATAGTATTTTTGGACATCAAAAAGGCCTATGATAGTGTTCTAAGGAACAAGATCTAGAGAATATTTGGAAGGTATGGGTGTGTCAAATTTCCTGATTGACAAAGTGAAGATGTTGTACTAGAAATGTAACTGTTGTGTCCAGATAGAGAATAGAACATCAGAGTGGTTTGAAACAGAGAGGAGTTAATCAAGGAAGATTCTTATCACCACCCTTATTCATCATAGCAATGGACAGCATAATAATATCTATCAATGAAATTGACAGTGATCCTAACACCATGGTATTTATGGAATTTGTTATGATACAGATAAAGAATGAAGTGGAAGTACAGGAAAAACTGAATCCTTGGAATAATATGTTCAAAGAATTTGAGTTAAGATTCAGATGGACATCTCGAGGTTTTGAAAATCTCTCTTCCAAGTAGTTCCATTCATTATCACCTCACCAGAGGTGCACTGCTATAGTTATAGGCAGTCGACCCCCCACCCCTACCCCCCTCTATACTACGCCCCTTTCAGAGTGTTCTTACATTACACAGGCACCGCCCCCCCCCCCCCCCTCAACACCTAATCTTTTCAACTTTGTTGCTTGCTACTCAATAAAAGACAAGCTATCACCGTTATTCTCTCCAAGGAGTGATGCTGAGTTTTGAGCAGCAATCTATGAAATTTAATGAATGATGTCCAAAGGATAAGTATTTGAATCCCTGCCAAAGTATAATGTTTCTGAGCTACCTTAGGAAATCATTGTTTACAGTCAATTGTGACATTTATTGCTGTAGAAATACATACAAATATATTTTCTTCCCTATATTAAAAAAATATAGCCATTTCTTTTTGTTGTTTTTTCAGTGGCATATATTTTACAGTCACTACTTACGCTAATTATTTAAATACATGGTATAAGGAGGATAGAATTAAAATAAGTGCACCGAAATTTGTGTGTACAGAAGATAGAAAAACCAAAGTGAAAACCACACTTTGTTCTAAAAAAATTTGGAAATTTCTTTAAAAAAATTAATTTTAGAAAAAGGTGGCCAAAGTTGGCGAAAAATTGCAATTTTTTTATATTTTATTTCGATTAAATATAATTTATGTACTGTACACCTACTTCACTTTACAAATAGGCCTTACTGTTAGATTTTTTCGAATGCCATATTAACAAGAACATTGTATTCTATGATATAAAAAAAATCTGAATTAAATAAAACTAGCTAAACCATGTTTCCATTAAAATCATTAATTTATTATTATAATACGATTATAACCCATCCAATACGAAGTCTTTTATTTTTTATTGCTATGTTCAGAACGGCTTAATCTGATTGGGTTGAGATGAGGAAGATAGATAAGAGGAAGTGAACCCGCATTTTTATGGAGTAAAGATGGGAAAACCAGAGTGATAAATCACTTGTGGAAAATCGTTAAAGGTATATATAACCCCCTGAAACAAAAAAAGTTGTTTCCGCAATGCCGTTGACTGTTTGTAACTTGGTTTGTGCTAGAGCCGAAAACATTTTACTATTTGGGTTAAAATTTGTATCTGAGGTTTTCATAAGGCCCTCACCCCCTTCTCTCGAGGGGTTTTTGGGATAAAATATCTAACCCTAAATTTAAGACTAGTTTATTGAAAGGCAAAATAAGAATAAATCTATTTTCTCAAAATTTGCTCTAATGATTTTGATTAAATTTAATATTCAAACACTGTTTGTCATTATAAACAAGATGGACATTTTCTTTTTCTCATGAACATGATTTTGAGGGTACTTTACATAGGAGAGATTTTCAAATTTTCATCATTTCTCCACAACTATTTGAGACTCGTAATAATTTATCATTTAAAAGTTGTAGTACTATTAAATGTAAAAAAAAATGTATACCAAATATTTTTTTAGTAAGGTTTTATACTGTGTAATTCCAAGTTAACTGATTGATTTTATATCAATAGTATGTTAAAACTTTTTTCATACTGTTAATCATTAAATTCTGATGAAATTTACAATGCTCTATGCGAATTCCTGGAATTCTAGGGAAAGTGCGTCAGTTAAGTTTCTGCCTTAATAATCATTAAAAAATGCACCAAATAGAGACACTCATGTCTGTGCAAGCCTTTCGCTTATGGCGGTTGGGGTCCCAAACCCCCACTTCAACTTTGGGATTGCTATGACCTTGCGTTCCAGCACTGCTAAATTTACGACTATACTCATGTTTTTAATACAGGTTTTTGAAAATGAATTTGATTCTTATGCTCTTTGGTTGACAAAGATGTTTCTCTTTTCTTAATTTTTGTGTAACAGTGTGCCTAGTTCCTGATGCCATAGAGTCAGGGGCGGCCCGAGGTAAATTTCGCGTCCGGCAGTATTGCTCTTTGACGCCTCTCTACGTAACCGGTGGATAATATAGTCCACTCACCATAGGTGTGTAGGTAACTAACAGCTAGCAAAAGTTAGCAGATCAAATCTCATGTATCCATTTGCCAAATCATACAGTTATATGTTTGGGGATTATTTTCATATCACGCCCAGGCTATGTTAGGTTTGAAGTTGTTATGTTTGGAATTATTTTCATATCACACCCAGGTTATGTTAGGTTTGAGGAATATTTTCATATCCCGTCCAGGTTACATTAGGTCATGTCTAACTCTTTTTGGAGCCCCCTCAAGCTGGCACCCCGGGCAGCCACCCGGTTCACATGGCTCTCAAGCCACCCCTGCATAGAGTAAGTAACAGTGTATATTATTTAATTTCACAAATCCTAATGAGTTTTTAGTAAATGTCTATTTCAAGTAAAAGCGAGAGAAAGTCTGTGTGGCACACCTGTACCATTTATTTTCTATTACTAAAATGCAAGTTTGGCTTTGCCTGTATGTGGGTAGGTTTGGGACTTATAATTTCCAAGATTAATAATAAAAATAATAATAATAATAATCATTCTACTTCATGTTAAAGTGTACAAGATCCACAATTCCTGAACCCCTTTTTTTAACAACCTGTATTACGTGTGTGTGTGTATAAGTGTGTGTGTGTGTGTAATTTCTCTTAAAAAAAAAGATATCTTAAATTAAAATAATTTGATGAATTTTTTAGGGAATAGAAATAATAGCTATGACCCACATGCTCACCATCCCCTAAGTAAACTCCTGGATGCACCACTGAAGCTAAATAAATATCTTCAAAATTAATTCTGATTTAAGTGGGAAAAGGTCTTATTTGTCTATATAACATGAATAAAACTATTTAGAGAAATACTTTTCACCTCTTTCTTCTTACAAAACCAATGTTATACAAATAGGTTTTATCTAATCAAGGAAACACTGTTTATGCACATTATTTATAAGGTAAACATAATCAAGTCTACTTTATAAAAAAAACTTTTAACATAGATCACACAAATACACCCGAGAAAACATTTTCAATAGCTCAGTTTTGGAGGTGACAGACAATTAGTCTCAAGGGTTTTACCTGAACAGGATATAAATGGGTTGAAGGAAGGGGAGTAGCGGGGTTTACAGAAAAAAAAAGATGGAAAATTGTTGGAGAGGAGAGGGAGAGTGCTTCCGAAGACATAGCAATCTACCAGGAAAGTACAGAACTTTTTAATTTGAAATATCAAATTTTGTTAAAATTATTGTTTTATAAATATTTGTCATGTATGGTAGAACATTATCTTATTCTCTATAATAATATGATAACTTCAAAACAATATTCTTGTATTCCATGTTTTATTTAATTTTTATTTAACTGAAATTACATCTTATTGTAAAAAAGTAAATATTAACTTTTTTTATTAATATAGTTCATTTTGAATTTACAAGTTTAATATAATACAAAAACCACACGTTGTTACTATGCATATTTTCTAAGCAATAGAGTAAACAACTTTATTTTTCTTATATAGTAGGTATCATATTGAATCTTAATAGCAGTAAAACCAAAACAGTAAAAGTTTTGGTCAATAGAAACGGAATAAGTTCAAACAACCTTCTGTAGGGAATCAGACTAGAAACAGTTTCCAACTTCAAATACCTTGGAAGCATCATCTAAAATGGACAACATTGTTAAGCATGAAATACTCGATATGATATATAAAGCCTCACATGTTTACAGTCTAGTGAGAAACCTTTACTTTACATCCATTACTGTTTCCAGCCTGTGGCTTGGGTTGTTTTTTAATCAAGCCATATATTCTCCACTACCGGCTTGCTAAGCCTGTCGTAGCTTCATATGCATTATAATCTAACTTAAGACTAAGAAAGGCAAAACATCCAGTCCCCGGCCGTCAATTTATCAATGTGAGAAGGTAAACCCACATTTCACCTATGATAAATTTTTGGCAATGCTGAGAATTGAATCTGGGACCCTTCGCTCAGTGAGCATATGCGCTACTGATCGAATTAAGGTGTCGGATTAGTGAGAAACCTACTGAGAATAACAAAATACCCCAGAAATCAAAATTAACTAGATATGGGGCCCTCATATTCTTATGAATATTCAAGAATAGAGGATTCAAGGAAATCTCAGATTTTGAGACTGAAGTTTTTTTTTTAATTTGTTTTAGAGCTCTAATACTGCTTATGGGAGGCTCAGAACCATTTATAACTATAAAATGAAGTCAATAAATAGACCTCAGACCAATAATTTAACATTCAACAGAATGTTAATATTATTTCTTATAGTTACTAATTCAATTTTATATTATTCTATTATAATTATATTTTCATTTGTGTTCATAATTTTTCCCAAGATTAGGATTCTTAAAATAGTGGATTCAACCCAACTCTAAAATTAATCATGTTTCACACTTACTTTGTACCAAAATCTATCTTATCTATGGATTAGAAACATGTACAAAACTAGACAAGGACAACAGTAAAATTCAAGCAGCAGAAATGAAATAGAAAATAAGTTGGCATCACGGTTCCAGTTGCCAAGGATGTGGGAAAGCGCAGATTTCATTGGTATTGGCACATGATTAGAGTGAATAGCACTAGAACAGTCAGGAGATAATATGATTGAGAATTGAAAGGAAAATAACCAAAGGAAAGGCCAAGAAAACGATGGATGGAAACAATGAGATCATAAGTGGATAGAAAAGAGTTTAAATGGGAATATGTAGAGGAACAAAAATTATACGACAACGGGAAGAAGTGATAAGCACTCCTGTAATACACCCGAAAAACTCGAGGCGGGAAAAGATGATGATTATGATTATTATGAATAACATGTTACTTCGCAAAAATCTCGGTAAATAACATGTATTAAGAGTTTATAGTTTTGTGTGAAACAATATATGATTTTGATCTATAAGAAATATTCCAGAAATAAATTGAAACCTAAGATCATAGAATCAAATTTTAAAAAGTGTTTATACCAACCTGTGTATTGTGAAACAGCTAGCTGACAGATGATTTTGGCGGTGAGTTGCTGTCTCGTTTTGTCCATCCTGTACAAGAAATGTGCCAGCTGATCTATCAGGTATTGACTCGCAAGCCATAAATTGCTGCCCATTCGAGGTGAAACTGCCAGAAATCTAAAAATAATTATATAAATAAAAAAATTACTTACATTGAAAGAAAACATTTCAGACATAAAACATTATCATGACAAAATTAAGACAAACTTGCAAATAAAATAAATTAGTGAGATTCTGTACAAATATATTTTAAAATATAGTTATAAAATCACTGTAAAAGTAATATGAATCGAAGTTAAACCCTTAAAATGTATTCAACTACCAAGGTTTTCACTACATTTTACTTAGCTGAAATAAAATGTAGTTTAAAATCCTTTATATATATATATTAATTCTATTACTATTAACATTTGTTGTGGTTGTTGTGTGCAAAACCGGTAACTATTTAAACAAATTATAAATATTACTTTTAAAATATTGATTTCAAAATTTATGAAAAAATAGTACCAAATAAAATATGTTAAAAAAACAAATTACACAAGCTATATACAAAGCCCACAATATAAACACAAATAATAATAACATAGACATGTTTGGTAATAAACATATGTGACTATACTCACTCTTTTTATTTTATTTAAACAAATATTTTGATATGATATAAACATTGGGCTAATATAAATAATACCTAAATTGAATAAGTAAACTAATGACTGGGCAGGTAATTTTGTCGCAAGTTTATTACCTCAGAGTGCGTATGAATGAGGTAATCACATTTTTTTTTTCCATAAGATATTTTTAATAATTTTGAGCAAAGCACATCACACAAATAAATACATTGACAAAATATAAGAAATAAAAGCATATATTTTGGCTCTTGTGGAGTACCTGATTTAATTTTACATTTAAATAAATTATGGCACCCAGGTTAAATGCCATGCTCATATAGCCTAGTTTGTCAATGAATGGTGGGAAGGCCAAGGTTTGAGTCCTAACCGAGAGTATTGAGGGCGAATTTTCCTAAAATGGTCATACACTCGGCCTCGACATGAAATGTTGGGGCATTTCCTCTAAAATTCTAATTCTTAATATTTAGCCTATTAGTGTAATAACTATTAAAATGTGATTAGCCCATATATGTGGTGAGATGGGGTGGGAAAAATTGAGAAATATATAGTTTTTTTTAACTATTATTATTTGTAGTAGCAGGACTATCTAGTGCTAGCATATGATTATCAGCAATAAATAAATATTCAATGCAAACAAAGATGCTGAAAAATTATTTGAAGAAATTTTACCATAATTTTCTTACTATGCTATCTGTGCTGTTAAACATACTGGCATAAAGACGATAAAAAGTTAATTGATGTATGTATTTAAAGGGTCCTTGAAATACAACCTGTCATGAGTATTTCCAAACATACATAGAACATAAACAAAAGAACAATGCATGCACATAACATTAAAAACACAGCAGAGATGGCCCGTAGCGTACCTCATGTAATCATTCAGCTGGATCACTTCATAAGCATCAAGGGCATGGCGGAATTGCCTGATGAAGATAGGTTAGATGGTTAGAAGGTGTTAGTATTCGTTTTACAAAACAAACACATTTGAGAAAGTGTTTGTTTGTTTGGTAATTGTATTCATGTTTTACAGTAGCTTAAAAGATTAAATATTGTTGTCTGAAACCACTAATGAAATCAGAATCACCGTACATTATTCATTTTTGCTGACAAACAAAATATTAAAAGTGGAAAACATGCATGGTAATAAGCTCGAGTCATCAGTAGGTCCTTAAGGCTGTTTAGTTTCTTTTGAGTATAGTAGCCTCTACAAATTTTGAAAAACGGGCATTATTGAGTACCATCGCATGTGGTCATGATAGCTAGTTTGTTTGTTAAGTAAGCTTTAGCAGGGGCATTGCATAGTTAACTTAATATTTCTATTTTCTTACCAAGTTATTCAAGCGAAACATAATGTGAAAAAATTATTGTTAGTAAAATTAAAAGAAAAAATAAACAAAACTATGTATCATTATTTGTTTAGACCGAAAACATTATTGAGGTACTTGTAAACAATTAGCAAAGGTTAAAACAACATTAAAGACTGCACAGTGTACAATTAAGATGCAAGCACATGTAGATTCAAAAAGTTCCTAATGTAATGCCCACTGCTTACCTTCTGTCATGCTTTAACTGTTGAAAATGTAAGTGCTCATCACATGTGCAATTTACCACCTGTTGAAACCGGGATGTGCCAAATACATGCAATTCGTAGGAATGAGTCTGCACGTAGTTACCTATCACACTGGTGCCAATAGGTGTTAGAGAAACAGTTTTATATAAGCCAGGTGGCTGGCCAATTTGTGATTTAAAATACACTTTCACAAACAATTCAAAGGCAAACCAAAACATTTTGCCTTGCCATTTATAAGCTTGTGACAGCAATTTTTTTTATGTAGCCTTTATCTACCCATGGGCGAATTCAGGATTTTCGTGAGAAGGTAAGGGGGCAGGCTCTCCTGGGATTAGGCTGTTAGGTTCCCCCTCCGAAAATTCTGAGTGAAAAATACTTTCAAAATCATTGAGTAAATTTGAGAGTTATTTAAAAATTAATTTGAAAATTATATATATTCAAGTTCACTATTTATTTATGTTTTTTGCTAATTTTTGTTAGTTAAAACAACTAGTAGTGACTATAATGTAGATTTAATTGGTTTAATTTTTTTAACTAATATTTTAAATACAAACTAAAAAAACTATTGAGGAGGGCAAACAAGGGGCTCCTTTCTGAATCTGCCCCTGCATCCTCCCTATAGGTAGCAAGCTTCTCTTAGATTGCTCCACTAGTTGTGGCTTATAAGATATGGCCACAATGTAAAACATAAGGTAAGACTGTTACCTTTCAGGGTAAACAGAATGTACATACCAAAATAAATTTTCTTTATTCAAACACATCATTAATGATGATAATGATTTTAAAAATGTTCAGTAGGTATTTGATGAAAACTGTTATGTACAAAAAAATCCATACTAAGCCTACTATGAATTATTTTTAACACTAAAACATTTAGAAAATTATTTAAATTATTTTGAAAATGTATATAATGGATTAAATTTATATCTGAATTGTTTAGAAGAGAAGTATTTTGAAACACATTTTGGGCAGTCAATGGCCACAAAAGAAAAAAAATATGCACAGTTGAAACTCGTTTACTTGAATTTTGGTTAGTAAGGACTAAATTGTTATGATAAAAATACTATGTGTTTTTATATTATATTGCATGAAGTCCAAACAAGTTGTTACCTATATAACTTATTAAAATATTTTAGGATTAAATTTAATGAGCCGTTTAAGAATATTGCTGCTAGGTTTGGAGTTGGAACTTTCAATAGTTTCTTAATGGGGTAAAAGTTTAAAAGAGTTCTTAAGATGTCTGAACAAAAATAAAGAAAGAAATACTCTTTAAAAGGCAAATCTACTTAATTCTTACATGATTATTTGTTTTTGTAACTTAGTCAAGAACTTGAATGTGTGGGGTTGATATTAGAAGTGTGAGAATAGCAAGATATTATTTACTCCTAGCCAAGGATGGTTGTTAGTTTGGAAAACTTGTATTGGCATCAAATAGAATGCAACATTGTAAAAACTCTATTTGGCGAAACTAATGCTGATATAATTTTCAGTGTAGGTATTATTAATCTAGATTGTTTGTGGGAGTTATCACATACTAACGAGTTTCAATTATGTTGTTAAAAGTATATATAAAAAATAAGTACAGGTATTCCACGATAGTGCGATCTTCATTTGGCTCGGTCTAAGTATAATGAACATCTATAATCTAATAATGATTTGAACTGACACAATCACATTAGTTTTAAACTATGTGTGCTCTGATAGCATACTTTAAGTGTGACCACTATGCATTTACACCATGTATTGATGGGCACACATGTGCATTTATGTTCTATGAAATTTTTAATTTTTAGAACTATAGCAAATAAATAGTTTTTAATTTATTCATGAATGAATTGTTATTAATTTATTTCATATGTAAAAATGTCCTTTGATTATCCTGTTTTAACTTAGCACTTAACATTAAAGGGACAATCTTATCAGTATTTGAGAAAACCTGCAACAGTCTCTTTCAAATAATATTGGTGTTGATATTTTAATAATGCTTTAAATCAGACACAACATCAAGTGTAAGACAAACATTCAACATGCTTGGAGAATTAGTTACTACAAAGGTAAAATAATATTATAACATAAAGAACCTTTCCTCCATACCTTTTATTTTATGAATACTAGTGTTTTTTATAACTTATTGCGGGCACTCACTTTGTGAATGTGGCATACATCATGTCGGCAGGCAGTGTACAAGGCAAGCTGAGAACAGAGAGAAGTTTCATGCCTCTATGCTTGAATATCCAGTTGATGAGGCCCTTGTTTGCAGACTCAATAGCATCTTGCAGGATGGAGGCAATTGTGTCTGGGAGATCTGCCACTAATGCGTCCTGGAGAACCAGTACAAATAAAATATAGTAAGTGGGTCTTATTCATATTTAATTTTTAATTACAGCGATAATGTTTAGGACTGTAAATTTGAAAAAATATTTCACTTCAACAATTACAAAGCTTCAACAATACTAATTATGACACATGTAGATTCACTTTTTGGCATTTTGCGCTGATAAGTAGGCTTAGATTATAAATTAATGTGCACATTACAAAAATATATAGTAATTGAATTGCATGTTGTAATAGTAATGTAACTAACTTATCAACTTAGGGTGAAATCTATTAAATATTGTTACAATTAAACATTTTGTATATGATATTTAGTGTGTCTTGAAGTTTTATATTGTAATGATAATTCTCTCGAAATATCGGTACAAATGCCCGGCCAGCTACAGGATGAGTTGGGGGTGGGTTGGAGTTTGTGATAACCAACAGGATGTGGCGAAGGGACTTCCCACCCGAGGCTATGTGGATGGCTTTATTACCCGGTCCCCAAACTCTTTGTCCTGAAGAATATGTAGGAGTTTTGGGCCTTCTATGATCCTGCGGGAGGAGTTCCGGACTCCCACAGTCCCACGGGCGGCCAGACCAGGTCAAGCCACGCAAGTTGCAATGGCAGTTCTATACGAACCTGTCATTTATTTATGTAAATTAATCTATGGACACAATTCACCCCTTCTGGGATCTTAAGGTTCATGTCAGGCCCTAATTGGCTGGACTAATGACCAGCTTCGTCACTCAACTTATGTAATTTTTGAGTGACCGCCCGGCCAACTCTGTTGGTAGAGCACGAGACTTAATCTTGGGGTCCAGGGTTCGTGCCTAAGCCTGTGCTCTCCCTGCATATATACTTTTTTGTGTTCATGAAGTCTACTGGCGGCCCTATAGGTATATATATGTGCACATGTGTCTGGATCTATATGATTTTGTTAATCCTCTTAAGGAGTTATAGAGGTTAATTGACACTTATGATTTCGCTAATCCTACTAAGGAGTTATAGAGTGTGTTGAAGCCTATAAAGTTTTGTTAATGCTTTTAGTGTTCCTCAACCCTGTTCAAGAGTTTGAAAGTCTAGTTGATCTTTTGGACTATAGAGGGCACCGATTTGGTTTTGGTCAATCCTTGAAATTATATTTAAGAGGGTTTCACCTTGGGTTTACTTCACCTCAACTTACACTTAATGATTAAATTTCTTTTTTTAGTCTTTGATCAATCCTGTGTACCTATAAATTTCTCTTATGTTATCCATGTTGTATAACTTTCTGACCAAGCCCATACTTCTATTAAATCTTAAAGGAAATCTCTGTATTTGAAAATTCACGTTCAGGTTAACTAACGGTTTGTAGGGAGTTAATCTGGACTTTCCTTGCGGTCATCGTGACTGGTGGCTGACCCTAAATTTAACTTTAGCTTAGGTTTGATGGGTCTTGGTTCCCAATTCAGACAAAACCAAGTAGTGCCCATTGCATCAGGTCCCCCCCCCTGATGTTTCGTGTACTTCATTTATGTCCCTTCGCTACATCCCGTTGGTTATCGCAAACTCCAACCCACTTCCAACTCATCCTGTAGCCGGCCGGACATTTGTACCAATATTTCGAGAGAATTATCATTACAATATACGCACAATATAATATTTCTTCAAAGATACTTTTTTTTTTTAATATTCACTCTTTTTAAATATTTCAGATTCAATTTCACTTTGAATCTAAAGAGTGAAGTTCACGCACTCCTTCCAAAACTATTACATAATTTTAATATTCACTCTCTTATTTGAGAAAGTAATATGGGTGGTCTTGTAGGAAATAAAATTTTCTAACAATGTGCTAGAATGAGCATAATTATATTAGCTATATTGAGTTCCGTACATTTCTATGCTGTTGACACGCCTTACACTCTGGATCATAGTCGAAGCTCTCCTCCAGAGTCTCAGAAACAACAAAGGTTGACTGGACAGCTAAACAGCGTGTGCAATTTAGAAGATTATTTCTGTGCAAGAACCTTAGAGCATCATCGAAACCTTGTTTGCACATGTTGGACAGCACCTGTGATAAAACATATGCTCAATTTACAGGACGAAATTAGTTATGTAAACAAACTATGAAAAATAAAAACAAATTTAAAAAAAACTTTCTGTATAAATTAGATATAAAATAACCTGTACATCAACATAAGTTTTTGTTCAATTCTGAATTGAAATGTCCACTGACACATTATAAATTCTAATAAAAAATAAATAAGCTACTGTGACTCATTAAATAAATCTCCAACTACTTTAGTGCTTAGATTTTTTTTGCGTCATTTTTAGGTACACTTTAAATTAATATACGCCAATTAAAAGCAATACCAGAATATATATTACCATTTGATAAAATGCTTACCTCAGGTTTAGGTGGGAACATAATGCGACCAAACCTATAGAAGTTATGCCTTGAAAGTTCTATACTTGTATTGGAGTAATTTATCTGCAACAATTAATAACAAACTATTTAGTTGAAAACACACATGATGTTAAGGGGAATGTGCATCAAAACTTTTTTTCAACAAAACTGACTCTATTATAAGTTTGTTATTTCAAAAAATATTTTTTGATCTTACTTTTATTTACTTTAAAAGCTTTTTTAACTGATAAAATTTAAATTTCACAGATTTTCCAAACATATTAATTCAAGTGTTCAATTTTTTTTATATTTCACTTAATAACGTGCTAGCGATGAATGTATAAATATTTCAATACAATCGACTTAATACTTTTTAACTATTAAATATTTGCCACTACTCATAAAAATTACATTTTTGAGTAGCAGTTTGTTTTTATTTACTCTTTATCTTAATGTGTAAAGTTTGTTCATGTATTTTTAATGAATGGTGGATTAGCTATCAACCATTAGTCATTTGATTTTGGCTTTAGGAGGTCAAGTTTTTAAAATAGATTGGCGTACATCTCATGGTTTTTAAACATCACTTGGCATAAGAAATTTTTGTGTGAATATTTCATATCCGACATGCTCAACTATGGGCGATGTAACAGTCATTTTAACTAACATTTTATTTCATTTTTAAACCAACACAAGGACCCCTCACCACCATCTCAAGAACTCAAACAAGATTATCTGTTTCACTAAGGTTACGGGTCATATTCCACTAAGTTCATATAATTTTCTTTCTGGTGAGGTTGTTAATCGGCAGTGGAATCCTAGCTGTAAGTATTGGTTGTGGTTTTTTTCCTAATTATATTTTTACTCTTCCTCCACTTAAATGAGAATAGATTAATTTAAAACTCTCCTCCCCACACAAAGTGTCAAAAGACCAGCCAGGTAGAACAACGTGGTGCAAAAATCCTATATATTATTTCTGTTGTCAACATCCCTTTTTCTCAACTAATACAAAGCTTACAGCGATAAATAAGCTATCAGTGGATAGGATTTTTTACTGACTTCTGACATTGCATACTCAGTTTACATTAAGTCTGCATGTCAAAGACAGACTTAAAACTGGTAATATATATTTAAAATAATTATTTAGCTTTAATATATTGAATTCAAGTAAATTTACTCTAATATGCTTTAATATACATAAATAATAATAATAAGAACAAGAACTTTAATTCAGTTATAAATTTGTATAATATACATAAATAATAATAAGAACAAGAACTTTAATTCAGTTATAAATTTGTATATTTTTATTGTACGCTTGTTTGATGTAAAAATGGATCTGTTGTTCATTGGCTCTTTAGATTATTATGTAATTGCACTGTCTAACAACATGGCCAGGTTAACCACATTTAATTAAGCTAGTGGGTGGGACTGAAGGAAGAGGCATTTTGAGGGATTATATCCGGATTAGTGTAGAGGGAGAGTGGAACATCATTTAATTAAAAACACTCTGTAGACACAGATGAGTTTACACCTGCCACCCGTCACAGCTATACAATAATAGACAAGAGTGACTTTCAGTCCACGTGTCCAGCTAACTTCTAGGTGCTATATTATATACATAAATGTTTCAGTCTGTGTGTTATGAGTTTATAGTTTTTTAAATACATGTGTGTTTATTGAGCTTCATACGTAACTATTATAAAAGGGACTAGCTAATGAAGAGTTTATATATGTTGTATATAATTTCTTTTGAAGAACAGTCCCAAAATCCCCATCAGTGTCTGGTGGTTTTTCCTAAAGGGTTTCCTAATTTTTCTCTATGCAAACATTTTGCCTAAAATTCTACCATCTTTATCCCCATTCTATTAACAAACTTAATGTGTGCATACAACCCGAATGGTATACTCGATGAATGTGTATATATAATATCTATAAAGAGAAATGAGTGTAGGAGTGTGTTTTGTGTGAGTGTGAAGTGAGTGTGAGTGTGCCCAGAAAAAGTGATGATAGCGCCCTGCGGCTATGTGAGGAACTACACTCTCTATCCAGAACAAGTTGTGCATCAGAGGTGTGATCCCAAGGACTTGTTATCTGTGACTGTCTTTGTAATGTTATGTTCACAACATGTATTTGGCAGAATAGAACTCGCTTTGTGCCAAGTTAGACTGTAATGTAATTTGACAATTCTCGCTGTAATATAACATGGTGGTAGCGGTAGGATTTGTGCGGTATTTAAGTATTACTAAGGTGAAGTGAAAAGAACCAGTTTTTATTATGTCGACTCCTGTGTATCAAATACCGGCTCCAGACCCTTTCGATTTCAAATCAACATTGGAATGGAAATCATGGAAAGATCGGTTTATGCGTTTTAGACGTGCTTCAGGTATGATAAAGGAGGCAGAAGAAGATCAGATGAATTCTTTGATTTATTTGATGGGCTCTCAGGCTGAAACTATATTTCTATCGTTCAAGCTATCATCAGCCGATCAAAAGAAGATTGATACAGTCCTTCAGAAGTTTGACAGCCATTTTATTCCCACCAAAAACATAATCTTTGAACGAGCATGGTTCCATACTAGATTCCAACTTGAGGGTGAGTCAGTAAGTGATTATGTTACAGATCTTCATACTGTTGCTCAAGATTGCAACTTTCCTGTCACTTTTTATGACGAAGTCATTAGAGATAGAGTCGTAGTTGGTATTATAGATAAAAATCTCTCGTTTAAACTACAATTAGATGCCAAATTAACTCTAGAAACGGCTGTTAATTCTGCTATACAATCTGATTAAGTGAAAAAACAGCAATAAGCTTTAACGGAGCTAGTCAAGTTGCAGCTGACAAGGTTAATGCTACAAATAAACAAAAAAAAAAAGAAGTGGAAAATTTTTTGGTTATAATAGGAACGCTTTTTCTAACGAAGATAAAATTCCAACTAGGAAATCATGTTTTTGGTGTGGGAGTAATACTGAACACTCTAGAACCAAATGTCCTGCTAGGAGTGCTATCTGTCATCAGTGTCGATATAAAGGGCACTATGCAAAATGTTGTAGATTTAGATCAGTTGATGCTGTTGATACGGAGGACGAGTTAGATGAAGATGGGGAATTTGTCGGCCTTGCCTCTACAGAGACTAATTATGTGCATGATAAATGGTTGGTAAACACTAAATTCTGTGGGAAAAACCTTTCTACTAAAATTGATACAGGTGCAGATGTGAATATTATTGGAAAACGTACATACGAGAAGTCTTTTCAATATATGGAGCTTTTGCCATCCAATAAAATCCTATCCGGTACAGGGGCGCTCAGCTCATAACCATTGGCAGGATTCAAGGGAAACTCCAATACAAAAACAAAAATATTTTTGAGACATTCTATGTAGTCCAAGGAGATACCAGTTACCCTTCAACTTCAAAAGATCCATGCCAATTGTTTGCCAAGGCCGCTCCGGAAACATAGTAGGTATTAAAGGTTCGATCGATTTATCCTAAATTTGGCACACTTGGCACAGTTCTCAACAAGATCTCTCAGTTGTGTGGACAATCTTGGCCACCAAACGCTTTGTTTAGCAAGTGCTCTACATTTGGGATATCCCCTGCTCCAGAAGTTTTCCAGAAGAAGGTCAGTGCGCATTTAGAAGGATTGGAAGGAGTGGTCTGCCATTTTGATGATATTATAGTATATGGGTCAACTATTGAGGAACATGACTCAGGGCTGTATAAGGTCCTTTATAGGCTGCAAGAAGCAGGTTGGACTCTAAATGAGGAAAAGTGTTCGTTTCGGCAAACTACAATTAACTTTCTTGGCTATATTGTATCTGCGAAGGGTGTTTCTCCAGATCCAAAAAAAGTTGATTCTATTCTCATACTAAAACCTCCCACTAATGTAACTGAGCTAAAAGAATTTTTGGGTCTTATAACATTTCTGGCCAAGTTCGTTCCAAATCTGTCTGCCTTATCGCAACCTCTTAATGAGCTTCTCCGCTCAAACGTTGACTGGTTATGGGATTGTCCACAGGCTCAGGCTTTTGAAACATAAAGAAAAGCCTTAGCCAAGCCACCTAGTCTTGCTTTATATAAGTGTAGTAATGACACTATTTTGTCAGCTGACGCATCATCCTATGGCCTTGGTGCAGTTTTAATACAACGCCAAGATGATGGATCTCTAAGACCTGTTAGTTACGCTTCTCGAACTCTTAGTGAAGCTGAGAGAAAGTGGGCGCAAATTGAGAAAGAGGGACTAGCTCTCGCTTGGGCATGTGAACGTTTTTCTGATTTTATTACACATATTCATATAACAATAGAGGCTGATCATAAACCTTTAGTTCCTATTCGATATAAGAACCCCTGAAGATGTAATTTCAAATTTAATATCCAATGAGATAAGTGGGAGTTAAAAAGTGATGGGGTGATAGAGCTTCTGGGCCAAGATTATTTTTAAAATTTAGAATGTCTAGACACTATTTAAAGTGGTCTCTCACCACCAAATTTTAAAAATTGGATGTCTTTAGAAGCTAAATGGTCCTCGCTTGGCTTAGAAAAAATGGTACATACATAGAGAAGATATTTGGGATGTCCTCCAGAGTTTTTTTTTAATCGGATGCCTATAGAAATCATTTAGATTGATTTGATCTGAATTTTTTTTGAAAATCAAATGCCTCTTGTAAGTTGTATTAAAAACTTCGGATCTCATTTTTTTTCGGCGGGGGGAGGAGGGGAGTGGCGGAGACAGGGTTAAACCCCATAAACCTCGCCCCTTACGCCCATGCCTTCTTTCCTTTTTTTGTTTTTATGTTTAAGACAAGTGTTGTTAATGGTTTAATCTAAGGTGTTGTTATGAGGAAGTGCACTCACATTAGCATATAGAGGGGACTGATAAACATATTAATGAATAATATGTGGAAAACCACCCAAGTAAACTTGGGTGATATTTGAGCCTCGATCTTCTTATTGGCAATTTGATATATCTCGAGACTGATGCCTTAGTGTGTGTGATCATCAGGAAAATGTGCCTTTCCTTTTAACAATAATGTATGGCCTCAGCTAAGTACATAAATACTTAGGTATTCTGGTAGGGTTGAAAGTTTAATAGGAAAGCTATATAGTAAAATAATTACATGAAAAAGTTGTGAAGATACATCTCGTGGACAAATGTCGCTCTCTCCACAAAATGGACTGACTGTAATGGTGTTTTCATTGAGCATGGCAAGTTGTCACTAAACCCACCATCCATGTAACGAATCCCCCGGAATTTTGGGGGTAAAATTCCAGAGAAGACTGGAATGAAGGAGCTTGCCAAGAGTGCCTGGAAAAATGAATTGTAAATACATACCTTCCAAGAAAACACTATAATATTCAACAGTACCACTTAAAACTACCTTAATTTATTTGAAAGAATAATTAATATTTACACAAAATTAAAATATTTTATGAATGTAAAATTGGTTTTAAATATATATCAGCTCAAGAGTTAGATAAAAAAAAAGTTTGCTATATAAAAAAGAAGCTCTGCATGCAAATAAATATTTGTGATGAGATTACAGATAGAATCCGAATCTAAAATCCAAATTCTAATCCTCTAATCTTAAAAAAATGTAAAACTTGAATCAAAGTGAGAATATTTAAAAATGAATTAAAAAAGGTTATTAAGGCTTGGTGCCAATAACAAGTGATATTTTGTTACTCACATCTATTATGTTATAACAAAGAGAACACATTTTTGGTAAATTAGTTGTATT
Source organism: Timema cristinae (assembly GCA_039000515.1). NCBI lineage: Eukaryota > Metazoa > Arthropoda > Insecta > Phasmatodea > Timematidae > Timema > Timema cristinae. The sequence continues at coordinate 43,073,541 of JBCFYV010000003.1, read as the reverse complement.
AATACAATTTTGTACTTTTTTGTGATTTTGTTCAGAGGCAACTTAAGGGCGGATGGCTGCGGCTCAAGGGGGACGCTAAACAAACCATCAACTTAACCTAAAGTAACACTAGTGTGATAAGATTAAGTTAGGTTTGGGGACTATTTTCATATCACACACAGGTTACTTAAGTTTTGGAACTGTTAGGTTTGGGTATTATTTTCACCGTTTCTTATTATCCCTCGGTTATATAGGGTGCACCAAAAAGCCATCCCATCCGGGCGCAAAATTTACTTAGGTTGTCCCTTATTTTATTTTGCCTACACAAGTCTATATAATTAAATTTATTGGTTACTTGAAATTGTTATATCAAGTCAAGATCTTCATAATTGTATTTGATATAATTTTTTGATATTTTTACGAATCTTCAATACCATCAATAGGATTCAAGCATCCCATCTCAAGATAAAACACACATATTTTCAATTTTTGCCATTCTTTGCCATTATTTAAATTATAACTGGTGTTTGCATCTCAAAAATACTTAGGCCCTATAAAATGACTAAAATATGCATTATGTTGGTTACCAATTGGTTCAACTCACTTGAATAAGTTCTTCTCGACTGTGAAACTCATTTACAACAACATTCTTGCCGTCATAAACTCTTGTCAAAGAAATGTGAAGTTTACCACTTGTTCTAAGGTGAGCATCTTGGGGGAGACCCTATAAGAAATGGCAGAACATGTAAGTATACTTTGTGATTTTTAAGATTACAACTTGTTTTGCAAAGATCTTCAGATTTTTACCAAATATTTAACAGCAAAAAAAAATTCAATAAAATTAGTGAATAGTTTAAAACACATTGACATTTATTTGCCGATTATAAATAGTGAATCGGTTTTCCACTCTCACTCCACACAAATGCAGGTTTGCTTGCTCTAAATTCAACCTTCCCAATTCCTAACCCATTAGAGTAATTAGTACTTAAGCGTATAACCCAAATGGTAGTACAACAAGATGCTAAAATAAAATAAAAAAATAATATTTGCTTGTTCACAATTAGTCCCCCCCCCCCCTTCTGGTCTCAATCTTGGATAACCTTCTCTTCCAAGTAGGCATATTCACACCACTCAGTAATTTCTATGTAAACAATAATAAGAGATAATTTTATTTACTAATTAAACGCAGTATAAATACAATATTTTATCTCGCTACCATGAGTAAAGACACAAGTATGAAAAGGCAACTGCAGAATCCAAACCTAACTTTTATAATAAAAAGAAAAACAGGCAATAACAGAATCTTAATGACCATAATCAACCTCTAGCCATGTTTCTATAGTCCAGTCTGTGTTGTGTTTTAATTATGAACTATGAGGCCTACAGTTTTCTGGTAAGTGTGTAGGGGGCTAGGCCTTAATTGCCCTTCTATATGCCTTTCAAGGTTAATTTAGTCTTATTGACTATTTGCCCTATGTGCAACATACACTAATTTCAGGACATGTATTTTGAGAAATGCACCAGCATTAACCTGAAAGAAGACCGGAAAACCAACACGAGTAAACCTGTTTTAAGGAATTTTATCCTTAAATTTACTGTCAAACTTGTATGTACCATTGCTATGTGGAGTTTTAATTCAACAACATTTTAGATATGTTTGGTTAGAAAACTAATTTTCTTTTTGGGTAAACAGTTAATTTTTACAAATTATGTCTAAAACATTACACACAATTTTATCATACTATATATTAAAGTTTTAAGAGGTTTCTGGTATTACAATTAAAATATTATGTGAAGTTATAAGCAGTATTTTTTTAACAGTGAAAAAGCAAAATAGTTTTTGAACAAATATATATATATATATATATATAAAATATATATTGTTACACATAATTCTTTAAAAACAGTAAAAGTCATTTAAACAATTATTGCAAGATTTGAAAAGTGATTTTGATAAAAACCTGCAAAAGTGGCAGTTTTCATTAACAAATTAAGTGTTGTTCACAAATGTGATTTGAGAAGCAATTTAATTGTATTAACAAACACAAGTTTACAAGCATTAAAGTCTTATGACCGAGATAAAATGAATAGCATGCACGATACAAAACTACAGTAGCCCCATGGCTTCTTTGGTGCTGACTGACAGCTGACAGTTTTGAAAAGATTACCAGACCAAATTATGTATCCCTACGCTGAACCATATGATCTGCAAAAACATGTGCTTAGCAGCTGTCACTTCTGATATTCGAAATTTAGGTATTTACATAAATTTTGACTGTCATAAGTCAGCTGTGAGCTGTCAGTCAGCACCAAAGAAGCCATGGGGCTACTGTATATAATTGTAAATATAAAAACTAGAGCTCTACAATTACAGTCATGTAATAGTGTTCAAAATGAAACTAACTTTTTCTAATCCATCGCGTATGATATTATGAATACTGAAAGATGGACTGAATGGTCCCAGGGTCTTGGTTCGAGCTTCTTGAACCACCCGAAGAATATTGGTTGTCAATTCACCTGGAACAAAAATATAAAACGTCAAATTATGCTTACATTAATATTTAACTGTGTGAAAGCCTGTATCAACATTATTTATGTTACAGTTAGTTTAAGTATATAAGTACTCACAGTAAAAATACTATTTTATTAATCATATAAAAAAACTCCATGACATCAGCCCACAATCAAGCTATACTAGCTGTTTGTTGTCGATGATTGTACCGACTTTTGCGATAGAAGGTGCCATGTAGTCAGCACAACAAAACCTACGACCAGTAATCTCAGTTTTTTTTTAGACTGAAGACTTTACTTTTTTATTCAAGTATCTCTTTCTTTTTCCTCACGAGGCTGGTTTGACTTCATTCCAGACCCACTGCTTCACAGAAAAATCTAGAAGCACTGAGGATTGGACCCGGGTACTCTCTGACCACTATACCACATAGGTGGTCCATTAATCACATGGTATCCCAAAACATCTAATTTTTTGTTTTGTTTTTAATACCAAGTGTTGTTATTTATGTAATCTTAAGACATCTAGAATATTTATACATGGTTCCTGCAAATTATAGTGAAATCCAAACAAACTTAGTTTACTTTAAAAAGGTCAACTGAAGAGTTTGTTTTTGAGATTCAAGCAACAAATAAAATGTGAGGGACTTTAAGAAGAGGTAAGTCAGACCTCAGAACTGACAACTTAGTGCTCTCAACCTTAGAATAAAGCAAAGTTTACTATGAAAATAATTTATTTTTCATGAAAAAGAATGAATCCTAATTCCAGTTCTATTAAATACCATAGTAATTATATTATTTTATTTTTGCTCCACGACTTTTAATCTAAAGTTATTGGATTATGAATGTGAATTTTAAGCAAGTGTGCAAGTGTATTAAAGAAGGTGGTAAAACCCCATTGATACCAAGTATAATGTGTAAAAGCACCATGTCAAGGAGGTTGTGGCCTTACTCTGTTAAGAAAATAAAAACATTTTGTTTTGAAAACTAATATTTTGAATGGCTCTTCCTCTAAGTTATAAAAACATTTATTTATTTTTGTGGCGAACTATAACAAGATACAAAAGTGAATATAGTACTTTTTAATGCATTCTTACATGTACTAGAATCTCTTTTGTTGCTACAACTGCAAAACAAAAGAATAAATAATTTTATTAATATATTGTGTTCTTATAAGATATGAAAACATTAACTATATAATAATCCTTAACAAAGTATTAGACTGGTTTAAGAACACTTTTTATCAATAATATAGTATTAGTAAGCAAATAATAACTATTTATGAAAAGTCACTTTCACTCAATGTTTGCAATAAAGAACCTTCCTTCTTCTGTCAGATACCATCCTCCCAATTATGGATGCCCTATCTCTCTGCTGGTAATAATATATCTCATTTTGGAATGGGTTGTGTTAAGTATGACCTTAAAATTATATGTTTGATCTATATGCAAATACTATGTTTAATGTGGTTATATATCAATGATCTTTTGAATGTTGACAGAAGTACTGCTGGTTGACGCTCAGCTCAACATTAAATGGCGAATAGTGACTTACTCCATGGACCTTACTGTCCCTTCAAAAAGAATTTTCATGCAGTATAGTTTGTTCTGCAAGTGAGAGCATTGAAGAGGTGAAAAGAAGTATGGTAGTAGTTACTGTTTTCTATGGCAGTATTGAAGCATGCCTCATACCAAACAGAAATAAAGGCTCTTCTATTTACTAATCTTTACTGCCTCTACAAAAGCACCCTATGTGCCTTTGTTTCCTTACCCAATAAAGTTTAATGTCTACCCTCAAGTAATAATAATAGTACTTTGAATACACTACCCTAACATTTACAGTGGGTAAACCCCTCCTCCCTCTTTGTCATGATACCCTTGATGTATTTATATTAAAAATATTAGTTGTAAATTATAACTATTTATTAAATTTGTCATTTATTCTCTTATTTGGTCTTATCTCCACAGGAAAAATGTATTTCAACATCATAAAAATCAACCTATTAAAAAAGGTATTGAAAGTTTTTTATTGAATCTCGCAATCATCAGCAGTTACTAGATAGACTTTTTTTTTATCTAGCATAAATTAATAAAAACAATTTAGAAACTAGCTACCAAAATATAGGCTTACAACTATTCTTAACAAAGCATTTAGTTTCCTAGAGCTAAGTTTGAAAGATCAAGTCAAGTGTATTCGCCCAACCTTTGTTGTATATTTTCTTCCACTTTTTGTTTCCTGATAGTGATCATTATCAGGTGGGTTAGATTTAGTGGTGAACAATATCCAAGGCTGTTTGCCTTGCAGTCATGAGATCAGTATTCGGAATCACACAATCAGCCCTGTTACTCATATCACTGGACTTTGATTAAGAATGTGTATAGTCTGTTTCTTCAATTTATTTTTTTAATATTGTAAAATCAGTTGATGACACATTGGAATTGATTTCTTGTTTTAATTGGAACGTATTAACATTAGGCAATTTTTATTACTGGAACGAGCTCAAACTCAGCCTCGTAAGGACACATAAGGAGTTACTTGAATAAAGAAGTTGCAGCTGCGGTTTAGAAAATTGAGATTGATGGCCAAAGGGTTTGTTGTGCTGATCATATGACACCCTATATCCGCAAATGTTGGCACTACCGATATCATCCCTAACAGCAGCGGTTGCTTGGTCAGTATGTCTCACTTGCAGGCTCACACCATGCGAGTTCTTAACACCAAGATTATTAATTGCTTAATTTACAGAGTCTGGATGAGGAAAATTGTATCAGAGGAATTGCACCATCACTAGTGTGGCAAGAGGGTGGGAAAATTGCAGTGTTAATTCATATTAATTCTAATTAAGATTCTAACATCTCGCCATCACCAAACTAGTCTATTGTGAGATTAACCCTAATGTATTTGACTACATGATCACTAAAAAATAAGTGTATAGCCCGAACGGGTTGTCAGACGCGGTGCTAAAAAAATCACTAAAACTAGGAGAGATCAGGAAGTTGTAGAAAGAGTACAGAAAAAACCATACTGATGAATCACATTTAGAAAACCACCCCTCACACACTCAAGAGGGATTTGGATGCTAAGCTCCTTATCAGGGGGCCTCGGGAAATGTAAAATGTTATTTGCTTATTACTGAAGTCAACTATCTTAAACTTTACGTTTTTTGAAGAAAGGATTCAATGATCATGGGCATGCATTTGTACAGTATATTCTCGATTTTTTGGGGTAATAGAGGGGAGGACAAGCACATATAATAGAAATTACGGATAGTACATATAATCGCAATCATTTTACAATCACCACTAAACATTTGCTGCCCTTTGTTTCTACTTATTTATGTGAAAAGGGAATTTCCACAATTATCAATATTAAAACAAAGCAGCGAAATCAACTCCGAATCAACTCCTACATGTGAATAGCATTGAGTAATACAATTGAAACAAGACTAGACAAATTAGTGGAAAGTGTTCAACAGCAGAGAGAAGTCCCATTAAATACATTAATGTAGGTTAATTTAGTTTTTTTTATTTGTTTGTTACTATAATCAGTAAATAAAGCCACTATTTTAGAATAAATCTGAATGAATAATATGTTAGTAAAAACTAGGGGCTCACGAAAATATTTTAGCATATTTAGAGGGCTGCGAGTAATAAAAAGTTAAGAACCACTGTTGTAGACCACACAACCACTAGTGAAAGTAGATTTACTATCCAGAACAATTTAGACTTAATGAAGAATGTATAAAATAACATTACTATTCCATTATATGCACAGTTTGAATCCAAAAGTGGAGTACTGTTTTATTGAAAGCCTTATTAAAAAAATAAAAGTTAAATTTGTAATGACTGACTGTAGTCGACTTGAACTTCTGAATTGTTTTGGTTTAAAATCAATGTTGAAATAATTAAATAAAAAAAAGTTACACATGTGTATTGTCGACAAAGCTAATCTGAAAATTAAGTTTGTTTAACTTTATAAAATTCAGTCATTCCCTTGTTTTTATATTTAAAAAAAATAGCTATATTTATCTAAGAATTGTCAGAATGGGAAGTTGAAAAAACACCCCTTGTATGAATAGATGAAAAAAGATTCTTAGTAACTTGTATAACTTCCTCCATTAGATACATAAATACCACCACTATTTAAGAGTTAGTCTATAGATTTTTATTTTTTTAATTGTTTAGGTTCAAATTAATCAGAATATCATTAATGGTTCAGTATTCATAAAGTTATATATCCCCTTTGATGATATAATAATTTACTTTAATACCTAATGACTCCGCCTAGACTCATTATTCATAGCTGTTCGACTGTTCAATCCAACTTGCTTATAAAATTGATGGGATGTTGTGCAATAATTGGTTTCTCAATGACTGTATATTTAATTAGTATTGATTGTAAAACTATTAGGCTCTGTATGCAAGCAATCATGACTCATATTAGACTGAAATGTTCAAAGCTCACACATGTACACTGCCAACACAACCACCAGAGAAGAACAACACTAGCGAGTTTCCCTCAATTTTTTGATAAAGGCAACAATGCTAAAATATTAAAACTAGGTTTGTGTTTAAATGTGTGTGTGGCTTTCTCCTATAGAAGCCAAAAGAAAGGACGATATTACATATGTGCATTGGATTCCTCCGGCCTACCACAATTTTTTCCTCTTTTTCTAGGTGTGCTTTCTTAACTCATTTTTCACTTACTAATTGGTTGATACTTTTTTTCCATCATCGTAAATCATTTAGCCATTTTGCTTACTCATTGTAAAACAAAACATAAGCAAAATTAACTAATATTTTTGTATATATTACAGAACATTTTGGAGAGTTGACATATATCAGTAAGATATTTGTCTGAATTTGTGTTCCATATCAACAGCCATGCCGGGAAATGACCTGTTGAGTCCATAGGTGGTCTATCTGGGGTGAACTGAAGTCAATGACAGGAGTTCTGGCTCTGTCTCGACCAGAACACAAACTATCTAGTCCAACTTTAACATTGGTGGATGGATGTTAACACAGTGACATTCCAAAGAGTATTTTTTAGAAACAGAAGCTATCAAACAAAGGATTAATGACAATCAAGTGTAGACAAAGGACAATCACCTAATTTATCTTGTCTTTAGAAGTAATCAAGATAATGGGGATCAATTAGGACATCAGGAGTCACAGTGCTGTCTAATTAAATATCCAGTTTTGTAATTATAAATTACTAATAATTATTTAGGAACAATATCAAGACTATAAAATTGCACATATTTATGTATGAAGCATACACTTGGAAAGTCTTACATAGGTTTATTATATACAGTGTCACTTTTAAAGGTCTATATTTACAATGCTAAGGCCTAAGCCCTCTTTCAGGTGAGCATGTGTGAGTTGGTTCACGAGAGACGATACCTTGAGCCACTATGCAAAAACTCATTAGAGCCATGATGCAGCTCACTGGCGATTATAACATAACTGATTGTCAGTACTATACAATCTACTAATCAGAAGAGGCTAACGATTTAACAGTTACAGTTCAAATTAGAAAGAAAAAACTAATTATAAAATGATGGGTGCACCCTATTATAATTTTAAGGATGAAAGAAAAATTGATATTTTTATACACTGTTTCATGAACTTAGAGAAGACGATGTAGAGTTGTTTTAATTATTTCTGGAGCTCAAATTAAAAAGAAAAAAACAAAATATAAAACTGTGGGTGGACCCGAGAGTAGTTTTTAGGATGGGAAATGGCTGATTTAATTATTTCTGTATGTCAGTATAAACTCTTGACAAGTTGAATAATATTATTAATGACTGTCAGACTAAAGTTTTTTCAGCCGATTACTATATCAATTGCAGTTGGTGTCCACAATGTTTGCTGTAATCTAATTTTTTTCAAAAAATTGTTTTGCACAAAGACTGCTTTGTTTTTCTCCACCGGGTGCAACCTTTAACACAGCTATTCCAGTACTGAGCTTCAGCTCAAGCATGCTTATGTGAAAGGTTACATAAGCCTCAATACCCCACTAATGGTTAGGAGATCCAGCAACTGGCTCACTAAAGCCAGCACCTCACTCACACACCCTCTTGTGAAAGGCCACATGAGACACAATTCCCTAATGATAGCTTCAACTTTCATGAAGTGGTTCACATACGCCCATCTGAAAGGGGCTTTAAAATATAGTTACATAACTTATATTTCAAAATGACCGAAGCGTGAAGCCAATGAGCTTACTGACTAACCTCCTGTAATTTTAACTTCGGTAAGAACAGGTTTTAGCAGGGCCATAACCAAAAATTTAGGTGGGAGGAATCAGGGAGGTGCAGGGTGTCCTACCTGCAAGGGATTGTGGTGAAATCCTCCAAAAGGGAATGATAGGGAATATTTTTGTTTTAACATTTAATCCCTCTTGAAGCAATTTAAAGTACAATTTTTTGACAAAACTATGGTTGCATGTGATAGCACTTTCGGGAGATGTTTGAGACCCTAAATAAAACACCCTCTCTTGCTATGGTCCTGGGTTCAAAGTTCACTAAAAGGTGAATTTCTAGCACTAATAGTCCAATTTTATAATGATAAACTTCGAAATTTCTTTCGGAGGTATTTGTTATCAAAATTTAATACTTAAAGAATATAGGTTCGTGAAATGAGGGAGGGGACAAACTGAGCAGTTTACTGATATTTAGAAATGCTGCTGTTGTACAATGTATTAGATTTGAAGAAATATTCAATTGAATGTAAAACTAATAAAGTACAGCTATTTGTAATGCAGTCAGTGAGATATGAGAATTTTTTTTTTCACCCCATAGTTGAGAAATGTTTGTTTCAGTTATGGTCAGTTTGGGATATCTAAGAATATTGGTAAATATTTGTTGATAAAGTAGTGCAATGCAATGAATGTGAGAGCTTATTATTTCGTTCACTCCTAATGCACATTAGACTGAGAAACACAAAAGTATCAGACATTTTAGCAAGAACTTTACAACTTTTGTGGAAGGACTACAAGAAATATCAACAACAATATAATTTAATAAGAAAGTGCGGCAGAAAGCACAAGAGTTTCAGAGTTTCTTTGTGCTGTCACCACTCTCAACGTCAATAGTAGCTATAAAAATTATGGCAAAATATTCAGTAAAATTTGAACAAATCACTATTATATTATAGGGTGTTTCCATTGATTTTCTGCAAGCTTCAACACACATGAAGGAACTCTTTTTTGTGTGTGTTGCAGCAAGGCAGGGATAATGTAGATCAGATACTCAAACAAATCTTTTAAAATAGTAAAATAGCAGAAAATGGGATCAATGTGGACTTAAAACCTTCAAGAATTACCCCATAAACATTCAAATAGATTATTTCAGACAGGCATTATTCATTTTATACATGGATTCAATAATTACATCCATACAGGAAATATTTTCAAATGAGAAAATCAAATGCATCATTATTTTACTTGCACTCAAATAAAATGAAAAAGCTGAACTGTGAAGACTTTAGAAAGATTGTTGAAGATATGACTATTTAAGGAAGTGTACTCAACAACTTCAAAGAAGAGACTAATTTACGGTATCAGATTTGGCTAGTGGCATCCAACATAAGACACAGTGAATATAAGTGACCTGCTAGCAAGTGTCTGCTAGGACCATTTTCCATCTGTAGCTACAGCAATCAAAATCGCTTTGACACTTCCTCCAAAGTATTGTTCTGCAGAACGATCGTTTAGTACACTTCAAAGATTGAAAACCTGGTTGAAGAATTTTATGAGTCACAGAATGCTCAGCACAGTATTACATTATTAGTTGAAAACAAAAACAGGTTCAATGTAAATAATCTTGAGTCAATAGTTATTTAAAAAATTAAGTTTACAAAATTGGTAATACATTCCTTTGCATTTCAGCCTCAGATACTAGCATTTTTATTTTCAATAAATGACCGTTCAGGGAATGAGTTACTTGATATATGAAAGTCCTGTGAATAATAGTGAATGATACTGAAACATAAGCTTAGTTGAAAGTTTGGAGAAGTTGTTGCTGGTTGGAAAAATAACAATATGTTTTTTGTTTGTAATGAATATTTTAAATTTTGGTCATAAGAAGAATACTGTACATTCATTTATTTAAGTCAGCTAGTTTTTAGCTCATGTTTGTTCCATGCAGGAGAGGATTCAGGGAAAAAAATAATATATATATATATATATATATATATATATATATATATATATATATATATATATATATATATATATTTTATATATATATATATATTATATATATATTATATATATATATAAAATATGGCACAAAATATGCTTGAAGGTCCCCCACTTTATAAATGGACATTGGCAATTCACCATTATCAATTTGGTAGCTGCAGTCACAAATAACTTTAAAAGATATAAAAGCATAGGTATAATGGCAAACAGTGACCCAATTTAACTGTATTTATATCATAGCTGGCAAAAGGGAGGACTACAGAAAACTTGTTTGAAAATAATATAGTACAATTTAGAATTGTAAAATAAGTGTCAAAAATTATGGGCAAGCTATAGTTCATGGGACCACATCATGGAATCATCTTGTTGAAAGAGGAGAGTTGGGGATGGGAATTACTACAAATATTCAAAATGTGATGTTAATAAATATGTCAGTTGGTATTTTAGAGCTAATTTTTTGCATATTTTTTAAAAATCTATTAGATATTTTAGTGACACACATTCACTTGCCATGGTCATGCAGTGTTGTTCCTTGTGAACAATGAATTAACTCTTTGCTTTAGAAATAATGTTTTACACCACTCATTGCTTTAAAAATAATGGTTTGCACCATATCTTAGTACCCGAGCTATCTGCACTTGTGTTCTAATGATATAAGGATGAGGAAGGTAAAATTTAAATAAAGTGTGTTTGTATCTGTGTGGGGGGGATATTGGGAAACCATTTAGGGAAAATTCACCTTCATTATACCCAGCTGGGATTCAAAACCTAACCTACGAGAAACCAGCAATCCAATATATTGCGAAAACAATGCCTTAGATCAAGGTTCAGTAACTGATCGATCTCACTGCAGTTTTAAGTCGAGTACTTTAGAATATTATTTGAGTGTGACAAAAATAACCTTGATCAGCCATAATTGGTTATGTTATAAGAAATACATTGTTTTATATCAAAACATACACATTGGTTATTCTTTTTTTCTAATTTTTAGAAGGTTTTAGGCTTAAGTATTTGAGGAAGGTTAAATTTAAGGAATATAAGAAGAATATAAAAAAAATTATAGTGGAGAAACGATGGGATGATGTGAAACTTTTGAAATAAGTTTATAAGTCAATTGAGATAAATAAAGGTTTCTGACCCCTGCCTTAAGCTCAATGACCAACAAGGCAGGTTTAAAATGTTAAATAATGTGGAATCTAGCACACAATAATTTGGTTCATCAAGTGAATTAAAATTGAGAAGATATAATAGGGCTTAACAAATCAAGGAGAAGGCTTCAATTCCTGTTTGATAAACTTTACCTTTAATACTCTATAAAATTAAACCAAATTTGGACTTTGTTTATTTAGACATAAAGACCTTTCAACTAAGACAGAAACTTTTCCAGATTAATATCTCAGACATAACTGTTTTGCTGGTCAATCTGGAATGAACTGACTAGAGTAGTTATGGCAGGAAGTGATGTATTTGGTGGACTGTACAAGATTAAATATGTGAGTAAAGACATAACAGTAATAATGCAATTAACAAGATCAGCAGAACAAAGGGTCAAGTTTACCAAGTACATACTAGAGAAATAAATGAAGGTGAAGGCAAGAAGGAGATTACTAAGAAACTGTTATGCTGATATCTAATCTAGGAGTGTGGGAGTGAAACCTCTCTACAAACCCTGCTGATGTCTGATAAACTATGTCTGATAACCTTACACATTAATTACCCACTACAGTATTCTTGTATTATATTGACACTTTTAGAAGATACAGTAAATAAATGTATGATTTACATACATTGACAAAGCTCTTGAAATTGAAACCTACATAGCACATGCCTCTATGTATGAATCCATGAAAGTATTTCTGGTAGCTTTCAGGAGTGAAAGTACTTATATTCCGTTCACGATAGGTTTTTACCTGGATGACAGTTCGAAAATCATATGCTTAGGTTTTGGGTTGCCAACACTTGTAAAAGATCACAGTTTTGTTATAAATGTAAAGATCTTTAATTACCTGTTATATATTACATTTAAAATAACGTTAACTTAAGTTTTTTCATACTATTTCATTTTTTTAAATAATTTATTTTTATCCAACTCGAAACAATATTTTAAACATAAGTAAAAGTACTTATTTTTCGTTTTGGAACGTTACTGATTTTGTGTAATATAGTGCACACATCAATACCTTTTAATACAGGCATCGTATTTACTTGGAAAAGAGAAAATTGTTATTTTTTTACATACTTTAAATGATTTTATGATTATTTCATCGTATTTTGAAATATTTAACTAAATAAAATATTTTCATCAACTGCGTGTCTGCATCATTGTAAAAAAACTTGTTTACCGTTATGTTCAATCATATGGTTTAGATTCGTCAGTCGCCAAGCTATGTTCATTAGAAGTTTTTGTGAAAGTGGTGTTGATATTTTTTTTATGGGGAACAAAACTATAAATAAACTTTGTGTCCAACCTCAAATAAATATATAATATTGGCCTAAATTACTGTGGTTAACTATCACATTAATATATTACCATCTGTTTTCATTACAGTCATCCAAAGTGATAGATGTCAGCTGTTGTTGTAGTGATATATTAGGGATTACTTTTAGTAACATTTCGAGCTGTCATCAAGGTAAACTTAGCTCGTGAATGACTTATAGGTCTAAGTCCTCTCAACCACACATGGGCTCAGTCCTAAGGAAACTGACAAACATTGTCACAGCTTTGTCATACAGCTTAGAGAAGAATGTCAAGTGGAATATTCAGGTGAGCATATGATGCTAAAATTTGTATAATTCCAGCAACAAGAGCTTCACTCTGACCGTAAATTTAGAGACTTACTTGACGGGCACTATTTCACTTTTACATTTCAGTTTCAAACACAAACGATGAATTTGGTTAAAAATGACTGCCTACCAGTTTTCTGCAATAGGGTTTACACATGAATTGATGGTTTGAGAGAGAAGCTGAGTAAATATATACATGTCAATAAATTGTAGGCTGACTATAGCAAATAACTAGTAAGACCTGTGCTATCAGCTCTAATTTGTGATTTTACAGATTAGATTAGATTAGATTAGATTCAATGTAGTTCTATGAAATTAGTAAATAGTGCCTAATCATAACCTACAACATACACTAATCTGGGAGACAATGGCATTGATATGCGCACCACATTTCATTAGAGTAAATGAAATGTCCTCCGAGTAAGGGGCCCCAAGGCTGTAAATATGGCTAAGCGAAAGGGTGGGATGTCACATGGAGTAAAAAGTCAAATAAAAAGGATATTATTTGCATTCGTCAAACCAAAGAAAATAATGTTTACTTTAAGAAATACAAACTTAAGCAATTTTACCTTGATGATTTTTACTATGGTTCAGCTTATTTGAAGCTATGGTCATAGTGTAATCGGTCAAGGTAATATTGCTATTGTAACGTATAGCTGTAGTGACTATTCTGTGAGTGCAGTGAGTGTACCCACCTCAGTAACTGGAATGTGGAAAGAGGGGGTGGGGGCGACAGCTGCAAATAGTCAGGTAGCAGGGTAGTTTTCCTGTGAGTTCGTTTGGGACTGGTCGTGTTATACTAGTGTTGTGGACATGGTGTCCAAGTATTAAACGTGTATATATTGATGTATGATAGATGTATTAAGATGTGTACCCTTAAGTGTAAATATATATATCATTTGTAAATAGAAAACACGCTACAATTGGTGGCAGTGGCGGTTATTGTGAACTCGAATTAAAATGGCAGAAATGTGTGCAAAACCAACTGTATACACGGGTTCTGGTGATTGGTGCGAGTGGCTGTTTCAGTTCCAACTGGCGGCAGAAATCAATGGTTGGAGTGATGAAAAAAAATGTTTGTTCATGGGTATGTTCCTCTCGGGGGTAGCTCTGAGTGTGTACAGAGACCTGCCAGATAGCGAGAGAAAGGTATGGGCAACATTAGTGGAGCGGTTAGGGTACAAATTTAATCCACGTGAAAGAACAGAACTTGATAAATTACAGTTCCAAAACCGAACTAGGCAGGTAGGCGAATCGCTACTGGAGCTTGCTACGAGCTTAAGAGCCCTCGCGACTCGCGCATACCCAAATGTAAATAGCGAAGCTAGGGACGAATTATCGCGGGACCGGTTCTTGACAGCTCTCGGGAGTGATATAAGACTTCGTGTGCGGCAAGAGCGGCCTAAGACACTGGACGCTGCCGTGAGTTTGGCTCTTGAGCTGGAAGCTATAGGTCAAGTGGAGGCAGCCGATCAGGTGTGTCGAGTATCCGCAGATGATGAGTTAGTGCAGCCGATAAAGACGAGTGACGCTTGTGTTGTAACTCAAGAGCATCACAAAATTGAACAAATGATGAACATGGTGATGCAGACAATGGATGCCGTCCACGATGTTTGTGAATCATTGAAAAATGTTGCAGGTACCATTCAGACAATGAAGCAATGTCAACGCGGACGAGAAATAAAGTGCTACCAATGCGGTGAACTGGGACATGTTCGGGCAAAGTGTGGTAAGAATAAGAAACAAAAAAACTAGTGCACGCCGGTGTGCCCGAAACCACACCGGCAGTAAATTCTGATTCAAAACAGTACCGCGTTGTAGTAGGAAGTGTGGACCCATTCTCAGCCGTGTTCGTGGAGGGAAAATTGTGGGACGAGCCTATAGATTTACTGATAGACACTGGAGCAGCTGTTTCCCTCATAAATGAGAAAGTTTGGCGACGAGCGTCAAATGGCAAACTTCAGCCAACGAACAGGTCAGTTATAAATGCAAGTGGTGATAATATGACTGTGCTTGGTACAGTGAGTGTACCCGTTAGAATAGGAAGCTACTTTGTAACACAGGAAATGATTGTTGCAAAGGGACTGACACAGATGTGCCTTATAGGCACTGACTTCTTACGCAGAAACAAATGCGATGTTTTGCTTTCGAAGGAATAATGCGGGTGGGTGAAGGGGAAGTACCCCTAAATAAGACACAAGGGGAACCACAGCCCGGAGTGTGCCGGGTGTCTTTGAAAGAGACAATCGTGATACCGAGTGGACATGAGGTGGTGCTTCAAGCAGCAGTCAGTGCGGACATGGGGATGGGGGTACTAGAAACAAATAGTCACCTTTCTGAGAAGCATGGAATTTTCGCGGCCCGCGTTGTAGTATCTTCCAAGGACAAGGCTATTCCAGTGAGATTGCTAAATCCACACCCACATCCAGTGACTTTATATAATGGGACAAATATCGGATCACTGATGCCATGTGTCATCGCAGGGACGGTAGGGACTGGAGATAAAACTACCCGGGGCGAGAAGGCATCTAGCTTATTTGATTTAGATTCAGCCAAGCTTTCACCTACCCAACGTTCTATAGCAGAAGCCATGTTGAACGATTTTCCAGATGTGTGTTCTTGGGGGCCAAACGACCTTGGTCGTACTAATCTAGTCTATCACGAAATTGATACGGGTGGAAGTACACCCATCCGCCAACCACCGAGAAGAGTACCATTCCACCGTAGGGAGGAAATGAGAAGTGTTGTGAAAGAGATGAGCGAAAATGACGTCATTCAACCCTCAACCTCCCCATGGAGCTCACCCGTTGTTATGGTGAAGAAGAAAGATGGCGGAACTAGGTTTTGTATAGATTATCGGCGGCTGAACGATGTTACAAAGAAAGACGCGTATCCCCTCCCTCGTATAGACGATCTACTGGACTCTCTAGGAGGTGTGAAGCTATTTTCCACAATCGATATGGTGAGTGGCTACTGGCAGCTGGAGGTTGCTCCTCAGGATCGTGAGAAGACCGCATTCACAACAGGAGATGGGCTGTGGGAGTTTAAGGTGCTTCCCTTTGGAGTTTGCAATGGCCCAAGCACTTACCAAAGATTGATGGATCTAGTTCTATCGGGCCTCCAGTGGGATACGGCATTGGTGTACCTGGATGATGTAATCGTGATTGGGAGAACCTTTGAAGAGCACATCAGTAGACTACGTGAGGTGTTCAAGAGGTTACGGGAAGCTGGCCTAAAAGTGAAACCATCGAAATGTAATCTATTTCGAACAACTGTGAAGTTTCTGGGACACGTTATTTCAAAGGAAGGTGTGGCCACTGATCCGGAAAAAGTTCGTGCAGTGGTGGACTACCCCATACCTAGTGATATCACTGAACTCAGGGCATTTCTGGGGCTATCTTCATATTACAGACGTTATGTAAAGGGATTTTCAAACATCGCGGCACCCCTGTACCAGCTCACACAAAAAGGAGAAAGGTTTAGGTGGAGTGAACAGTGTGATTGTGCTTTTAAACAGCTGAAACAACGTCTCACATCTGCTCCAATTCTTGCCTATCCAAGGATGGACACTGAGTTTATTTGGATACCGATGCGAGTGGGACAGGCATTGGAGCTGTTTTAAGTCAAGTACAGAGGGAGAAGAACGCGTAGTATCCTACCTTAGTCGAGCGCTAACAAAGGCTGAGCGTCGCTATTGTGTAACTAGAAGAGAGATGTTGGCGTTGGTGTATGCAACTCGACACTTCCGGAGTTATTTATACGGCAAAAAGTTTAAAGTACGCACAGACCACAACTCTCTTCGCTGGATGCAGCAGTTTAAAGAACCTGAAGGGCAGGTTGCCCGGTGGCTAGAGCAATTGGCCGAGTTTGAGTTCATGGTAGAGCATCGTCCTGGAAAAAGTCACGGAAATGCGATGGACTATCACGTTTGCCATGTAAACAATGTGGGCAGGAGGAGCTTCCGGTATCCGCTATATCTCAAGATAACTCAAGCTGGGCACTTCATTGGTCAGATACGGATATCAGATTGCTCCAGGACGCTGATGAAGCTATCGGACACATTGCTAAACTAAAGCGGGAAGACAAGGAGAGGCCAACCGCCTGTGAAGCATCTAGTAGAGGAGAGAGCTACATGAGCTTGTGGGCACAGTGGAAACGACTGGAAGTACATCGGGGTCTTCTGTGCCGTCGCTGGCTGGAAGAAAATAAGCCGGACATACTTCAGATTGTAGTACCACGTCACCTATCTACTGATATTTTAAGATCGTTGCATGATGCAGTTACTGGTGGCCACTTAGGTGTTACAAAGACGTTAGAGAAAATCCGACATAGGTTCTATTGGCCAGGGATGACCAATGATGTAGAGCTGTGGTGTAGAGAATGTCCTGAGTGCGCGAGAAGGAAATCACCGACCACCAAGCTGAGAGCACCCCTTGGGACTTACCTCGCAGGATTTCCCCTCCAGCGTGTAGCTGCGGATATTTTGGGACCCTTGCCAAAGACAGCTCAAGGAAACAAATACATTCTTGTAGTGACTGACCACTTCACCAAATGGACGGAGGCATATGCTATGCCAGATATGGAAGCGTCAACAGTAGCTAAGCTTATTGTGGAAGAGTTCATCTGCCGGTTTGGTGTGCCAGTGGAACTTCATACAGATCAAGGACGCCAGTTTGAGTCTAAACTATTCCAAGAAATTTGTCAACTTCTTGGGATAGAGAAAACTCGCACAACTCCATACCACCCACAGTCAGATGGCCTGGTAGAAAGATTCAATAGGACTCTATGCGCAATGCTTTCCCAGTACGTCAACAACTCTCAGGACAACTGGGACAAGGCCCTACAACAAGTTCTTCTAGCATACCGGTCCAGTCCACAAGATTCGACGAAGTTCACCCCTTACTATCTCATGTTCGGTCGGGAGGTGCGGTTACCAATTGACGTGATGCATGGAGAACCAGAGCCTTCCGACAGTGTTGTAGAGTATGCTCGGCAGTTAAGAACAAATTTAGAAACTGCACATCGTTTGACACGAGAACATCTCGGCAAAACACATCGGGTACAAAAAGATGTGTATGACCGGAAGTGCATGGGCAGTGCCTATAAGGTTGGTGATCGTGTGTGGCTGCACCAGCCAGCAGTCAGAAAAGGAACCTCACCTAAACTGCACAGGGCATGGGATGGCCCATATATTGTGAAGACCAAAATATCAGATGTAGTCTACCGCATCCAACGTGAATCACCCAAGCGGAAACGGATGATTGTACATTTCAACCGGCTGAAGCCATGCAGTCCAGTTCTAAGGGAACCAACGTCAACAACAGATAGGGAAGGGACAGATATTAGTGAAAACTTGTCACCGGAGAAAGACTTAGGGCCTAGTCTTTTACCAAGAAGTTCTAGTTTAGATTTTTCTAATGAAGATGAAACAAAAACTAACAGTCCGGAATTAATTGTGCTACCCAGGATTATTCCAGAGAGGCGCTATCCTGCAAGGCAGAGGAAGCCCACGGGATATTATCTAGATGTGTGATCCTAATGACTTTCCTGAATAGAGAGAAGAAAAAACCTCTCAGTGTGATTGATATGTATTATAGTGGCTCAGGAGAGCCTCTTAAAAAGGAGGGAATAGTGTAATGTATAGCTGTAGTGACTATTCTGTGAGTGCAGTGAGTGTACCCACCTCAGTAACTGGAATGTGGAAAGAGGGGGTGGGGGCGACAGCTGCAAATAGTCAGGTAGCAGGGTAGTTTTCCTGTGAGTTCGTTTGGGACTGGTCGTGTTAAACTAGTGTTGTGGACACGGTGTCCAAGTATTAAACGTGTATATATTGATGTATGATAGTTGTATTAAGATGTGTACCCTTAAGTGTAAATATATATATCATTTGTAAATAGAAAACACGCTACACTATCTTTCAGGGTAAGTAGTGTACAAAATAATGAGTGTGTCAAGGCACCATCTTTGTACATGCTTAATTTGTATTTCAAAACTTAAAGAGCATATTATGCAATTAAATTAAAATATAAACACACTTTTTTTTTAACATTATGATGTGTCTGTGCACACCTGGAAAATCATGTATGTATATATGTATATACGTATGTATGTATGTATGTATGTATGTATATTGACAAGGGTTTGATATAACAGGCTTCATTCGGAATGGTTAACCTATAATGCGAATTACAATCCTCCACATGGAATGCTAGTATGGTTCCTTAAAAATCCATCTTTAATATCCTGTTCCCATAATTAAATTTAAGAGCCGCTTAGGTGGCTGCGTGGTCTAATGCATTACTCTTCGAGTGGGCTAGACTGCCGATGACAGGGAAATTAAGGTTCGAATCTCAGTCTGATGTACTGAGGGTGATTTTTCCAAAATGTTTTTCCATTCTCCCTCCATGTAAATTTGGGTACACTTTCTCCTTTCCAATCCCTAAAACCATTAGTGTAATTGTTACAAGTGAATAACCCAAACTGGTAGTAAGACACGGTGCTAAAAAAAATTAGATTTAGTCTCTGGTAAAGAGCCTCCTGTAATTTTAACTTTATTTATTCCTCCCATAATCTATTATTTTCTTTGGCTTTTAAATAATAATGAGGAAATGAGCCTATGCAATTTGTTCACATAAGAAACAAGAGTAATCAATTTCCTTATCTAAGTGGTTAGTAGTGCTTGCCTCGGGGATTCTGAATTTCTGATATGATTCCAGGCGTTGCTGACAAAATATTATGTAGACCTACTATTTGTAAAGGGTAAAGGGTTCTTCCTTTGGTCAGCCTGTTGTTCTCTTCTGGCTGCCAAATAGTCATAGAAAAGGGCATAACCCTGATTTGAATTATTACAGTCACTTTTGAAAGATGTTATCAATAGGTACCTATACAATAATACTAATAAAATGTTATGTTGACAGATCAATATGTTTTTCTTTTATAAAAGGTCCCTTCCAATGACAAATGAA
The DNA here is from genome assembly GCA_039000515.1 of Timema cristinae. Classification (NCBI taxonomy): domain Eukaryota; kingdom Metazoa; phylum Arthropoda; class Insecta; order Phasmatodea; family Timematidae; genus Timema; species Timema cristinae. Next base: position 43,053,100 of record JBCFYV010000003.1, on the reverse strand, counting down.
CTGTACTTGTAAACTGGTTCAAAGTGAAATACTTGTTTAGTAGTGTAGGCCCTACTGGTATTTTCATTATTTTATTTTGTTTGAGTTCACTATGTTTGCTGCATTATACAGGTTAATCTGTAAGTTGTGAAAGGCTGATGATCACACCCTTATAGAAGATAGGACTGGTTCTCTAGTGCTACCTAATCCTAGGCAAGGTTGGTTTTTAAGTAGGGTTACCAACCATACTCTTTTTGAGGTGGTAGAAGAGCATACTATTGTACTCTTACTCAATTACCTTTCAATTATTGTGGTCAAATGTACTAATTTTTAAACTTTTCACAATTATTCAGTGTTCTTCCCAGAAAATGTTGCCAGAGTTATTAGGGCCTATATAATTGGGTTGGAGAAAATATATTTGATATATGTGAATATTTGATTATATGTGCAAAAAACATTGATTTTAGCCAAGCAACTAGTCCTGGGGAGAACACTCCCCATTTATATGAAGGTGGAAAAAATTTATAGCTGCCCCCTCCCTACATTCATTTTTAGGATGTGCTCTTTTTGCAGGATCTAGAGATGGTAACCCTATTTCTAAATAATCTGTGAATATATTATAAATATAATATTTTTAAAAGTGAAGTTTAATTACTTAAATAAAAAAACAATGATTGTAGGTATGAAATAAAGATAATCAAATCAACTGTTTTTTCTTCCTCCTAACCTTGACGGGCGAGCAGTGTCAGATATCATGACGTCACGAGCGCTTGAGACGTGACACAACAGGCATGGAAAACATCCTAGCCAGTTGAGGCTTCACTAGAAATCAAGGCCAGCAGGAAAGGTGTGACAGGAGGGGTTGGCGCACGGATACTGTATTAATCCAAGTAGAAGGTTTATTCCTAGCTCCTCCACACAGTGATTATCTACCCTCTCTCAAGGCGACATAATTAAACTTGGAGGAGCGACTAATCAAAGTTACGCAGATGAAAATCTTATTTTTGTTATGAATATAATACGATCAGTCTATAGCGCAGTTGTTTAAGGAGCTAAAGGTCTCACATTCATTTTTAGCCAAGGCAGGAAGATTTATCGTCAGTTAAATTGGGCTTCTCTTTGACCCGTGCTTTACTCTCCGTACGGTCATTTCGAGTTTATCTACATTCTACACCAATGAAGTAATGATATGGAAGGTAGAATTTGAAGGAACAGCACCGCAGAATTGGCGTGGAAGGAGAGTGGGGAACAATTTAGGAAAAAAACATCCTTACTAAACCTGGTTGGGATTCAAAACATAAACACTCAGTCACCGGAAAAATTTACTATACGAGTTTTGACGTTTAGTTTGTGTGTCCACCAATGCGGGTAATCCAACATAGATGTGAGTTTTTAAAAATCAATACTATAGAAAAATTGAAATTAGCCACCGCCAACAGGGTAATTACGAGTCTGAGTGAGTGTTTTGTGGATCCTTCCCCAAATTCCAAACCACCCTCCATCATTTCATTTCCGAAATTATGACTAATGTTTGTAATCCTATACAGCTCTCAAGCTATTGAGTCTACACCCACCTCAGTGGCGTAGTTAGCTAACGTGCTAGTTTCGTGTTCAAGGTTCAAATCTAGCTCGGGTGAACTTGACGGGGGGGAAGGGGGGTCTGATTGCCAAAAAGTTTTCCACTCTCCCTCCACGCAAATACGGGTTTATTTCCTCTATATTCAAAATTCCCAATTTCTATCCCATTAGCGTAATTAGGCGTATAACCCGAAGGGTACTAAATAAAATATATATATTTTTAAACTTTTAATTGCTTCAAGAGAAATTTGATTTAAAAAAATGTATACCATCTTCGGTTGGAGGATTTTCCCCACGAGCCATCGCAGGAAGGACCAACAAACTCCCCCTCCCCCCCTTTTTCCCCTCACACACACACACACACAACACACACACTAAACAACTAAATATCCGCCTCGGTGGCGCAGTTAGCTAACGCGCTAGTCGTGTTGAGCTCGACTGCTGAGGACGGGGAGATCAAGGTTTGAATCTCGGTCGGGTAAACTGGGGAGGGGGGTTTCCTAAATAGTTTTCTACTCTCCCTCCATGCAAATGCGGGTTCACTTCCTCTAAATTCAACCTCCACAATTGCTAGTCCATTAGCGTAATTAGTACTTAAGCGTATAACCCGAATGGGTAGTAAGATGTGATGCTATATATAAAAAAAACTAAATGTATTGATACGACTCTGCCTCCTAATAACGTTCGCACCATAAATTATTGTCACACTGGCTGGGACACGAACTCTCTAACTATCCAGAGGTGCTTGGGAAACACGGCAGCCATAAATCCATTAGTTACAAGATAAAATTAATAGTAGTAGTCAAGCAGAACATATGACGTGATCTCCATAATGTATTCGTCCGCTTGTTAACAACGCTACGTCAAGAGATGGCAGAAAGTGGTCGAATTCTTTATTGAAGGCCTTCATCTTCGAGACGTTGACATTTTGTTTTTATAAGTTTGTTTGGATTGAAATTTGTACAGATGGTCGAACAGTCTAAGCGCCAGTCTCAGATGAGGCCCGCAGACGTGATTTGTTTGGCCAGCACTGTGTATTTTTTTTAACACCGCGTCTTACTAACTATTCAAGTTATACTCATATGTACTAATTATCGTAATGTGTTAGTGATAAGGAAGGTTGAATTTTAGATGACGTGTATCCGTATTTGCATGGAGGCATGGTGAAAAACTCAGCACACCCTACTGGTATTCGAGCCCCTATTTCCCTGTCATGATTGGCAGACTAGTCTATCGCAAGAGCGACGCCTTGGACCAAGCTTATGTATTGTATCCTCAACTTTCACGGAAAAATTAAAACTGTCGTTTGTTTGTAATCCTGAACAGTGTCTAGCTATAAAATTTGATCAAAATCGTTAGAGCGGATTTTAAGACACTATTTTTTTCCCCCTTTCAACCTTAGTTTTAGGGTTGGATATCTAACTCCAGAAACCCCTTGGGGGGGACTTTATAAAAACCCTAGATACCAACTTTTAGGACGATCGGTAAAATAGTTTCCACTCTAGTTTGCGATACAAAAAGACAGACACTGCATCGCGAAAACAACCGTTTCGGTTTCAGGGGGTCATGAAAGGTTAAAATAAATGTTAAAAGCAAAATGTCGATGAATTAGGCTGTATTTTCAGTAATAATTTTACATATTTTGCTGAATTCTACATTATTTTCGAGGATATCACATAAAATTACATATTTTGAGTATTATTTTATCGTGGTATTAGTTTATATCTTTTTTTGGGGGGAAATAATTTTAAATTAAGTGTCATTTATTTTCATGCAACCTGTAAGTTTATAAAAGAATGTATTCGGTGTAGGGATGGCAATGAGCAAAGTCCAAGTCCGGTATGCTGGCTCGAGAAAGATGTTGCCGTATAGTAGCACGTGTCTCGCGCAGCGTGTTAGTTTGTGACGTAACTCAAGATAGCCCACCATATTGCAAAAAAAAAAAAATGTTCAAACGTTTACAATAATTCTTCGATGTGATTAGCTCATTTTCACGTTGTTCTTTGGTCGAGAAAAGAAACGGATTTATACAAATGACTAAAATAGACTATACATCATTTTGGGTTCTATGTATTATTTACTTGGGGAAAGAAGGTTTATTTAATTTGACATATTTTTACATTACCATATATTTTATTTTATTTTAACTGACTTTGCAACATATGTATCTACATATTTTGTAGGCTAGTACTATATAAAAAAAATTGGGCTCTATTCATGACATAATATATTTAAGAACTGTTTAGATTACTTTATGTAGTAAATTAAAATAAACATGGTTAATGAAGCAATATTTTATTTATTTTAGCCAAAACAATAATTTATTATAAAACATTACTCCAAATACCAAATTTATCTGGAGGTTATTTCCACTTCAAGTGCCTTCCAATAACCTCCAGTAAGGAATCGTATTGAAAGCGTCAACACTATCACTTGTCACGTTCAAAGAAAGTAAGTTGGTTGTACACTCCTGTTAATTTAAAATATAATCTCAATCGTTTACAGTATGACAATATACAGGATGGCCCACGGAAAAGTAGCCCGCCTCCTATATCCAGCAGGCGCCTCACTCTGAATTGGAGGTCCACCCCCTTTCCACCCATATTGTGACATAAAGAATGATTCAATAAAGCTTTATACAGGCAGTTCACTTGCTCATTCTTCATGTCACAATATGGGTGGAAAGGGGGTGGACCTCCTACAATTCAGAGTGAGGCGCCTCCTGGATATAGGAGGCGGGCCATCCTGTAATTCTGGCTACATCATGATGGAACCAAGACAGTTTCTTTTACCGTACTCCACGTCATACTAAACCCTGATTTTTATAGGAAGTCCACTTTCAACCACCAACATCCATTGGAAGTCACTCAAATTTGACATTGTGTGGGTATGTTGTGTTTGATGTAATAATTAAAAAGTTAATAAACCTTCCAGAGATACTTATGGATTACTGTATAATTTATGTGTACACTATTAATTAAACGGACTAAAAATGTATATATAATATATAATATTGTTATATCCGCCATCTTGGCAATATGAGTTTCCAGTTTTGAAATAACAGCCCTCCTAATAAATTCTCATTGTACCCGTAATTAATATTTGATTCATGGTCGTGACTACCCAAATATTTACAGTAGTGGAGGTATGGTTGAGGAAAATAGAATGTAGGAGGAAGTGTACACACTCGTTTTCATGGAGGAGGGGGTGAAGGCACACACGAGAACTTACCTCAGTACACCTAAACCGGGATTCAAGCCCCGAATGCCATTAATGGGCAATAAAAGGGAATATTTACTTCTTTTTTTGTTCATTTTTATTAAAAATATAAAATTGTGTATTTGGGATTTGGCTGTAATTTGTTACTAACAACTTTGAATTATCAATATCTTAGTTAACAGAGATAAAAATCATAAAATGTGGATTTCTTCCACTCTTTCTTCAACAGTTTTTTCATTTTGTTCTTTTCAATAAACTTATGAAAAATATAATGTTTATTTTCAATGATTTCAGCTACAGCTAAATTTTATTCTTTTCTGAATTTTGGTTGTTGCTAAAATGGGCTCTTGAAACTCATCTAATTAATTAGTTCAGAATTATGTTAAGATGCTCTAAAATCCCCTCCCACACTGTTAGATTCCTCACATTTTATTTCGAATAAGGGGGGGGTGGAGTGGCGGGGTGCCGTACGCCCAGCAGATAGGACTCCAATCTGCCCGTTATTTGGAAAACTCACATGGGCGTCCTTGGCCCTAGCTACTATTGCCTAGCCATATGAGACGACACCGATGGTGAGGGTTAAAAAAAAGTTAAGTTTACTTACGTTTGAAGAAAAAAAATTATTTCTCGTCTTATGGATATAAATGTACAAATATGTCTCGAGTTACTCTATATTTTACTTTGTAGGACATTGTTTTCTGCTCATGAGCTGTATGACCTTTTTTGCGAAAAGTTCGCTGATTTATGTAATCACTTCACACAAAACACAAGTCCAAAGAGGTGCTTACACGTGTCAAGTGCTCAACATTTACCTGCAACCTCTTGGATTTGTTATCAGTGGCGAGAGCATACTCTTCAATTCGGGGAGGTTAAACAAAATGAAGTTTTAAGGGGTGCGTCTGGAGGAATAAACCATTAGGTTGGTATTTAGGGCTATAAAGGTATATCTATTATTTTTGAAAGGATAGTTCCTTCATTTGATCGTCGCCTCCACCTCGCTACCTGTTTTATTTTATCTGGAGATTTACGCAGATATCGAACCAAAGAAGCTTAAGCTTACCCCCCCCCCCCCAAACCTTTTCGCCCACTCAATGTTGCTTTGTGTGATGAATGAATATTGTTTTTCCAGCAAGGTTGGTGCACCCAATAACATCAGGCCTGTTTTTAGCAAACAGCTAGATGCGTCAAAGTCCAAACTTGTGTGACCCCTCATCCCCCCCCCCTTTCCCTTCTTCACACTATTTCAACGACAAGAACTTGTTCTCTACGCTTGTGTGCGCAATGAAACAATGTACGGGTCAAAGATACCAGCTGCAGATTCACTCGCTCGACCTTCGAAATCATGACCGAGAGAATGATTTGATTTTTAATATACTTTGGTACAAGTGTCAGGTGGGTGATGTAAACTTAACATTTTGTAATTAATTATTTGAAAAGATTTACCAAAACTTCATTCTATCTCGATGTTGAGAGTTGAATCCAAGGCCCTTGGAGCACTAGGTATATGCGCTTATGAATGACCATACAGGTAGAAAAAAAAATGTAGGCCAATTACTAATGTATTTTAAAATAAGTATTGCATTTGCAATTTATAAACGGGCCCTTTCATAAATAAATCTATTCAATCTTTGAGATACGTAATTGTACAGTGGTAGAAGAGTAAAATGCGAGCTGTCTTCCTCTTTGTCCAGTGACAATAACATAAAGCGTGAATTGTGTACCTCTTTGTCCGGTGACAATAATATAAAGCGTGAATTGTGTACCTCTTTGTCCGGTGACAATAATATAAAGCGTGAATTGTGTTCCTCTTTGTCCAGTGACAATAACATAAAGCGTGAATTGTGTACCTCTTTGTCCGGTGACAATAATATAAAGCGTGAATTGTGTACCTCTTTGTCTGGTGACAATAATATAAAGCGTGAATTGTGTACCTCTTTGTCCGGTGACAATAATATAAAGCGTGAATTGTGTACCTCTTTGTTCGGTGACAATAATATAAAGCAAGAATTGGGTTCCTCTCGGTCCAGTGACATTGATATAAAGCGTGAATTGTGTTCCTCTTTGTCCGGTGACAATAATATAAAGCGAGAATTATGTTCCTCTCGGTCCAGTGACAATAATATAAAGCGTGAATTGTGTTCCTCTCGGTCCAGTGACAATATATATTATTATTATTTTATTATTTTTAAGCACCACGTTTTACCCTTCGGGCTATACGCACTTACGCTAATGTTTAATGGTAAGGTGATTGTGAGATGAAATGAAGACCTACAGTTTAACGTGGAATCCAAACCACGGTGGCGACATGGCATTCCCCACATTCACAATATGTCTTGTCAAGGTGGAGGAAGGGTTTTGGAAATCAGATAAATCTGTGCGGGACAAGGATTGAACCCCGGCCGCCAGCACTGAAGTCTGACACCTTACCCTAGACCACCAGGTCACCGACAATAATATAAAGCGTGAATTGTGTACCTCTTTGTCCGGTGACAATAATATAAAGCAAGAATTGTGTTCCTCTCGGTCCAGTGACAATAATATAAAGTGTGAATTGTTTTACCTCTTTGTCCGTGACAATAATATAAAGCGTAAATTGTGTACCTCTTTGCCCGGTGACAATAATATAAAGCGAGAATTGTGTTCCTCTCGTTCAGTGACAATAATATAAAGCGTGAATTGTGTACCTCTTTGTCCGGTGACAATAATATAAAGCGAGAATTGTGTTCCTCTCGGTTCCAGTGACAATAATATAAAGCGTGAATTGTGTACCTCTTGTCCGTGACAATAATATAAAGCAAGAATTAGTATCCTCTCGGTCCAGTGACAATAATATAAAGAGTGAATTGTGTTCCTCTTTGTCAGTGACAATAATAGAAAGCGAGAATTGTGCTCCTCTCGGTCCAGTGACAATAATAAAAGCGAGAATTTGTTCCTCTCGGTCCAGCGACAATAATTAAAGCGTGAATTGTGTTCCTCTTTGTTCGTGACAATAATATAAAGCGAGAATTGTGTTCCTCTCGGTCCAGTGACAATAATATAAAGCGTGAATTGTGTTCCTCTCGGTCCAGTGACAATAATATAAAGTGAGAATTGTGTTCCTCTCGGTCCAGTGACAATAATATAAAGCGAGAATTGTGTTCCTCTCGGTCCAGTGACAATGATATAAAGCGTGAATTGTGTTCCTCTTTGTCCGGTGACAATAATATAAAGCGAGAATTGTGTTCCTCTCGGTCCAATTACAATAATATAAAGCGTCAATTGGGTTCCTCTTTGTCCGGTTACAATAATATAAAGCGTGAATTGTGTTCCTATCTGTCCAGTGACAATAATATAAAGCGAGAATTGTGTTCCTCTTTGTCCGGTTACAATAATATAAAGCGTGAATTGTGTTCCTCTCGGTCCAGTTACAATAATATAAAGCGTGAATTGTGTTCCTCTTTGTCCGGTTACAATAATATAAAGGACGAGTTGTGTTCTTCTTTGTCAAGTGATAATAATGTAAAATATTAGGCCCTAGTGCTGTAATATATGAATGTTGTCCTTCTTTGTTCGATGGCAGTAATGTAAAGTGTTAATTTTGTTCCTCTTTATCTCGATCTAGTAGTGTAAGATGTAAATCATACTGCTCTTTATATTCTATAGTAAGATTGATTGTGGACAAACTGATACAATGTTGTAGAAGTAAATAAATAAGACTCCTTTTTCTACTGTTATTATTTGTACATTTAAACAAACAAAAATACATCACTACTGAAATCCAGCAAGAATATGGATTGGGAGGAAGAGTTGGGTGGTATCAACCCTCGGAACTTTACATAAATCTATTATAAAATGTAATATTCTTTTATTCTTACTAACTGTTCGAGTTGTACGCATATGTAGGTACTAATTAAGCAATGAGTTAGGGATAAGGAGGAAAGTTGAATTTGGAATAAGTTTACCAACATTTGCGTGAAAGTAGAGTTGAAAACCACCCCCAATACACACAACCGGGATTAAAATCCCAATCTCCTTGTTATCGGTAGTCTAATATATTGCGAGAGTGACGCCTTAGAGTTAGACTATATGGCCACCGAAGCAGGTTAAACAATTTAAAGCAAAAATGTATTTGTAAGAGTTAAAAAAAAAATTACAAATCTTACAGGGAAAAAGAGCAGACTAGTAGACCCGCTTCGGTGACCTGATGGTCTCCGCGCTACTCTCTCAGTAGTCTAGACCGCAGATTAGAGTAATTAGTACATTAGCGTATAACCCGAACGGGTACACGGTACTAAAAATGGGGTAGGGGGATGCAGGAACATAAACCAGAACATTCAGAATTTATATTTTCAGAACCGGAACCATTAATAAAATCATACAAATATAAGAGAACTGGAACCGTTACAGTTACGGCTCGAGCCCCTGGTGTAAACCTTATTAGGTTTTTATTTTTTTATTTTTTGTTGGCGACCCACTGCTGCTAGTCAGAAAATTTTCACAACTTCCAGAGGTATTCAAAGACTTCCTTTCTTTGTTCGAATATATGAACCACCACAATAATAGTTCGTATGCACGTGCACCTAAATATACAATATAAACACATCAAGACAAAGAGCCACAACAACAAAGAATAGCACGCATCATTATAAAATAATAATGTTTGCCTAAAACGAGTGAATATCAAGTCAGTGAACATAATCAATCCAATTTATGTTCGTGTTATTAGAATGTTGACTCGATGTAGTTTATTTTTAGCTGTGTCTTACTACCTGTTCGGACTATTCGCATAATTACACTTACGGGGTTGAAGTGCGTAAGGTATAATAATAATTAATATTATTATTAGCACCGCGTCTTACTACCATTCGGATTATACGCACTTACGCTAATGTGTAATGGAAGGATTGGTGACCTGGTGGTCTAGGGGTAAGGTGTCAGACTTCTGTGCTGGCGGCCGGGGTTCAATCCTCGGTCCCGGCAAAGATGTATGTGATTACCAAACCCTTCCTTCACCTCTGACAAGACTCTTGTGAATGTGGGGAATGCCAGGCTGCCACCGTGGTTCGGATTCCACGTTAAACTGTAGGTCCTTCATTTCATCTCACAATCACCCTACCATTACACATTAGCGTAAGTGCGTATAACCCGAACGGGTAGTAAGACGCGGTGTAATAATAATAATAATAATAATAATAATAATAATAATAATAATAATATATAATAATAATAAATATAGTAATGGAAGGGTGATTGTGAGATGAAATGAAGGACCTACAGTTTAACGTGGAATCCGAACCACGGTGAAGGAAGGTATAATTGAGTGGAAATGTATCCTCATTTGCACGAGAGTGAGAATCTATTTAAGGAAAATCACCCTTAATACGTTCGACCTGGATTTGAACCCTGAACTCACCATTATTGGTAGTTCAGTCTAATGCGAGAGTGAGAGTTATTTAAAATAAGAGAGCCTGATGTGTGGGGCTAGTGGAGTGAACCGTCTGTGTCCCCTTGTATATAGTCATGGGGTGGGCACTCTTAAGGACCGGCATTTTTAAATGCAAGTGGCTACACGAGTTCGCACTGCACCGGCGCGGACGAATCGTCGAGAGAGCATTGCTCCGCACTTTTGCGGTGCGGTGCGGACCGTGTATCGTCCTACCACCGGAAATAAATGTTCGGGAGCTTCCGAACCTTGTTTTCATGCTAACCACTAAGCATTGTAGGGATGGGCGAAACAGTGATTTTACGATATCGGTGATCAAAGTGACCTTGATTTTAAAAGAG
>JBCFYV010000003.1:42920775-43042461 GCA_039000515.1 Timema cristinae | reverse complement strand
GAAACAAGACTAGACAAATTAGTGGAAAGTGTTCAACAGCAGAGAGAAGTCCCATTAAATACATTAATGTAGGTTAATTTAGTTTTTTTTATTTGTTTGTTACTATAATCAGTAAATAAAGCCACTATTTTAGAATAAATCTGAATGAATAATATGTTAGTAAAAACTAGGGGCTCACGAAAATATTTTAGCATATTTAGAGGGCTGCGAGTAATAAAAAGTTAAGAACCACTGTTGTAGACCACACAACCACTAGTGAAAGTAGATTTACTATCCAGAACAATTTAGACTTAATGAAGAATGTATAAAATAACATTACTATTCCATTATATGCACAGTTTGAATCCAAAAGTGGAGTACTGTTTTATTGAAAGCCTTATTAAAAAAATAAAAGTTAAATTTGTAATGACTGACTGTAGTCGACTTGAACTTCTGAATTGTTTTGGTTTAAAATTAATGTTGAAATAATTAAATAAAAAAAGTTACACATGTGTATTGTCGACAAAGCTAATCTGAAAATTAAGTTTGTTTAACTTTATAAAATTCAGTCATTCCCTTGTTTTTATATTTAAAAAAAATAGCTATATTTATCTAAGAATTGTCAGAATGGGAAGTTGAAAAAACACCCCTTGTATGAATAGATGAAAAAAGATTCTTAGTAACTTGTATAACTTCCTCCATTAGATACATAAATACCACCACTATTTAAGAGTTAGTCTATAGATTTTTATTTTTTTAATTGTTTAGGTTCAAATTAATCAGAATATCATTAATGGTTCAGTATTCATAAAGTTATATATCCCCTTTGATGATATAATAATTTACTTTAATACCTAATGACTCCGCCTAGACTCATTATTCATAGCTGTTCGACTGTTCAATCCAACTTGCTTATAAAATTGATGGGATGTTGTGCAATAATTGGTTTCTCAATGACTGTATATTTAATTAGTATTGATTGTAAAACTATTAGGCTCTGTATGCAAGCAATCATGACTCATATTAGACTGAAATGTTCAAAGCTCACACATGTACACTGCCAACACAACCACCAGAGAAGAACAACACTAGCGAGTTTCCCTCAATTTTTTGATAAAGGCAACAATGCTAAAATATTAAAACTAGGTTTGTGTTTAAATGTGTGTGTGGCTTTCTCCTATAGAAGCCAAAAGAAAGGACGATATTACATATGTGCATTGGATTCCTCCGGCCTACCACAATTTTTTCCTCTTTTTCTAGGTGTGCTTTCTTAACTCATTTTTCACTTACTAATTGGTTGATACTTTTTTTCCATCATCGTAAATCATTTAGCCATTTTGCTTACTCATTGTAAAACAAAACATAAGCAAAATTAACTAATATTTTTGTATATATTACAGAACATTTTGGAGAGTTGACATATATCAGTAAGATATTTGTCTGAATTTGTGTTCCATATCAACAGCCATGCCGGGAAATGACCTGTTGAGTCCATAGGTGGTCTATCTGGGGTGAACTGAAGTCAATGACAGGAGTTCTGGCTCTGTCTCGACCAGAACACAAACTATCTAGTCCAACTTTAACATTGGTGGATGGATGTTAACACAGTGACATTCCAAAGAGTATTTTTTAGAAACAGAAGCTATCAAACAAAGGATTAATGACAATCAAGTGTAGACAAAGGACAATCACCTAATTTATCTTGTCTTTAGAAGTAATCAAGATAATGGGGATCAATTAGGACATCAGGAGTCACAGTGCTGTCTAATTAAATATCCAGTTTTGTAATTATAAATTACTAATAATTATTTAGGAACAATATCAAGACTATAAAATTGCACATATTTATGTATGAAGCATACACTTGGAAAGTCTTACATAGGTTTATTATATACAGTGTCACTTTTAAAGGTCTATATTTACAATGCTAAGGCCTAAGCCCTCTTTCAGGTGAGCATGTGTGAGTTGGTTCACGAGAGACGATACCTTGAGCCACTATGCAAAAACTCATTAGAGCCATGATGCAGCTCACTGGCGATTATAACATAACTGATTGTCAGTACTATACAATCTACTAATCAGAAGAGGCTAACGATTTAACAGTTACAGTTCAAATTAGAAAGAAAAAACTAATTATAAAATGATGGGTGACCCTATTATAATTTTAAGGATGAAAGAAAAATTGATATTTTTATACACTGTTTCATGAACTTAGAGAAGACGATGTAGAGTTGTTTTAATTATTTCTGGAGCTCAAATTAAAAAGAAAAAAACAAAATATAAAACTGTGGGTGGACCCGAGAGTAGTTTTTAGGATGGGAAATGGCTGATTTAATTATTTCTGTATGTCAGTATAAACTCTTGACAAGTTGAATAATATTATTAATGACTGTCAGACTAAAGTTTTTTCAGCCGATTACTATATCAATTGCAGTTGGTGTCCACAATGTTTGCTGTAATCTAATTTTTTTCAAAAAATTGTTTTGCACAAAGACTGCTTTGTTTTTCTCCACCGGGTGCAACCTTTAACACAGCTATTCCAGTACTGAGCTTCAGCTCAAGCATGCTTATGTGAAAGGTTACATAAGCCTCAATACCCCACTAATGGTTAGGAGATCCAGCAACTGGCTCACTAAAGCCAGCACCTCACTCACACACCCTCTTGTGAAAGGCCACATGAGACACAATTCCCTAATGATAGCTTCAACTTTCATGAAGTGGTTCACATACGCCCATCTGAAAGGGGCTTTAAAATATAGTTACATAACTTATATTTCAAAATGACCGAAGCGTGAAGCCAATGAGCTTACTGACTAACCTCCTGTAATTTTAACTTCGGTAAGAACAGGTTTTAGCAGGGCCATAACCAAAAATTTAGGTGGGAGGAATCAGGGAGGTGCAGGGTGTCCTACCTGCAAGGGATTGTGGTGAAATCCTCCAAAAGGGAATGATAGGGAATATTTTTGTTTTAACATTTAATCCCTCTTGAAGCAATTTAAAGTACAATTTTTTGACAAAACTATGGTTGCATGTGATAGCACTTTCGGGAGATGTTTGAGACCCTAAATAAAACACCCTCTCTTGCTATGGTCCTGGGTTCAAAGTTCACTAAAAGGTGAATTTCTAGCACTAATAGTCCAATTTTATAATGATAAACTTCGAAATTTCTTTCGGAGGTATTTGTTATCAAAATTTAATACTTAAAGAATATAGGTTCGTGAAATGAGGGAGGGGACAAACTGAGCAGTTTACTGATATTTAGAAATGCTGCTGTTGTACAATGTATTAGATTTGAAGAAATATTCAATTGAATGTAAAACTAATAAAGTACAGCTATTTGTAATGCAGTCAGTGAGATATGAGAATTTTTTTTTTCACCCCATAGTTGAGAAATGTTTGTTTCAGTTATGGTCAGTTTGGGATATCTAAGAATATTGGTAAATATTTGTTGATAAAGTAGTGCAATGCAATGAATGTGAGAGCTTATTATTTCGTTCACTCCTAATGCACATTAGACTGAGAAACACAAAAGTATCAGACATTTTAGCAAGAACTTTACAACATTTGTGGAAGGACTACAAGAAATATCAACAACAATATAATTTAATAAGAAAGTGCGGCAGAAAGCACAAGAGTTTCAGAGTTTCTTTGTGCTGTCACCACTCTCAACGTCAATAGTAGCTATAAAAATTATGGCAAAATATTCAGTAAAATTTGAACAAATCACTATTATATTATAGGGTGTTTCCATTGATTTTCTGCAAGCTTCAACACACATGAAGGAACTCTTTTTTGTGTGTGTTGCAGCAAGGCAGGGATAATGTAGATCAGATACTCAAACAAATCTTTTAAAATAGTAAAATAGCAGAAAATGGGATCAATGTGGACTTAAAACCTTCAAGAATTACCCCATAAACATTCAAATAGATTATTTCAGACAGGCATTATTCATTTTATACATGGATTCAATAATTACATCCATACAGGAAATATTTTCAAATGAGAAAATCAAATGCATCATTATTTTACTTGCACTCAAATAAAATGAAAAAGCTGAACTGTGAAGACTTTAGAAAGATTGTTGAAGATATGACTATTTAAGGAAGTGTACTCAACAACTTCAAAGAAGAGACTAATTTACGGTATCAGATTTGGCTAGTGGCATCCAACATAAGACACAGTGAATATAAGTGACCTGCTAGCAAGTGTCTGCTAGGACCATTTTCCATCTGTAGCTACAGCAATCAAAATCGCTTTGACACTTCCTCCAAAGTATTGTTCTGCAGAACGATCGTTTAGTACACTTCAAAGATTGAAAACCTGGTTGAAGAATTTTATGAGTCACAGAATGCTCAGCACAGTATTACATTATTAGTTGAAAACAAAAACAGGTTCAATGTAAATAATCTTGAGTCAATAGTTATTTAAAAAATTAAGTTTACAAAATTGGTAATACATTCCTTTGCATTTCAGCCTCAGATACTAGCATTTTTATTTTCAATAAATGACCGTTCAGGGAATGAGTTACTTGATATATGAAAGTCCTGTGAATAATAGTGAATGATACTGAAACATAAGCTTAGTTGAAAGTTTGGAGAAGTTGTTGCTGGTTGGAAAAATAACAATATGTTTTTTGTTTGTAATGAATATTTTAAATTTTGGTCATAAGAAGAATACTGTACATTCATTTATTTAAGTCAGCTAGTTTTTAGCTCATGTTTGTTCCATGCAGGAGAGGATTCAGGGAAAAAAATAATATATATATATATATATATATATATATATATATATATATATATATATATATATATATATATATATATATATATTTATTTTTTATATATATATAAAATATGGCACAAAATATGCTTGAAGGTCCCCCACTTTATAAATGGACATTGGCAATTCACCATTATCAATTTGGTAGCTGCAGTCACAAATAACTTTAAAAGATATAAAAGCATAGGTATAATGGCAAACAGTGACCCAATTTAACTGTATTTATATCATAGCTGGCAAAAGGGAGGACTACAGAAAACTTGTTTGAAAATAATATAGTACAATTTAGAATTGTAAAATAAGTGTCAAAAATTATGGGCAAGCTATAGTTCATGGGACCACATCATGGAATCATCTTGTTGAAAGAGGAGAGTTGGGGATGGGAATTACTACAAATATTCAAAATGTGATGTTAATAAATATGTCAGTTGGTATTTTAGAGCTAATTTTTTGCATATTTTTTAAAAATCTATTAGATATTTTAGTGACACACATTCACTTGCCATGGTCATGCAGTGTTGTTCCTTGTGAACAATGAATTAACTCTTTGCTTTAGAAATAATGTTTTACACCACTCATTGCTTTAAAAATAATGGTTTGCACCATATCTTAGTACCCGAGCTATCTGCACTTGTGTTCTAATGATATAAGGATGAGGAAGGTAAAATTTAAATAAAGTGTGTTTGTATCTGTGTGGGGGGGATATTGGGAAACCATTTAGGGAAAATTCACCTTCATTATACCCAGCTGGGATTCAAAACCTAACCTACGAGAAACCAGCAATCCAATATATTGCGAAAACAATGCCTTAGATCAAGGTTCAGTAACTGATCGATCTCACTGCAGTTTTAAGTCGAGTACTTTAGAATATTATTTGAGTGTGACAAAAATAACCTTGATCAGCCATAATTGGTTATGTTATAAGAAATACATTGTTTTATATCAAAACATACACATTGGTTATTCTTTTTTTCTAATTTTTAGAAGGTTTTAGGCTTAAGTATTTGAGGAAGGTTAAATTTAAGGAATATAAGAAGAATATAAAAAAAATTATAGTGGAGAAACGATGGGATGATGTGAAACTTTTGAAATAAGTTTATAAGTCAATTGAGATAAATAAAGGTTTCTGACCCCTGCCTTAAGCTCAATGACCAACAAGGCAGGTTTAAAATGTTAAATAATGTGGAATCTAGCACACAATAATTTGGTTCATCAAGTGAATTAAAATTGAGAAGATATAATAGGGCTTAACAAATCAAGGAGAAGGCTTCAATTCCTGTTTGATAAACTTTACCTTTAATACTCTATAAAATTAAACCAAATTTGGACTTTGTTTATTTAGACATAAAGACCTTTCAACTAAGACAGAAACTTTTCCAGATTAATATCTCAGACATAACTGTTTTGCTGGTCAATCTGGAATGAACTGACTAGAGTAGTTATGGCAGGAAGTGATGTATTTGGTGGACTGTACAAGATTAAATATGTGAGTAAAGACATAACAGTAATAATGCAATTAACAAGATCAGCAGAACAAAGGGTCAAGTTTACCAAGTACATACTAGAGAAATAAATGAAGGTGAAGGCAAGAAGGAGATTACTAAGAAACTGTTATGCTGATATCTAATCTAGGAGTGTGGGAGTGAAACCTCTCTACAAACCCTGCTGATGTCTGATAAACTATGTCTGATAACCTTACACATTAATTACCCACTACAGTATTCTTGTATTATATTGACACTTTTAGAAGATACAGTAAATAAATGTATGATTTACATACATTGACAAAGCTCTTGAAATTGAAACCTACATAGCACATGCCTCTATGTATGAATCCATGAAAGTATTTCTGGTAGCTTTCAGGAGTGAAAGTACTTATATTCCGTTCACGATAGGTTTTTACCTGGATGACAGTTCGAAAATCATATGCTTAGGTTTTGGGTTGCCAACACTTGTAAAAGATCACAGTTTTGTTATAAATGTAAAGATCTTTAATTACCTGTTATATATTACATTTAAAATAACGTTAACTTAAGTTTTTTCATACTATTTCATTTTTTTAAATAATTTATTTTTATCCAACTCGAAACAATATTTTAAACATAAGTAAAAGTACTTATTTTTCGTTTTGGAACGTTACTGATTTTGTGTAATATAGTGCACACATCAATACCTTTTAATACAGGCATCGTATTTACTTGGAAAAGAGAAAATTGTTATTTTTTTACATACTTTAAATGATTTTATGATTATTTCATCGTATTTTGAAATATTTAACTAAATAAAATATTTTCATCAACTGCGTGTCTGCATCATTGTAAAAAAACTTGTTTACCGTTATGTTCAATCATATGGTTTAGATTCGTCAGTCGCCAAGCTATGTTCATTAGAAGTTTTTGTGAAAGTGGTGTTGATATTTTTTTTATGGGGAACAAAACTATAAATAAACTTTGTGTCCAACCTCAAATAAATATATAATATTGGCCTAAATTACTGTG
This sequence comes from Timema cristinae, assembly GCA_039000515.1. NCBI lineage: Eukaryota > Metazoa > Arthropoda > Insecta > Phasmatodea > Timematidae > Timema > Timema cristinae. The sequence continues at coordinate 43,035,205 of JBCFYV010000003.1, read as the reverse complement.
GTTAACTATCACATTAATATATTACCATCTGTTTTCATTACAGTCATCCAAAGTGATAGATGTCAGCTGTTGTTGTAGTGATATATTAGGGATTACTTTTAGTAACATTTCGAGCTGTCATCAAGGTAAACTTAGCTCGTGAATGACTTATAGGTCTAAGTCCTCTCAACCACACATGGGCTCAGTCCTAAGGAAACTGACAAACATTGTCACAGCTTTGTCATACAGCTTAGAGAAGAATGTCAAGTGGAATATTCAGGTGAGCATATGATGCTAAAATTTGTATAATTCCAGCAACAAGAGCTTCACTCTGACCGTAAATTTAGAGACTTACTTGACGGGCACTATTTCACTTTTACATTTCAGTTTCAAACACAAACGATGAATTTGGTTAAAAATGACTGCCTACCAGTTTTCTGCAATAGGGTTTACACATGAATTGATGGTTTGAGAGAGAAGCTGAGTAAATATATACATGTCAATAAATTGTAGGCTGACTATAGCAAATAACTAGTAAGACCTGTGCTATCAGCTCTAATTTGTGATTTTACAGATTAGATTAGATTAGATTAGATTCAATGTAGTTCTATGAAATTAGTAAATAGTGCCTAATCATAACCTACAACATACACTAATCTGGGAGACAATGGCATTGATATGCGCACCACATTTCATTAGAGTAAATGAAATGTCCTCCGAGTAAGGGGCCCCAAGGCTGTAAATATGGCTAAGCGAAAGGGTGGGATGTCACATGGAGTAAAAAGTCAAATAAAAAGGATATTATTTGCATTCGTCAAACCAAAGAAAATAATGTTTACTTTAAGAAATACAAACTTAAGCAATTTTACCTTGATGATTTTTACTATGGTTCAGCTTATTTGAAGCTATGGTCATAGTGTAATCGGTCAAGGTAATATTGCTATTGTAACGTATAGCTGTAGTGACTATTCTGTGAGTGCAGTGAGTGTACCCACCTCAGTAACTGGAATGTGGAAAGAGGGGGTGGGGGCGACAGCTGCAAATAGTCAGGTAGCAGGGTAGTTTTCCTGTGAGTTCGTTTGGGACTGGTCGTGTTATACTAGTGTTGTGGACATGGTGTCCAAGTATTAAACGTGTATATATTGATGTATGATAGTTGTATTAAGATGTGTACCCTTAAGTGTAATATATATATATCATTTGTAAATAGAAAACACGCTACAATTGGTGGCAGTGGCGGTTATTGTGAACTCGAATTAAAATGGCAGAAATGTGTGCAAAACCAACTGTATACACGGGTTCTGGTGATTGGTGCGAGTGGCTGTTTCAGTTCCAACTGGCGGCAGAAATCAATGGTTGGAGTGATGAAAAAAAATGTTTGTTCATGGGTATGTTCCTCTCGGGGGTAGCTCTGAGTGTGTACAGAGACCTGCCAGATAGCGAGAGAAAGGTATGGGCAACATTAGTGGAGCGGTTAGGGTACAAATTTAATCCACGTGAAAGAACAGAACTTGATAAATTACAGTTCCAAAACCGAACTAGGCAGGTAGGCGAATCGCTACTGGAGCTTGCTACGAGCTTAAGAGCCCTCGCGACTCGCGCAATACCCAAATGTAAATAGCGAAGCTAGGGACGAATTATCGCGGGACCGGTTCTTGACAGCTCTCGGGAGTGATATAAGACTTCGTGTGCGGCAAGAGCGGCCTAAGACACTGGACGCTGCCGTGAGTTTGGCTCTTGAGCTGGAAGCTATAGGTCAAGTGGAGGCAGCCGATCAGGTGTGTCGAGTATCCGCAGATGATGAGTTAGTGCAGCCGATAAAGACGAGTGACGCTTGTGTTGTAACTCAAGAGCATCACAAAATTGAACAAATGATGAACATGGTGATGCAGACAATGGATGCCGTCCACGATGTTTGTGAATCATTGAAAAATGTTGCAGGTACCATTCAGACAATGAAGCAATGTCAACGCGGACGAGAAATAAAGTGCTACCAATGCGGTGAACTGGGACATGTTCGGGCAAAGTGTGGTAAGAATAAGAAACAAAAAAACTAGTGCACGCCGGTGTGCCCGAAACCACACCGGCAGTAAATTCTGATTCAAAACAGTACCGCGTTGTAGTAGGAAGTGTGGACCCATTCTCAGCCGTGTTCGTGGAGGGAAAATTGTGGGACGAGCCTATAGATTTACTGATAGACACTGGAGCAGCTGTTTCCCTCATAAATGAGAAAGTTTGGCGACGAGCGTCAAATGGCAAACTTCAGCCAACGAACAGGTCAGTTATAAATGCAAGTGGTGATAATATGACTGTGCTTGGTACAGTGAGTGTACCCGTTAGAATAGGAAGCTACTTTGTAACACAGGAAATGATTGTTGCAAAGGGACTGACACAGATGTGCCTTATAGGCACTGACTTCTTACGCAGAAACAAATGCGATGTTTTGCTTTCGAGAGGAATAATGCGGGTGGGTGAAGGGGAAGTACCCCTAAATAAGACACAAGGGGAACCACAGCCCGGAGTGTGCCGGGTGTCTTTGAAAGAGACAATCGTGATACCGAGTGGACATGAGGTGGTGCTTCAAGCAGCAGTCAGTGCGGACATGGGGATGGGGGTACTAGAAACAAATAGTCACCTTTCTGAGAAGCATGGAATTTTCGCGGCCCGCGTTGTAGTATCTTCCAAGGACAAGGCTATTCCAGTGAGATTGCTAAATCCACACCCACATCCAGTGACTTTATATAATGGGACAAATATCGGATCACTGATGCCATGTGTCATCGCAGGGACGGTAGGGACTGGAGATAAAACTACCCGGGGCGAGAAGGCATCTAGCTTATTTGATTTAGATTCAGCCAAGCTTTCACCTACCCAACGTTCTATAGCAGAAGCCATGTTGAACGATTTTCCAGATGTGTGTTCTTGGGGGCCAAACGACCTTGGTCGTACTAATCTAGTCTATCACGAAATTGATACGGGTGGAAGTACACCCATCCGCCAACCACCGAGAAGAGTACCATTCCACCGTAGGGAGGAAATGAGAAGTGTTGTGAAAGAGATGAGCGAAAATGACGTCATTCAACCCTCAACCTCCCCATGGAGCTCACCCGTTGTTATGGTGAAGAAGAAAGATGGCGGAACTAGGTTTTGTATAGATTATCGGCGGCTGAACGATGTTACAAAGAAAGACGCGTATCCCCTCCCTCGTATAGACGATCTACTGGACTCTCTAGGAGGTGTGAAGCTATTTTCCACAATCGATATGGTGAGTGGCTACTGGCAGCTGGAGGTTGCTCCTCAGGATCGTGAGAAGACCGCATTCACAACAGGAGATGGGCTGTGGGAGTTTAAGGTGCTTCCCTTTGGAGTTTGCAATGGCCCAAGCACTTACCAAAGATTGATGGATCTAGTTCTATCGGGCCTCCAGTGGGATACGGCATTGGTGTACCTGGATGATGTAATCGTGATTGGGAGAACCTTTGAAGAGCACATCAGTAGACTACGTGAGGTGTTCAAGAGGTTACGGGAAGCTGGCCTAAAAGTGAAACCATCGAAATGTAATCTATTTCGAACAACTGTGAAGTTTCTGGGACACGTTATTTCAAAGGAAGGTGTGGCCACTGATCCGGAAAAAGTTCGTGCAGTGGTGGACTACCCCATACCTAGTGATATCACTGAACTCAGGGCATTTCTGGGGCTATCTTCATATTACAGACGTTATGTAAAGGGATTTTCAAACATCGCGGCACCCCTGTACCAGCTCACACAAAAAGGAGAAAGGTTTAGGTGGAGTGAACAGTGTGATTGTGCTTTTAAACAGCTGAAACAACGTCTCACATCTGCTCCAATTCTTGCCTATCCAAGGATGGACACTGAGTTTATCTTGGATACCGATGCGAGTGGGACAGGCATTGGAGCTGTTTTAAGTCAAGTACAGGAGGGAGAAGAACGCGTAGTATCCTACCTTAGTCGAGCGCTAACAAAGGCTGAGCGTCGCTATTGTGTAACTAGAAGAGAGATGTTGGCGTTGGTGTATGCAACTCGACACTTCCGGAGTTATTTATACGGCAAAAAGTTTAAAGTACGCACAGACCACAACTCTCTTCGCTGGATGCAGCAGTTTAAAGAACCTGAAGGGCAGGTTGCCCGGTGGCTAGAGCAATTGGCCGAGTTTGAGTTCATGGTAGAGCATCGTCCTGGAAAAAGTCACGGAAATGCTGGATGGACTATCACGTTTGCCATGTAAACAATGTGGGCAGGAGGAGCTTCCGGTATCCGCTATATCTCAAATAACTCAAGCTGGGCACTTCATTGGTCAGATACGGATATCAGATTGCTCCAGGACGCTGATGAAGCTATCGGACACATTGCTAAACTAAAGCGGGAAGACAAGGAGAGGCCAACCGCCTGTGAAGCATCTAGTAGAGGAGAGAGCTACATGAGCTTGTGGGCACAGTGGAAACGACTGGAAGTACATCGGGGTCTTCTGTGCCGTCGCTGGCTGGAAGAAAATAAGCCGGACATACTTCAGATTGTAGTACCACGTCACCTATCTACTGATATTTTAAGATCGTTGCATGATGCAGTTACTGGTGGCCACTTAGGTGTTACAAAGACGTTAGAGAAAATCCGACATAGGTTCTATTGGCCAGGGATGACCAATGATGTAGAGCTGTGGTGTAGAGAATGTCCTGAGTGCGCGAGAAGGAAATCACCGACCACCAAGCTGAGAGCACCCCTTGGGACTTACCTCGCAGGATTTCCCCTCCAGCGTGTAGCTGCGGATATTTTGGGACCCTTGCCAAAGACAGCTCAAGGAAACAAATACATTCTTGTAGTGACTGACCACTTCACCAAATGGACGGAGGCATATGCTATGCCAGATATGGAAGCGTCAACAGTAGCTAAGCTTATTGTGGAAGAGTTCATCTGCCGGTTTGGTGTGCCAGTGGAACTTCATACAGATCAAGGACGCCAGTTTGAGTCTAAACTATTCCAAGAAATTTGTCAACTTCTTGGGATAGAGAAAACTCGCACAACTCCATACCACCCACAGTCAGATGGCCTGGTAGAAAGATTCAATAGGACTCTATGCGCAATGCTTTCCCAGTACGTCAACAACTCTCAGGACAACTGGGACAAGGCCCTACAACAAGTTCTTCTAGCATACCGGTCCAGTCCACAAGATTCGACGAAGTTCACCCCTTACTATCTCATGTTCGGTCGGGAGGTGCGGTTACCAATTGACGTGATGCATGGAGAACCAGAGCCTTCCGACAGTGTTGTAGAGTATGCTCGGCAGTTAAGAACAAATTTAGAAACTGCACATCGTTTGACACGAGAACATCTCGGCAAAACACATCGGGTACAAAAAGATGTGTATGACCGGAAGTGCATGGGCAGTGCCTATAAGGTTGGTGATCGTGTGTGGCTGCACCAGCCAGCAGTCAGAAAAGGAACCTCACCTAAACTGCACAGGGCATGGGATGGCCCATATATTGTGAAGACCAAAATATCAGATGTAGTCTACCGCATCCAACGTGAATCACCCAAGCGGAAACGGATGATTGTACATTTCAACCGGCTGAAGCCATGCAGTCCAGTTCTAAGGGAACCAACGTCAACAACAGATAGGGAAGGGACAGATATTAGTGAAAACTTGTCACCGGAGAAAGACTTAGGGCCTAGTCTTTTACCAAGAAGTTCTAGTTTAGATTTTTCTAATGAAGATGAAACAAAAACTAACAGTCCGGAATTAATTGTGCTACCCAGGATTATTCCAGAGAGGCGCTATCCTGCAAGGCAGAGGAAGCCCACGGGATATTATCTAGATGTGTGATCCTAATGACTTTCCTGAATAGAGAGAAGAAAAAACCTCTCAGTGTGATTGATATGTATTATAGTGGCTCAGGAGAGCCTCTTAAAAAGGAGGGAATAGTGTAATGTATAGCTGTAGTGACTATTCTGTGAGTGCAGTGAGTGTACCCACCTCAGTAACTGGAATGTGGAAAGAGGGGGTGGGGGCGACAGCTGCAAATAGTCAGGTAGCAGGGTAGTTTTCCTGTGAGTTCGTTTGGGACTGGTCGTGTTAAACTAGTGTTGTGGACACGGTGTCCAAGTATTAAACGTGTATATATTGATGTATGATAGTTGTATTAAGATGTGTACCCTTAAGTGTAAATATATATATCATTTGTAAATAGAAAACACGCTACACTATCTTTCAGGGTAAGTAGTGTACAAAATAATGAGTGTGTCAAGGCACCATCTTTGTACATGCTTAATTTGTATTTCAAAACTTAAAGAGCATATTATGCAATTAAATTAAAATATAAACACACTTTTTTTTTAACATTATGATGTGTCTGTGCACACCTGGAAAATCATGTATGTATATATGTATATACGTATGTATGTATGTATGTATGTATGTATATTGACAAGGGTTTGATATAACAGGCTTCATTCGGAATGGTTAACCTATAATGCGAATTACAATCCTCCACATGGAATGCTAGTATGGTTCCTTAAAAATCCATCTTTAATATCCTGTTCCCATAATTAAATTTAAGAGCCGCTTAGGTGGCTGCGTGGTCTAATGCATTACTCTTCGAGTGGGCTAGACTGCCGATGACAGGGAAATTAAGGTTCGAATCTCAGTCTGATGTACTGAGGGTGATTTTTCCAAAATGTTTTTCCATTCTCCCTCCATGTAAATTTGGGTACACTTTCTCCTTTCCAATCCCTAAAACCATTAGTGTAATTGTTACAAGTGAATAACCCAAACTGGTAGTAAGACACGGTGCTAAAAAAAATTAGATTTAGTCTCTGGTAAAGAGCCTCCTGTCAATTTTAACTTTATTTATTCCTCCCATAATCTATTATTTTTCTTTGGCTTTTAAATAATAATGAGGAAATGAGCCTATGCAATTTGTTCACATAAGAAACAAGAGTAATCAATTTCCTTATCTAAGTGGTTAGTAGTGCTTGCCTCGGGGATTCTGAATTTCTGATATGATTCCAGGCGTTGCTGACAAAATATTATGTAGACCTACTATTTGTAAAGGGTTTCTTCCTTTGGTCAGCCTGTTGTTCTCTTCTGGTCTGCCAAATAGTCATAGGAAAAGGGCATAACCCTGATTTGAATTATTAGTTACTTTTGAAAGATGTTATCAATAGGTACCTATACAATAATACTAATAAAATGTTATGTTGACAGATCAATATGTTTTTCTTTTATAAAAGGTCCCTTCCAATGACAAATGAACTGTACTTGTAAACTGGTTCAAAGTGAAATACTTGTTTAGTAGTGTAGGCCCTACTGGTATTTTCATTATTTTATTTTGTTTGAGTTCACTATGTTTGCTGCATTATACAGGTTAATCTGTAAGTTGTGAAAGGCTGATGATCACACCCTTATAGAAGATAGGACTGGTTCTCTAGTGCTACCTAACCCATAGGCAAGGTTGGTTTTTAAGTAGGGTTACCAACCATACTCTTTTTGAGGTGGTAGAAGAGCATACTATTGTACTCTTACTCAATTACCTTTCAATTATTGTGGTCAAATGTACTAATTTTTAAACTTTTCACAATTATTCAGTGTTCTTCCCAGAAAATGTTGCCAGAGTTATTAGGGCCTATATAATTGGGTTGGAGAAAATATATTTGATATATGTGAATATTTGATTATATGTGCAAAAAACATTGATTTTAGCCAAGCAACTAGTCCTGGGGAGAACACTCCCCATTTATATGAAGGTGGAAAAAATTTATAGCTGCCCCCTCCCTACATTCATTTTTAGGATGTGCTCTTTTTGCAGGATCTAGAGATGGTAACCCTATTTCTAAATAATCTGTGAATATATTATAAATATAATATTTTTAAAAGTGAAGTTTAATTACTTAAATAAAAAAACAATGATTGTAGGTATGAAATAAAGATAATCAAATCAACTGTTTTTTCTTCCTCCTAACCTTGACGGGCGAGCAGTGTCAGATATCATGACGTCACGAGCGCTTGAGACGTGACACAACAGGCATGGAAACATCCTAGCCAGTTGAGGCTTCACTAGAAATCAAGGCCAGCAGGAAAGGTGTGACAGGAGGGGTTGGCGCACGGATACTGTATTAATCCAAGTAGAAGGTTTATTCCTAGCTCCTCCACACAGTGATTATCTACCCTCTCTCAAGGCGACATAATTAAACTTGGAGGAGCGACTAATCAAAGTTACGCAGATGAAAATCTTATTTTTGTTATGAATATAATACGATCAGTCTATAGCGCAGTTGTTTAAGGAGCTAAAGGTCTCACATTCATTTTTAGCCAAGGCAGGAAGATTTATCGTCAGTTAAATTGGGCTTCTCTTTGACCCGTGCTTTACTCTCCGTACGGTCATTTCGAGTTTATCTACATTCTACACCAATGAAGTAATGATATGGAAGGTAGAATTTGAAGGAACAGCACCGCAGAATTGGCGTGGAAGGAGAGTGGGGAACAATTTAGGAAAAAAACATCCTTACTAAACCTGGTTGGGATTCAAAACATAAACACTCAGTCACCGGAAAAATTTACTATACGAGTTTTGACGTTTAGTTTGTGTGTCCACCAATGCGGGTAATCCAACATAGATGTGAGTTTTTAAAAATCAATACTATAGAAAAATTGAAATTAGCCACCGCCAACAGGGTAATTACGAGTCTGAGTGAGTGTTTTGTGGATCCTTCCCCAAATTCCAAACCACCCTCCATCATTTCATTTCCGAAATTATGACTAATGTTTGTAATCCTATACAGCTCTCAAGCTATTGAGTCTACACCCACCTCAGTGGCGTAGTTAGCTAACGTGCTAGTTTCGTGTTCAAGGTTCAAATCTAGCTCGGGTGAACTTGACGGGGGGGAAGGGGGGTCTGATTGCCAAAAAGTTTTCCACTCTCCCTCCACGCAAATACGGGTTTATTTCCTCTATATTCAAAATTCCCAATTTCTATCCCATTAGCGTAATTAGGCGTATAACCCGAAGGGTACTAAATAAAATATATATATTTTTAAACTTTTAATTGCTTCAAGAGAAATTTGATTTAAAAAAATGTATACCATCTTCGGTTGGAGGATTTTCCCCACGAGCCATCGCAGGAAGGACCAACAAACTCCCCCTCCCCCCCTTTTTCCCCTCACACACACACACACACACACACACTAAACAACTAAATATCCGCCTCGGTGGCGCAGTTAGCTAACGCGCTAGTCGTGTTGAGCTCGACTGCTGAGGACGGGGAGATCAAGGTTTGAATCTCGGTCGGGTAAACTGGGGAGGGGGGTTTCCTAAATAGTTTTCTACTCTCCCTCCATGCAAATGCGGGTTCACTTCCTCTAAATTCAACCTCCACAATTGCTAGTCCATTAGCGTAATTAGTACTTAAGCGTATAACCCGAATGGGTAGTAAGATGTGATGCTATATATAAAAAAAACTAAATGTATTGATACGACTCTGCCTCCTAATAACGTTCGCACCATAAATTATTGTCACACTGGCTGGGACACGAACTCTCTAACTATCCAGAGGTGCTTGGGAAACACGGCAGCCATAAATCCATTAGTTACAAGATAAAATTAATAGTAGTAGTCAAGCAGAACATATGACGTGATCTCCATAATGTATTCGTCCGCTTGTTAACAACGCTACGTCAAGAGATGGCAGAAAGTGGTCGAATTCTTTATTGAAGGCCTTCATCTTCGAGACGTTGACATTTTGTTTTTATAAGTTTGTTTGGATTGAAATTTGTACAGATGGTCGAACAGTCTAAGCGCCAGTCTCAGATGAGGCCCGCAGACGTGATTTGTTTGGCCAGCACTGTGTATTTTTTTTAACACCGCGTCTTTCTAACTATTCAAGTTATACTCATATGTACTAATTATCGTAATGTGTTAGTGATAAGGAAGGTTGAATTTTAGATGACGTGTATCCGTATTTGCATGGAGGCATGGTGAAAAACTCAGCACACCCTACTGGTATTCGAGCCCCTATTTCCCTGTCATGATTGGCAGACTAGTCTATCGCAAGAGCGACGCCTTGGACCAAGCTTATGTATTGTATCCTCAACTTTCACGGAAAAATTAAAACTGTCGTTTGTTTGTAATCCTGAACAGTGTCTAGCTATAAAATTTGATCAAAATCGTTAGAGCGGATTTTAAGACACTATTTTTTTCCCCCTTTCAACCTTAGTTTTAGGGTTGGATATCTAACTCCAGAAACCCCTTGGGGGGGACTTTATAAAAACCCTAGATACCAACTTTTAGGACGATCGGTAAAATAGTTTCCACTCTAGTTTGCGATACAAAAAGACAGACACTGCATCGCGAAAACAACCGTTTCGGTTTCAGGGGGTCATGAAAGGTTAAAATAAATGTTAAAAGCAAAATGTCGATGAATTAGGCTGTATTTTCAGTAATAATTTTACATATTTTGCTGAATTCTACATTATTTTCGAGGATATCACATAAAATTACATATTTTGAGTATTATTTTATCGTGGTATTAGTTTATATCTTTTTTTGGGGGGGAAATAATTTTAAATTAAGTGTCATTTATTTTCATGCAACCTGTAAGTTTATAAAAGAATGTATTCGGTGTAGGGATGGCAATGAGCAAAGTCCAAGTCCGGTATGCTGGCTCGAGAAAGATGTTGCCGTATAGTAGCACGTGTCTCGCGCAGCGTGTTAGTTTGTGACGTAACTCAAGATAGCCCACCATATTGCAAAAAAAAAAAATGTTCAAACGTTTACAATAATTCTTCGATGTGATTAGCTCATTTTCACGTTGTTCTTTGGTCGAGAAAAGAAACGGATTTATACAAATGACTAAAATAGACTATACATCATTTTGGGTTCTATGTATTATTTACTTGGGGAAAGAAGGTTTATTTAATTTGACATATTTTTACATTACCATATATTTTATTTTATTTTAACTGACTTTGCAACATATGTATCTACATATTTTGTAGGCTAGTACTATATAAAAAAAATTGGGCTCTATTCATGACATAATATATTTAAGAACTGTTTAGATTACTTTATGTAGTAAATTAAAATAAACATGGTTAATGAAGCAATATTTTATTTATTTTAGCCAAAACAATAATTTATTATAAAACATTACTCCAAATACCAAATTTATCTGGAGGTTATTTCCACTTCAAGTGCCTTCCAATAACCTCCAGTAAGGAATCGTATTGAAAGCGTCAACACTATCACTTGTCACGTTCAAAGAAAGTAAGTTGGTTGTACACTCCTGTTAATTTAAAATATAATCTCAATCGTTTACAGTATGACAATATACAGGATGGCCCACGGAAAAGTAGCCCGCCTCCTATATCCAGCAGGCGCCTCACTCTGAATTGGAGGTCCACCCCCTTTCCACCCATATTGTGACATAAAGAATGATTCAATAAAGCTTTATACAGGCAGTTCACTTGCTCATTCTTCATGTCACAATATGGGTGGAAAGGGGGTGGACCTCCTACAATTCAGAGTGAGGCGCCTCCTGGATATAGGAGGCGGGCCATCCTGTAATTCTGGCTACATCATGATGGAACCAAGACAGTTTCTTTTACCGTACTCCACGTCATACTAAACCCTGATTTTTATAGGAAGTCCACTTTCAACCACCAACATCCATTGGAAGTCACTCAAATTTGACATTGTGTGGGTATGTTGTGTTTGATGTAATAATTAAAAAGTTAATAAACCTTCCAGAGATACTTATGGATTACTGTATAATTTATGTGTACACTATTAATTAAACGGACTAAAAATGTATATATAATATATAATATTGTTATATCCGCCATCTTGGCAATATGAGTTTCCAGTTTTGAAATAACAGCCCTCCTAATAAATTCTCATTGTACCCGTAATTAATATTTGATTCATGGTCGTGACTACCCAAATATTTACAGTAGTGGAGGTATGGTTGAGGAAAATAGAATGTAGGAGGAAGTGTACACACTCGTTTTCATGGAGAGAGGGGGTGAAGGCACACACGAGAACTTACCTCAGTACACCTAAACCGGGATTCAAGCCCCGAATGCCATTAATGGGCAATAAAAGGGAATATTTACTTCTTTTTTTGTTCATTTTTATTAAAAATATAAAATTGTGTATTTGGGATTTGGCTGTAATTTGTTACTAACAACTTTGAATTATCAATATCTTAGTTAACAGAGATAAAAATCATAAAATGTGGATTTCTTCCACTCTTTCTTCAACAGTTTTTTCATTTTGTTCTTTTCAATAAACTTATGAAAAATATAATGTTTATTTTCAATGATTTCAGCTACAGCTAAATTTTATTCTTTTCTGAATTTTGGTTGTTGCTAAAATGGGCTCTTGAAACTCATCTAATTAATTAGTTCAGAATTATGTTAAGATGCTCTAAAATCCCCTCCCACACTGTTAGATTCCTCACATTTTATTTCGAATAAGGGGGGGGGTGGAGTGGCGGGGTGCCGTACGCCCAGCAGATAGGACTCCAATCTGCCCGTTATTTGGAAAACTCACATGGGCGTCCTTGGCCCTAGCTACTATTGCCTAGCCATATGAGACGACACCGATGGTGAGGGTTAAAAAAAAGTTAAGTTTACTTACGTTTGAAGAAAAAAATTATTTCTCGTCTTATGGATATAAATGTACAAATATGTCTCGAGTTACTCTATATTTTACTTTGTAGGACATTGTTTTCTGCTCATGAGCTGTATGACCTTTTTTGCGAAAAGTTCGCTGATTTATGTAATCACTTCACACAAAACACAAGTCCAAAGAGGTGCTTACACGTGTCAAGTGCTCAACATTTACCTGCAACCTCTTGGATTTGTTATCAGTGGCGAGAGCATACTCTTCAATTCGGGGAGGTTAAACAAAATGAAGTTTTAAGGGGTGCGTCTGGAGGAATAAACCATTAGGTTGGTATTTAGGGCTATAAAGGTATATCTATTATTTTTGAAAGGATAGTTCCTTCATTTGATCGTCGCCTCCACCTCGCTACCTGTTTTATTTTATCTGGAGATTTACGCAGATATCGAACCAAAGAAGCTTAAGCTTACCCCCCCCCCCCCAAACCTTTTCGCCCACTCAATGTTGCTTTGTGTGATGAATGAATATTGTTTTTCCAGCAAGGTTGGTGCACCCAATAACATCAGGCCTGTTTTTAGCAAACAGCTAGATGCGTCAAAGTCCAAACTTGTGTGACCCCCTCATCCCCCCCCCCTTTCCCTTCTTCACACTATTTCAACGACAAGAACTTGTTCTCTACGCTTGTGTGCGCAATGAAACAATGTACGGGTCAAAGATACCAGCTGCAGATTCACTCGCTCGACCTTCGAAATCATGACCGAGAGAATGATTTGATTTTTAATATACTTTGGTACAAGTGTCAGGTGGGTGATGTAAACTTAACATTTTGTAATTAATTATTTGAAAAGATTTACCAAAACTTCATTCTATCTCGATGTTGAGAGTTGAATCCAAGGCCCTTGGAGCACTAGGTATATGCGCTTATGAATGACCATACAGGTAGAAAAAAAAATGTAGGCCAATTACTAATGTATTTTAAAATAAGTATTGCATTTGCAATTTATAAACGGGCCCTTTCATAAATAAATCTATTCAATCTTTGAGATACGTAATTGTACAGTGGTAGAAGAGTAAAATGCGAGCTGTCTTCCTCTTTGTCCAGTGACAATAACATAAAGCGTGAATTGTGTACCTCTTTGTCCGGTGACAATAATATAAAGCGTGAATTGTGTACCTCTTTGTCCGGTGACAATAATATAAAGCGTGAATTGTGTTCCTCTTTGTCCAGTGACAATAACATAAAGCGTGAATTGTGTACCTCTTTGTCCGGTGACAATAATATAAAGCGTGAATTGTGTACCTCTTTGTCTGGTGACAATAATATAAAGCGTGAATTGTGTACCTCTTTGTCCGGTGACAATAATATAAAGCGTGAATTGTGTACCTCTTTGTTCGGTGACAATAATATAAAGCAAGAATTGGGTTCCTCTCGGTCCAGTGACATTGATATAAAGCGTGAATTGTGTTCCTCTTTGTCCGGTGACAATAATATAAAGCGAGAATTATGTTCCTCTCGGTCCAGTGACAATAATATAAAGCGTGAATTGTGTTCCTCTCGGTCCAGTGACAATATTATTATTATTATTATTATTATTATTATTAGCACCACGTCTTACTACCCGTTCGGGCTATACGCACTTACGCTAATGTTTAATGGTAAGGTGATTGTGAGATGAAATGAAGGACCTACAGTTTAACGTGGAATCCAAACCACGGTGGCGACATGGCATTCCCCACATTCACAATATGTCTTGTCAGAGGTGGAGGAAGGGTTTGGAAATCAGATAAATCTGTGCCGGGACAGAGGATTGAACCCCGGCCGCCAGCACTGAAGTCTGACACCTTACCCCTAGACCACCAGGTCACCCGACAATAATATAAAGCGTGAATTGTGTACCTCTTTGTCCGGTGACAATAATATAAAGCAAGAATTGTGTTCCTCTCGGTCCAGTGACAATAATATAAAGCAAGAATTGTGTTCCTCTCGGTCCAGTGACAATAATATAAAGCGTGAATTGTGTTCCTCTTTGTCCGTGACAATAATATAAAGCGTGAATTGTGTACCTCTTTGTCCGGTGACAATAATATAAAGCGAGAATTGTGTTCCTCTCGGTCCAGTGACAATAATATAAAGCGTGAATTGTGTTCCTCTTTGTCCGGTGACAATAATATAAAGCGAGAATTGTGTTCCTCTCGGTTAAGTGACAATAATATAAAGCGTGAATTGTGTACCTCTTTGTCCGGTGACAATAATATAAAGCGAGAATTGTGTTCCTCTCGGTTCAGTGACAATAATATAAAGCGTGAATTGTGTACCTCTTTGTCCGGTTACAATAATATAAAGGACGAGTTGTGTTCTTCTTTGTCAAGTGATAATAATGTAAAATATTAGGCCCTAGTGCTGTAATATATGAATGTTGTCCTTCTTTGTTCAATGGCAGTAATGTAAAGTGTTAATTTTGTTCCTCTTTATCTCGATCTAGTAGTGTAAGATGTAAATCATACTGCTCTTTATATTCTATAGTAAGATTGATTGTGGACAAACTGATACAATGTTGTAGAAGTAAATAAATAAGACTCCTTTATCTACTGTTATTATTTTTACATTTAAACAAACAAAAATACATCACTACTGAAATCCAGCAAGAATATGGATTGGGAGGAAGAGTTGGGTGGTATCAACCCTCGGAACTTTACATAAATCTATTATAAAATGTAATATTCTTTTATTCTTACTAACTGTTCGAGTTGTACGCATATGTAGGTACTAATTAAGCAATGAGTTAGGGATAAGGAGGAAAGTTGAATTTGGAATAAGTTTACCAACATTTGCGTGAAAGTAGAGTTGAAAACCACCCCCAATACACACAACCGGGATTAAAATCCCAATCTCCTTGTTATCGGTAGTCTAATATATTGCGAGAGTGACGCCTTAGAGTTAGACTATATGGCCATCGAAGCAGGTTAAACAATTTAAAGCAAAAATGTATTTGTAAGAGTTAAAAAAAAAAATTACAAATCTTACAGGGAAAAAGAGCAGACTAGTAGACCCGCTTCGGTGACCTGATGGTCTCCGCGCTACTCTCTCAGTAGTCTAGACCGCAGATTAGAGTAATTAGTACATTAGCGTATAACCCGAACGGGTACACGGTACTAAAAATGGGGTAGGGGGATGCAGGAACATAAACCAGAACATTCAGAATTTATATTTTCAGAACCGGAACCATTAATAAAATCATACAAATATAAGAGAACTGGAACCGTTACAGTTACGGCTCGAGCCCCTGGTGTAAACCTTATTAGGTTTTTATTTTTTATTTTTTTGTTGGCGACCCACTGCTGCTAGTCAGAAAATTTTCACAACTTCCAGAGGTATTCAAAGACTTCCTTTCTTTGTTCGAATATATGAACCACCACAATAATAGTTCGTATGCACGTGCACCTAAATATACAATATAAACACATCAAGACAAAGAGCCACAACAACAAAGAATAGCACGCATCATTATAAAATAATAATGTTTGCCTAAAACGAGTGAATATCAAGTCAGTGAACATAATCAATCCAATTTATGTTCGTGTTATTAGAATGTTGACTCGATGTAGTTTATTTTTAGCTGTGTCTTACTACCTGTTCGGACTATTCGCATAATTACACTTACGGGGTTGAAGTGCGTAAGGTATAATAATAATAATTATTATTATTAGCACCGCGTCTTTCTACCAATTCGGATTATACGCACTTACGCTAATGTGTAATGGAAGGATTGGTGACCTGGTGGTCTAGGGGTAAGGTGTCAGACTTCTGTGCTGGCGGCCGGGGTTCAATCCTCGGTCCCGGCAAAGATGTATGTGATTACCAAACCCTTCCTTCACCTCTGACAAGACATCTTGTGAATGTGGGGAATGCCAGGCCTCCACCGTGGTTCGGATCCCACGTTAAACTGTAGGTCCTTCATTTCATCTCACAATCACCCTACCATTAGACATTAGCGTAAGTGCGTATAACCCGAACGGTTAGTAAGACGCGGTGATAATAATAATAATAATAATAATAATAATAATACTGTAATGGAAGGGTGATTGTGAGATGAAATGAAGGACCTACAGTTTAACGTGGAATCCGAACCACGGTGAAGGAAGGTATAATTGAGTGGAAATGTATCCTCATTTGCACGAGAGTGAGAATCCATTTAAGGAAAATCACCCTTAATACGCTCGACCTGGATTTGAACCCTGAACTCACCATTATTGGTAGTTCAGTCTAATGCGAGAGTGAGAGTTATTTAAAATAAGAGAGCCGGATGTGTGGGGCTAGTGGAGTGAACCGTCTGTGTCCCCTTGTATATAGTCATGGGGTGGGCACTCTTAAGGACCGGCATTTTTAAAATGCAAGTGGCTACACGAGTTCGCACTGCACCGGCGCGGACGAATCGTCGAGAGAGCATTGCTCCGCACTTTTGCGGTGCGGTGCGGACCGTGTATCGTCCTACCACCGTAAATAAATGTTCGGGAGCTTCCGAACCTTGTTTTCATGCTAACCAATAAGCATTGTAGGGATGGGCGAAACAGTGATTTTACGATATCGGTGATCAAAGTGACCTTGATTTTAAAAGAGAAATTATTTGTACCAGTGATTATTCACAATTACTTGCAGTCACTGTGTCAACACTTGTAAAACTAGGCATTTCTTCGGCCAGACTGACAAGCGAGCGAGCGCGCGCGTAAGCGACTGGGTGGCCAAACTGGCGAGCGCGCGAGCGAGCGCGTAATTAGCGGACCCTAGTTAGATTATTATTAGCACCGCGTCTTACTACCCGTTCGGGTTATACGCACTTACGCTAATGTGTAATGGTAGGGTTATTGTGAGATGAAATGAAGGACCTACAGTTTAACGTGGAATCCGAACCACGGTGGCGGCCTGGCATTCCCCACATTCACAAGATGTCTTGTCAGAGGTGAAGGAAGGGTTTGGAAATAAGATAAATCTGTGCCGGGACCGAGGATTGAACCCCGGCTGCCAGCACAGAAGTCTGACACCTTACCCCTAGACCACTAGGTCACCGCCCCCCCCCCCCCCCCTAGTTAGAGAAGATGTATCTGTCAAACACACTTAGTACATCTCTGCTCCACGAAAATTCTTACAGAAAATATTGTGTATTTATAAAAAAGAAAAAAGTAGAAGTGCATCCAATTAATAAATTGAGAAATGCGTATGGTACTGTACTGAAGTGTTTTAAAATCAGATTTGCCGCACCAGTGGCGGAATGGTGCGTTGTACTCGATAGCTTTTGACTAGGACGCAAAGGTTCGAATCTTGGCTCAGTGAACTGAAGGTGATTTTTAAAACTTATTTATTGTTGTGGTTTTTTCATACTCTCTCCAAACTAATGGTGATTCTTATTTGTAAAGGCCTACTTTGATTATAATATCGAAGTATTTTAACATATCGGGTTTACATATATACATTATATTATTTATGGTCTTACCAATTAAATTAGGCCATTATTATTATTATTATTATTATTATTAGCACCGCATCTTACTTCCCGTTCGGGTTGTATGCACTTACGCTAATGTGTAATGGTAGGGTGATTGTGAGATGAAATGAAGGACCTACAGTTTAACGTGGAATCCGAACCACGGTGGAGGCCTGGCTTTCCCCACATTCACAAGATGTCTTGCCAGAGGTGAAGGAAGGGTTTGGTAATCAGATAAATCTGTGCCGGGACCGAGGATTGAACTCCGGCCGCCAGCACAGAAGTCTGACACCTTACCCCTAGACCGCCAGGTCACCGGGCCATTAATAGCAAGTGTGTTAAACCTATCACTGATAGAAAAAAGTCAAATATCATGTCAAAATGAGAAGTTTCCCCAGCACTCAATGAACCAACATACAATAATATTGCCTAGCGCCTGTAAACTAGACTGTACCGGGTCGAGCGCGCGCGCTTGAAAAATAGAACCAGTTCTATCTTTCAAGCGCGCGCGCTCGCTCGCTCGCTCCAGTGTGGCCACCCCCCATTACAACCAATGTGTTCTATTTTATATTTTAGTCGCTCGCTCGCTCGCGCGCTCAGTCTGGCCGTACCCTTACACGTGTGACGCTGTAGTCATTGTTTCCAACATTACGTATAATATAAACAAAATTATATACAACATTCCATTCGGCTCTCGGGCTAGAAAATGCAGTGCAGTGCGGGTCGGCTCCGTGTAGCCATAGCTTTACAGGACTAGCTGATCCCGTAAACTAGTTTGGGGCACTATAGCTATTATTATTATTATTTAGCACCGCATCTTACTACCCGTTCGGGTTATACGCTTTAAGTACTAATTACGCTAATGGATTAGGAATTGGGAAGGTTGAATTAGAGGAAGTGAACCCGAATTTGCGTGGAGGGAGAGTGGAAAACCCACTATCGCTAGGAACAGCTTGCAATGACGTAACGGAGGAATGGGCATACGTAGGCGTTAAGTCCATAGAAAGGGAAGTGTGGAGTCTATGTAAAATTAGTCATTACCGTTTTGCGTTTTGTTAGCAATTTGTAGTTTATTTTAAAGAATGAGTTTAGTTAGATTTTCTAGATTTTACATTTGATAACGTGGTTTATTTATACAATGATGGATTTAGTTACATTTGATTTAATTTAATATAAGAAGTGATTAATTATATTTCGCAATATAAAATGCGTTGTGTTCCAAGTGTAACGTTCCGCTTCGAATCTTTTAGTTTGAGGCACTAACGCAGTGAGTGCTAGCGATGTGGTTCTACTAGCCGACGTTTCTATACTTCTCTATTTGGGCCTTTTCTATGTATATTAAGTACATTAGACAGGGTGAGCGACGTGACCTCATGCCTGATTTTTCACTATTAATTGTAAAAACAAGTTTGAAATGAGCACAGCAATATTTAGAATAATAAGTTATATAAAACGTAACAAGATAAATATTATCACAATACACATATATAAGTTGTGTTGTGAAAGGGAGTAAAAGAGAAGAAGCATCCTAAGTCTAAGGGTACGGCCAGACTGGGCGAGCGCGCAACTAAAATATAAAATAGAATACATTGGTTGTAATGAGAGGTGGCCAGACTTGAGCGACTGAGCGCGCGCGCTTGACCCGGTACAGTCTAGTTTACAGGCGCTAGGCAATATTGTTGTGTGTTGGTTCATTGAGTGCTAGAAAAACTTCTCATTTTGACATTTGTATTACTATCGATAGGTTTGGCTCACTTGCTACTAACGACCTATATTAATTGGTAAGATCATAAGCCTTACCTCTATATATATAACATGCAGGTTAAAATACTTAAATATTATAATCAAAGTAGGCCTTTACAAATAAGAATCACCATTAGCGTGGAGAGAGGATGAGAAAACCACAACAATAAATCAATTGTCAAAAACAACCCTCAGTTCACTGAGCCAAGATTCGGATCCTCCTAGTCAACAACTATCGAGAGCTATTTGCTAATCACGCACTGCTCGCACGCTTGTCAGTCTGGCCGAACCCTAAAGCGCCTCGCTGGGCCATGGCCACGGACAAAATGTCCCTATCTGTGGCCAGAACTCATTTTTGTCACTACCTCTCTATCCCTTGAAAAATTCCGGTCTGTACAACTGATATAATTCCCTGCACACAGTTCTCAATGGGTTCATTGGATTTCTTTGATCTGTGCACCACCAACTTATTTTAGAAACATTCAATATTTTATTTCAAAATTTCCGAAAAACAGAGACGTGCAAAGTGTCTTGACCGGTCTCGATGTCTGCGAGTTTTGTTTTATCCTTTGGTGCGGTTTTACATCCCCTTCCCAAGAGAATACTAATGGCATTTTTTTTAACTTGTGTTCTCACCTGGGATTTGAAAAAAAAAAGTGTTTTCACCTGGGATTTGAAAAAAAAAAAATCGTCCGTAATAGACATTAGAGTGCACACCATTATTAGCGAGAAACTATTAGAAAGTATCTCCATGTCTTATAGAAAAGTTAGTAATTGAAGTTGGTCCTGAATTGGCCGACAAAAATTTGCTGCTTTTATTTTCCACCTAAGTAACTGGGTAAATATGTGACAAAGTGAGTTTTGTTTAGCGATAATACTATCTGCTTTTCTTGAGTAATTGTTTTCAGACTCCTGTAAATGCCTCGATGACTGGTGACCAAACCTCCCCAGCAAACAAACATCTCCTTGAACAAACAAAAGCAGATAACATTCTGGAGCGTTGTTTCCCCATGAATCATTAAGAGAGACCAGCCCGCCCCTCTTTCTGCAAGATAAATATGTCTGTGAGGGAGAAACGAGTCAATTGTAAATACTAACTACCGATATAGTACTAAGTAGCCTGTCAACGCTTGCCCTCTTTGGTAAGCAGGCTGTACAAAGAAAGCGGACAGTGCCAAATATTATTTGATTCGTGCACTTCTTTATCTTACTAACCTTGCGGGTTATCTGCATACATAGCCTATGTATATATAATATAATGATGAGGTGAGGATGAGGTAGATAACATTTAGATAAAACACCGAAACTCTCTAACTTCCCTCCAAGTGATTAAAACTTCCAACCAGATCATTGAAGCTCGGCAGAAGTGAATCTATTCGTAAAGGGCGGCTATGATTATAATATTCAGGACAGTATCCGATCTACAGCAGACCGAAGAACCCTGACGTTAGTGACCCTTTTGTATTCAACAACCAAGTCCTGATGTATATAAACTAGAACACCCAAATTTTAGCCATTCGGTTTTTGAAAATGCTCATAGTTTGTGCTAAGTACGTTAATGCTAGATATTGTCCTATCTTGACCTGCCGTGACGTCACAGGTACGCAGCGTCCTCACTTTAAAGTAAACAATCGTAACATTATCTTATATTAACCACGAGGAAAGTAGAGTGGTTGTGCATAGCTGCCAATGGTATAATATTTATTGTATTAGCTCGCCTAAGGCTTATATTCATAGTTACAAATGACAACAAGGTCAAGTTATTTCCAACGGCTGAAAATAAACTTCAAATTCCTGAAACGGTTTCGAAGCAATCCTTAAGAGCTCTCTAATTATTAAAAGATACGATAAGAAGGTCCTGAAGGACACAAGGTTTCGTTCATAAAACAATCACGGAGTAAGATTACTTTCATGAATTAAAGCGTGATCTTTTAGGAACGGGCCTATAGGACAGAGCACGAAGTGAGTTTTAAACGTGCCGCCAGCCAGCCAAACAGCACAGAGCCTACAAACAGCCTCGTCTTCTGAAGAAATGCTTCGGGTTAGGTATTGTATTTACATCTTAATACACCCTCATACACCGGTTATTGAATTGGCCTGAAGGATATTTTAAACTGTAGATTAGCGTTAAAGATGTCACGCGTGACAAGCCTAAATATAACATACACAATCACAATATGTACTCATCTAGACGGGAAGAGAGGACATTGATGTGCTGAAAGTAGGACGTTTCTCCCTTCTGGCGTGACACACGCCTGCAACGCTCCTCTTTGTTCAGAGTACGAGGGAAAACAAGGTCCGTGAAGTTGGCAACACCACTAACGGCACAAATTCTGAAACCTATGCCAATATTTAGTGCTGAATTTGTGCCACAAGAATATCCTATCCCCATAATTTGTGCCGCCATAGTTTTTGTGAAAACTTCAAAAAACTGTGGGTGCTGCCAACTTCACGTAGCAGCACCCATAACGGCACAAATTCTGAAACCTATGCCAATATTTAGTGCTGAATTTGTGCCACAAGAATATACTATCCCCATAATTTGTGCCGCCATAGTTTTCGTGAAAACACCAAAAAACAGTGGGTGCTGCTGGCAGCACCCATAACGGCACAAATTCTGAAACCTATGCCAAAATTTAGTGCTGAATTTGTGCCACAAGAATATCCTATTCCCGTAATTTCTGCCGCCATAGTTTTTGTGAAAACTTAAAAAAAACTCTTGGACTGTGACGTCATCTTTCGAGCGGTCGGTTTGTGAGCCCACAGGAGCAAAACAATAAAGGTCGTTGCATTTCTCTTTCCCTCTCAATACATTATGCTGACTACACATTCACTGTCTTGGTGTGAATGTTCAAACCAGGGGTGGGAAACCTTTTTTTAACACTGGAAGTTTGTATCGCATGTCCCTTCACGGATTCCTCATGACTTAACATAGTTTTACTGTTGTACAGTAAATTTTTACAAACTTTTGCCAAAATGTAATAGTGCGTAAAATTACATAGATTGATGAGATTGGTTAATTAATATGAAATATCTATGCTTTTAAATGATGTTTTATTTTAATTAATAAAAATACACCTCGTTTGGGGTTTCATAAGGTCACAGAACGTTTTCTTTTAAAGTTTAAGAGTAATTTACTTAAGGGTGTAAAGAGAGAAAAAAACAGATTTTATCGTAATTTGTTTTAATGGTTTTGATTAAAATTCATATTTTAGTACAATATATTACTAACAAATAGGCGTATCTAATTTTCCCGGGAAAATAATTTGGAGGGTGATTTGTACGTGCTAGTATTTCCAATTTTTACTATAAAATTATATATAATAACATTTTATCGCACATTTAGTAGTCAAAAGTAGGATTGAGTGGCACCATTTTTTCCTTCTTATTGCTATTCTATGGAAATATTTGAATCAAATTGGTCTTCTCCTCCCATGTATTATCCTGCTACACTAGGCTAAAGAAATTTAATTTGACTATGATCCGCAGTAGAATAACGCTTCACCAGTGACATTGAAACCACAAAATAGCCTTTCCACCTAACAGCATACACTTTTCTTTTAGAACAACAAAGCATAAAAACCACCCATGTTTTTTTAAATCATGGATTATTTAGTAGTGAATTTTCTAATTTTATTTTCTCCAATATATCCGATTATATATATATATTTGTTAAAATTCAAGAGTATGGAAAGAAATTAGCACAATAATATCAGAAAAATCTAACGAGGCTAATATGCTGAAAGCCCCTACTGTTAGGCTCCAAATGTAAAAGTCTAAAGGCCTCTTCTATCGGTAACCAATTGAAGAATTCCTCCTCTTCCACCTATGGTGATTTAATTCCCCTCAATTGGGAGACAATTATATATATCTACGTAAAGACGACTTATAATATTGATATCTATCCCTGGATAGCTCAGCTTCTCTTATCGACTCGATTATCATACAAGGAAATTCCCATTTATACAATAAATATACGTTGATCACTTTTATATTAATTTATTGTTGGTACATATTTTTTTATATGTATTACTATAATAATTAACAACCTCAGCTTGTACAAACAACCCGTCTCTAGCTAGTGACCGTACACTATATCACTTAAATATGGGTGACCTGGTGGTCTAGGGATAAGGTGTCAGACTTCTGTGCTGGCGGCCGGGGTTTAATCCTCGGTCCCGGCACAGATTTATCTGATTTCCAAACCCTTCCTTCACCTCTGACAAGACATCTTGTGAATGTGGGGAATTCCAGGTCTCCACCGTGGTTCGGATTCCACGTTAAACTGTAGGTCCTTCATTTCATCTCATAATCACCCTACCATTACACATTAGCGTAAGTGCGTATAACCCGAACGGGTAGTAAGACGCGGTGCTAAATAATAATAATAATAATAATAATAATAGTTAAATATGTGACGACAAGCAACACACGTCTTGTCACCACCCCGGTCACTAAGCGTCTCTTTCTTGTTTAACAGTGAGAGTTCGTTTCTACCTCACATCTTTTTTCAAATTTTTATGACGTCGATTGCACCAGGGTGGACTGACAATCTAAACCTATCATATGAGAGTTGTTTGAAAACTGGCTTTCTGGTTGGATGGACAATGCAACCGCTACGTACTAAGAAAAAGGTGTATTTCTTTTAGAACGAAAACTCTAGATTAGCTCTTTCCATTTTACTGCATCGTCCAACGCACCCAATAATCACATTTAAAATAAAATATATGTATTGACTTTCAAACTGTTTGAATGGTTTAAATATTCTAAAATGCAAATGAATAACTAAAAATAACATTATAAAATAAAGAGAATTCCCGAATTTAAACATAAAATGCAAATAAAATATAAAAACTGCAGACTCATACTTAATTTTCGAAACAACATAGGGTTTACAAATTGGGACAGTATAATAAATTAAGAACTCAGTTTT
This sequence comes from Timema cristinae, assembly GCA_039000515.1. NCBI lineage: Eukaryota > Metazoa > Arthropoda > Insecta > Phasmatodea > Timematidae > Timema > Timema cristinae. The sequence goes on along the minus strand of JBCFYV010000003.1, from coordinate 43,010,439 downwards.
AGGTTATTGTTCCTGGATTTTTTTTTATCACAATACTTTCACACAATCCAACTTCCCGAATTCCATTACTTTTTTCCTTGTTATAAACTATCGAGAATACAATAGTATAATCTAGTAGCATAAACCTAGAATTGAATTCGAAACTGACAGACCTACCTCAAAATAGTAAACTGCTTGAATTCATGTCGGAAAACCTATAGAATCAATTATTACAGTATATTGTTATAAGATATGCAATAAATTATGTTATAAAAACGCAAGTTGAGCAATTTTGTAAAGATATGAACTCTTGACTGATATACAACACTATTTAAGGCAGGCAGATGAGATAAAGTGCTTAAGAACTTTACCTTCCCAAGCGTATATTCATACTCTTTATTATTAGCATCACGTCTTACTACCCGTTCAGATTATATGCCTATGTACTAATTACGCTAATAGGTTAAGGATGAGGTAGGTAAATGAAGTAGACCCACATTTACGTGGAGAGAGAGAGAGAGAGAGAGAGAGAGTAGGAAACCATTAAGGAAAAACCACACTCAGTACATCCGATTGGGATTGAACCCTGATCTCCCCATCCTCTGCAGTCTAGTCTTTTTCTAGAGTAGCGCGCTAGACCCCATGGCCATCGCATATTTTTATTATTACTATTGTCATTATTATTATTACTGTCATTATTATTATTACTGTCATTATTATTACTATTGTAATAATACTATTATTACTATTATTGTAATATTACTATTATTATTATTATTATTAGTAGTAGTAGTAGTAGTAGTATAATCAGTATGATTAGTAAAGGAGATATCTCATCATTAATTTATTCAGTGCGTGTTCTAAATCTACATTCTTCTTCTTACCACTACTACTACTTTCACTAGCACTAATTACCATTACTGTTGTTATTATTATTATTATCCATTTAATCAATTGAAATTATTTAACAGAAATAATAATTGGAAGATTTTCCGGGAAAAATATAGCGAAAACTTTCCGTCTCATATTTCTAGTTACCTATGATTATTTATTTTATATTCTTCTGCAGCTATATTCTATGTCATACTTTTGTATTATTCAGTCTTGTTTTGTTATGTAACTTTTTTAGCACCATATCTTACTACCTGTTCAGGTTATAGGCCTATGTACTAATTACACTAATTGGCTAGGAAATAAGAAGGCTTGATTTAGAGAAAGTGTACCCGCATTTGTGTGAAGGGTGAGTGGAATTTTTTTTAGGGAAAAACACCCCAAGTGCACCCAACTGGGATCGAACCCCAATATTCCCGTCTTCGGCAGTCTGGCCGAACATAAAAATAGCGCGTTAGACCCCACGGCCACCGAAGAGGATGTTATGTGACTCTTGTGACTGTTGGCTAACATGATAGTTAAGGAAATTAAAATGATGATAGTAATAATAATTATTATTCGGGCTATATGCGTATGTAGGCCCTACTAATTCCATTAATGTGTTAAGACTGAGAGAGCATGCATTTATAGGAAGTGTAAATGAATTTGCGTTGGGGAGAGTGTAAAACAATTATTTAGAAACAAACACCCTCAATACACCTGAATTAAATTCGAACCCTGATCTCCCCATCATTGGGGGCTCAGTCTATTGTTAGAGTTACATCCCAAAAGTATATCTTACAATTGAAAATGGTTTGTAAATAAAATAGATCAAACCTCCCTTGGGGTACATGAGATATCTCAAAGTCTTGACAAGAGTTAGTGACGAATGTATTTCTCTGCCTCACCCTCTGGCCCCCCCTAAAGCGTTTATCAACAGTTACTTTGTGTGAATGTGTCTACTCGTGCAGCACACACACACTCACTCACAATCTCGTACATGAGAAAATATGAGCTGATACTAATTATATTATTATTAGCACCGCGTCTTACTAATCGTTCGGGTTATACGCACTTACGCTAATGTGTAATGGTAGGGTGACTGTGAGATGAAATGGAGGACTTACAGTTTAACGTGGAATCCGAACCACGGTGACGGCCTGGCATTCCCCACATTCACAAGATGTCTTGTCAGAGGTGAAGGAAGGGTTTGGAAATCAGATAAATCTGTGCCGGGACCGAGGATTGAACCCCGGCCGCCAGCACAGAAGTCTGACACCTTACCCCTAGACCACCAGATCACCCTGATACTAATATACTAAGCAATAATATTTTCATGTTATTTTAAATAATTAAGAATATTAACACAACTATACAAGTCAAATTCCTATTTTATTATTAATTTGTGACGCTAGTGTTGTTAATATAATTTGTAGTTTTAAAATGTTGGTGCTGCATGTTTCACTTAGCAGTTTTGTTCTTCTTTTCTCCAAAACCATTTATGGCACAATATATAAAACTGATTTATTTATGTGGCACACTCTAAGGAATAATAAATACTATCCTGTGACCTGTATTAAGATTTTTTTAATTTAGGTTACACAAGTATTAGTAATTGATGGTAGTACATTAAAGAGTTTTATGGCAAATTAAGATAGCACCAACTATGAAAATGGGTTTTTGAACCACAAATTCAGAAAATATTACTGGCAACATTTTCGTAATTTGTGCTAATAAACTGCTGCTGGTAGCTAACGAAAGTTTTCTGTCATTTTTACGAAAACTATTAAAATGCCAACTATTCACACAAAAAATTACTTGAGCACTAAATATCCTCACGTGTTTCTCAAATGTGTAACATTGGAGGTGATATCAGATAAGACTAGAAGCTTATTTGAAAGAAAGGGGTTTTCTGCATCAGCGTTCGCATGGTTTAAAAGGAGTCAGTCAGCCTTATGATATACTGATTGCTGCTGAGTGTGAGTACAAGGCATGAATCTTAGCCAGGTGGTTTTGAACATTTATTGTGGTTTATCACATCTCCCCACCCCCTTTTACACACAAACACACACACACACCACGCTAATGTGAGCTCACTTCCTCTAAACGACCTTCGTTAATTTTAACATGAGGCCACTTGTATTTTTATGAAAACTATGGCGACACAAATAATAGTGTGGGATATTCTTTACGACTAAAATTTGGTATTCATTGTTGACATCGGTATCAGAATTTGTACTGTTGATGGTGCTACCATCCCCATCCACAGTATTTTTATATTTTCCAGAAAAGTATGAGGTCACAAATAAAGTAGTTGGATGTATTTATAGTAAAACTAAGAAATTTGTGCCATTAATTTAGTGATAATACTATGCGAAGTTAGCAGCACCAAACGGGTTTGAATATTTTTACGAACACTATTGCGGGCTAAGGGCACAAATTACGGGAATGTGCAATATTTTGGGCACAAATTGAGCACTACATATTTAAATAGGTTTAAGAATTTAGCAGCACCCAAATCCTGAATGTGCTTAAACGAAAATTATGGCAGAACATAATTTGAGAATTGTGGTACAAACTCAGTACATGATAGTGCTATGTATTCACATTTGCAATTTAAACATAGTGCTTCATAATTTTTACCGATGGTAGAGAATTACATTTTTTAAATATATATTTTAGTAAAATATTGGTAAAAATATTGCTTCATTGAAAATTATAACATCTAGAAATACAGTCCCTCAAATTAGTCTTCATCTAGCCTTAGGCGTGCACAATTATCAATCCTACAACTAATAAATAAAATGGGATCATTTTTATAAATTATTTAAAATTTTTGAAAAAACAAACATTAGATGTTCAAAGAAAAGAGTGTATTTTAAAAATTATTTCCCCAATGTATTGATCAAGCGCCAGATTTTTTTTTTCATCTATGATCATAAATATATGATGCAACCTCAATTATCGTGGATCCCAGTTGGATATAAGTATGACGTCACAGATTTTACAGGCGGGAGAAACTAGGGTCGGCCTTGAAGTGAGGGTTGACCAGTACTGAATACAACTAGGTGTTAACACAACTTATCGTTTTATGATGTTTTCATGGAACTATGGTAGTAAAAATTATTAGAGTAAGATATTCTTGCGGCACAAATTTATCACTAAATATTGGTAAAGTTTAAGAATTAATGCCGTTAAGGGTGCTGCCAGCAGCAGAAGCCACTTTATTTTTTTGCGTTTTCTCGAAAACTATAGTGGCACAAATTATGGTGATAGGATATTCTTGTGGCACAAATTCAGCACTAAATATTGGCATAGGTTTCAGAATTTGTGCCGTTATGGGTGCTGCTACGTTAAGTTGGCGGCATCCAGAGTTTTTTTTAAGTTTTCACAAAAACTATGGCGACACAAATTATGAGGATAGAATATTATTGTGGCACAAATTCAGCTCTAAATATTGGCATTGGTTTCAGAATTTGTTCCGATACAGGTGCTGCTACGGGATGTTGACAGCACCCAGAGTTTTTTTTAAGTTTTCACTAAAACTATGGTAGCACAAATTATGGGGCTAGGATATTCTTGTGGCACAAATTCAGCACTAAATATTGGCATAGGTTTCAGAATTTGTGCCATTAGGTTTCAGAATTTGTGCCGTTATGAGTGGTGCCAGAAGCACCCACTGTTTTTAGGTGTTTTTGCGAAAACTATGTAACATTAGCCGCTAGCTAATGACAAAATACTGGAAACTGCAAACTTACCCAATTCTACGAAGACGTCCGCGGCCATGCTCATGTAAACACTGCGAGCCACTTGTCACACACCTGGCCATCACGACCTTCCTTGTAAGACTGAGGCGCGCCCACTGGGATACGTCACGCCGATTCTGCTTGCCCAAAGACCATAAGAAGAAAAGAAGTAACACTCCACCAAGTTTACGAGCGGGCTTCTACTAGTTCCGTGAGGCTCCTAGAACCTTCTCCACCCTGTCTACGTTCTTTGGTCCCCCCCCCCACCATGTTCTGCAAGCTGTGTTTTAGTGCGTATAAAAGATCGACCATGTGAATTGTGAGCCACTCTTGGGCTGGCTGTGAAGGTCGCTTGAATAGGCGATAGCGACGAAAATTACAATGTAAGCTAAATTCCTTTTGGGTTAAATGTCTGACTTTTCTAAATTCTTTTTAGGCGCTTCAATTATTTTTACTTAGTAAATATCCAAAAAAGTTTTAAACTTGCTTTCATTGACATTTCAAGCTATGTCTACGTATAAACTAAAACTTTACTCTTGTCTGAACGCATAACATATCTGGACTTGAGACTTTTGCTCTAACTATTGGAATATTTTTGTGAAAGGTTTACGATTTTTACCGTCGTAATAATATTAAAGATAAATGGGTTGAGATGCCTAACCTTTTGGACCTTATATTTTGGGCGTAACAGATTTAAATTGTGTATAAGTTATAGTTACGGGTTTCCTATTTTTATCTCTATTTATCATGTTAGGTTTAGCGCTTTAATTTTAAATGGGCTCGTTCCTAAAAAAAACCTTGCTCTGATTAATTGTTCGTCAGAGATAGGTGAATTTGGCATTAGACTATGTTGTCTTATAATATATGTAGATCTCAATTTATTTTTCTCTGGGCTGAATCACTTAAACTATTTTTCTTAGATTAATAGATATTGACTGTAAAAGATATATACATATATTTAAAAAAAAAAGGGAAAAGGGAAAACAACTTATAAATTATGTCATTCGTAAACATCGCCTGTAGACTTTAACTTAATAAAACTTTGCTAGGTTTATATGTAAATTTCACTGTGTTAGGGTAAGTTTAGTAAGGTTATTATATGGATGTTCGCCTCCGAACATGAATTGCTGGGCGCCTTCAGCTCGTGGTATGTATAGATGGGAAGTTGCCATAGCAACCGAGTCATGATGACTAATGAGAGTTGTTGGTCAATTAAATGCAAAGTTGTTGTCTAATATCAACCTCAGCTCACACAAATAGCTAGGTTTAATTGTATATTTTTCCCCATTCTTACGGGGCTGGTAAAAATAATGTGAATAATGTATATTGACTAGGTGTTAGTAATTGTTGAAGATAACGTTTAATTCCTAGGTTGAGATTATTATAGGGTATTAGTTTTCATGCCTAATTGTTATTTCTTGTAGCGAGCGATGAGGGTTGCTCTTAAAGCTGGCGCTAGTGGTATGAAGACGCCAAAAGAAAATGTTGTAAAGAAGTTGCATATTGTATGATTATTAATATACTTGTATTCATTGTTGCTGACTCTTTTTTGGTAAATTATAATAAATTACTGTTGACGGTGATATTCGTTCCTTCTCTCTATATAAGTATCATCCTTCGGTAACTTTAAGTTGAATTAATTCTTGTGAGGTAATCACAATAATGGTATAACGTCTGGGCTGTGTTTATCGACCGTTGAGGACGGCCGTGAGAACTTGCCCTCATCTATCCCAAATTGCGTGTGCTGGGTGTTATTTAGCTTACCCAGCGGGTATAACAAGTTCACTCACCCAGCCCACTCTATCGATTGTTATTGTATTTTTTTCTTATTTTCCTTTTGAAGTGTTTGAACCCTCTCTTTTGGATGGTAGATCCTAATTTTGGTTCAACTATATTGGCACAAATTATGGGGATAGGATATTCTTGTGACATATATTCAGCACTAAATATTGGCATAGGTTTCAGAATTTGTGCCGTTATGGGTGCTGCTAAGGGATGCTGGCAGCACCCAGAGTTTTTTTTTAAGTTTTCACAAAAACTATGGCGGAACCAATTATGGGGATAGGATATTCTTGTGCCACAAATTCAGCACAAAATATTGGCATAGGTTTCAGAATCTATGCCGTTAGTGGTGTTGCCAACCTCACGGACCTTGGACATTGGGACTTCGACAGCCAAATATTTTCCCACCCCTGTGTTAAATACGCATTCAAAGAGAAACGTGTGGTCAGCATAATGTATCGAAAGGGGGAAAAGAAATGAAACAACGGCCTACGTGAGACGTGAAGTTGGCAGAACCCAGAGTTTTTTAAGTTTCCACAAAAACTATGGCGGCACAAATTATGGGGATAGGATATTCTTGTGGCACAAATTCAGCACTAAATATTGGCATAGGTTTCAGAATTTGTGCCGTTATGGGTGCTGCCAGCAGCACCCACTGTTTTTTGGTGTTTTCACGAAAATTATGGCGGCACAAATTATGGGGATGGGATATTCTTGTGGCACAAATTCAGCACTAAATATCGGCATAGGTTTCAGAATTTGTGCCGGCATGGGTGCTGCTACGTGAAGTTGGCAGCACCCACAGTTTTTTGAAGTTTTCACAAAAACTATGGCGGCACAAATTATGGGGATAGGATATTCTTGTGGCACAAATTCAGCACTAAATATTGGCATAGGTTTCAGAATTTGTGCCGTCATGGGTGCTGCCAACTTCACGGACCTGGGAAACCACACGCGCGTGCAGAACGCTCGGCACAGCTCGACTCGGTGGCGAAACTAAAAGGGGGAGCAGACTGTACTCACCCCATCTGTCATCCTCCCGAATCGCAAATGTGTAGGATGTATTTTAGGACCAGGATTACAATTTTATATTCTAAGGCAAGGGTTGGCAAAAGGTCTATCGCCCAGCAATTTTAATTCGATCGCGTAAGAAAACTTTACATTCACGAAAAGGTAAGCTTACCTTGCATTATTCCATTATGGTTCAGCCTATAACATAAGGTCATAGTGTAGTCAGTCAAGGTAAGACCTTGCTTGGTTCCCCTATGGTACAGCTTGTAAGATAGGGTCAGAGTGTAATCAGTCAAGGTAAGACTGCTATCTTTCAGGATACACGGAGTGTACCTTTTATTTATTTTATGTATTTTCTATAAAGGCAGGAACATAAGTATTGGAGTAAATATTGACTTTAAGAAATTAATATACAAGATGTATAGAGAAAAAAAAATTAAAAGTAGATCGGAGAAACGAAGGGTGATCGCAGGACCTTTGATAAAAATATAAAAGTCGATAGGACCCTAAAAAAAAAGTTGCGGACCCCTGTTCTAAGGTATCCCATTTTTGAAAATTCACCTTCAATCTACATTTTGTAAATAGTACAGATAAAAAGATATTTGATTAATGATATGGCCTCTCCCGCTCCTTTTGAGTGAGCCACTGATTTGATCAGAGGGAAGGTAAACCGAAATATCCATTGATACAGTCGAATGATCTGCATAATTTCATAGTTTTTATATTTACTTTTTTTAGGAGTGTTTAGATAAGCTTGCCTCAAGCAGCCATCCACACACGACGTTATGAAGGCTAATGTGGGTTCAGCTTTACCCCAATCCGTTATCCCGCTGCGCGAATGTGAGGATATTCGAAATAATATTGGGAAGATGGATCAAAATATAATATAAACACATAAACACAGTTTTGCTCATACTATTAAATGAATATATAGTTTTATTTAGATTATTTGTTCCTCATCCCTGCCCCTTTAGTGTAAACATGCAGATATCCTAACTGGTGCTAAGACGTGGTGCCAGGTTTTTTTTTAGATATATACCCTGATTTTGGTAGGAAGCCTAACCTGGAAGGCCTTATTTCTTACCAGAATCCTACTGTATAGTATTATTTTGATAGAATAAAAAGGCCTTCCTAATACCGTTCTGGAAGGACTTTCGTCCTATCAAAATACAATACAGTAAGATTCTGGCACGAAATAAGGCCTTCCAGTACTGGCTCCTACCAGTAGTGCTGAAATCGCGAGGGTAGAGGGGGGTATTGCCCCTTTGGAAGTAATTTACCTCCCTCACTCCCTTCATCCCCCAATAAATTTCAAATCCTCTGACATTTTACCGATTATGATGCTGTAAATGGCCTTAAATCAAACTCCAAATGACTTCCAGAAGGATTCAATTTTAAAATATTTGCAGGAGAAGAACACTTTAAATATCTTATAGAGGCATGTCAGAAAAAATTCAAGCGAGGAGCATTTTAAATAACTTCTTGGGCCATCTAATTATTATTTTTTAATCTCTAGGCGTGTAGAACTCCAATTTGTTTATAAATGCATGTGATTTTTAAAGAATTTTCATGCGGGACCACGCCAAATAGTTTCTGAAAGCGTCCAATTTTCAAATATTTTTCAGCAGAAGTCCAATTCAAATATCTTCTAGAGCAGGCATGTCAAACTTGCAGCCCACGGGTCGCATGCGGCCCGCGGACCAACAAACAATGCGGCCCGATTCGTATTTTTATATACGTTGTAGGAATACACATTTGAGATGACATTTTGAAATTGGTCATTATTTTGTGAAATCTAGTAAGTGAGGTTGTTGTACCAAATTTTACTCTCTACTAACCAAAAATAGATTCCCAAACATTATTAAATTTGCGCACCAAATATCTGCAATATTAGCAGCACATAAGGGTGTTTTCGCTCATGAACAGGAACAAACTAACACCCGAGCGATTACATTTACCGAAACGAATTTGTCATACATTTTGAATGTGACTTCACAACAATATATCTTAAGCCACATACACACGATGCAAATACTGTATAAAGTTTCGTATTTTTGGTAAAAAATATATATAGAATAAGTCTTAAAATATTATATAATCTTAATTTTCTTTTTGTTATAGTAAGGATTTTAAAATTAGGATGGTGATAATGTTGATACTAAAATGTAGCCCTTATGGTCAAACGAGTTTGACATGCTTGTCCTAGACGCGTCTAATTTTTTTTTTTTTTTAGTTCTAGAAGAGAAAGATTCCAAATAGCTTCTAAGAAGATCCCATTTTCAAAACATTGCCGGGAGAAGACCAATTCAAATATCTTTTAGAAGCATCTAATTGTCGGAAAAAACTAAGGTGAAGATCACTCTAAATGGCTTTTAGGGGCATCCAAATTTCAAACATTCACAGGGGAGGACCGCTTTAAAAAGAGAAAAATAATTATATATTAAATTCAAGGTGAGTACTAGTCAACAGAGCGTCTAGAGACATCCAATTTTTTCTGAAGGAGGACCACTTCTAATAGCTTCAAGAAGCATCCAAATTCCAATAACTCTGGGAAAGAAAACTCCAAATAGCTTATAAAAATAAACTAGTTTTCAAAAATTGGGGAGGAGAACCACTCCAAATAGTTTTTAGGAACCTACAATTTCAAACATTTATCGGGGAAGGTAGAGTGGTGTGAGGAGAGAGGGGGTGGAAGGTATGTCCCTAAAAAGATCTCCCCCCGTCCCCCTTTCCCTCATACTCACCACGTCACTGCTTCCTACAAAAAATCACGGTGAAGCCGCTAAAGCTCTGTGTGTACAGGGTTTATTCTCGGGCGTTGTGTATTATTATAAATTAGTCTTGTGGTAATGTGTGTTTAGAAAGTTAACGTTGAATAAGTTAATAAACACAGCAGTCACGGGGGTATATAGCGTGATAAGCACGGGCGATGACAAGAGATCATTCACCAATCACATACAGTCCCATCATACAATGGTTGGAGCGTTCACACTTCCAAGTTAACTTACATAATCATTTTAAAAAGTATTACAATTAAATAGGTTAAGTCAGCAATACGTTGACCAATCTACTACTACAAAACAGCTGAATGAGATACACTCTTGTTTAATTAAACTGGTAGTGTAATTTATCAGAGAGAAAGCACCGGATTTCTCTAACAATATTCCAGCCACAAGAGAAAGAACAAAACAACCAAGTAATTATTAATTTTGATTTCAATAAAATAACATTAAATTTTGTGGAGATGATCTCGATTTATTTACTAAATAGTTTCATATCAATTATTTTAACAACTCTATTGGGTGGTTGGGTAGAAGGACGTCGTACGTGTAGAAAACATATTAATTCAAGATTTACACGTTTAACACAAGGCTTTTACCAACATAATCTAACTGAGGGGAGTTGTTAAAAGGAAATGTAACCGCATTCAAGTGAGGAGGGTGGTTTTCCCCACTCGATCGTAATTCCACCTCCGAACTCCTCGTTAACAGCGACCAAGCGTTCTAACACCCTTAAGACTGCGCGGCCACCGATGAAGATTGAATGGAAGAAAGTTAAGAGACTATTTTATGAAAACAGATTCTATGAATAACTTGTTTTATTTGAATAGATATTCTAATATTACTACCTTCAATACCCGATATAATATTTAGATTGTAATGCATGCGTTACGTTGAAAACTAAAGTGAGCTGCGTGCTAAATTGCTGAAGTTGCGTTTGTTTACTTTAAACGACACATTTTAAAATAAACTGCCTCTTTTAAACAGGAAGATGAGTAGAGGGATAATTTATTATTGTGTTAACTCATCGACAGAGTCCTTTACTCTTATTTTGGGAAGACGGTGTTCGAATCCAGAACAGTTACATTGAGGTGTTTTTATCATCTTCTTTCACACGAATGCGGGTGTATTCCTTATAAATTCCCCTCATGTTCCCTCTACGCTCCCCTATCACTCAAATTAATTTTGCGTGCCCCTCCCATTCCTTATATGTCCCCGTCTTCCTCCTATTCCCTTTACGTTCGCCTCTTCTCCCTACTCTCACTATGTTCCCCTATCCTATCTATTCCCTCCTATTCCCATTATGTTCTTCTATTCCATACGATATCCTTACATTCCGAAGTCGTTAATACCCTTGATGTTAGGGGGACCGTACGACAAAATGTCATTTTGACATGTTGTTTTTTTAATGTCACTTAGAACGTTGTTCCACCTAACGGTACGATTATTTCGCTGCGCAATCACCTGTTGTTGGGTCTTTGCAGTTGACGCGGCGTAATCTCATCCCGGAAATTACCTCTGTCTGGTCCAGACTCTCACACGAGCACAACATCTCGGATCTCGGATAGCAACCGGAACATTTCTCACAGAAGAATACTATGTGGGGGGGAGGACTCCTTCCGAATAAAACAAAGGAACTTTCCAGAAAAACAAACAAGGAATGGTAAACATAACTTAACATTGACATTAGATAGAGATGATTATTTAGTTTCCAATGCCTAATCTTAGGAAGAGAACATTCCAAACAAGTAAATACACCAGGCTTGGGTAAAGAGGCAAGCAAGTGATTTGTCAATCGTCAGACGGTTCATCAGGTTAAGATATTTTAAGCCTAAAACATGTTAATTTCGATTGATTAGGCTTACAATTAAATTATTTGTGTTTATACGATACAGTGTTTACAAGAATATGCTTACAAGTAACAACTAGAAAAGTTAATAAATCTATTTTCACATGTTTGTGCTTCGGGTCATGTTATGTTATCTGCAGCTGTAATTTTTGATATGATGTAATTTGCTAGCGACCGCCCGGCCTTGTGTACTGAGGTGGTGTGTCCTAAATCTTTTCCCAATCTAACTTCAAATAAATCCGGGCACGCCTTCTCTAAATTTCACCTCCCTCAATCTCTTTAGTGTTAATGTAAGGCACGGTGGAAAATAACCACAAGTACGCCATATAAATAATCAGGCAAAACCTCAATACGTGTTATTCGCACAGATACAAATTCATAAATATATGTGTGTAACATAATTAAGTGCTAATTAGTATTTTATAAGCTTCACTATGCATAAACAAGTTTTAAAATTCCTATCCTCTTGTCTAAATGTGTAGAATTTCAACCACAAGTCCATGGGGTTGTACTGACCAAGGTACAGTCAAATTTCTTTAGGAAGAGTCTTATAAGAGAGCTATAAAAGTTATTAGATCTTCTTTCACGTATATAAATGTCAAGACATGAATGTGATCTTCAAATGCAATTTTTGATAGATATTATGAATCGCTATAAAATAACATTAATATTATAGTAAAATATCACCAGTAATCACCGTAAAAAACGTATTTTATATTTAAAAAAATTCTTATTAAAATGGATTGTAACTACTGTTCATATACAGTGTCTTACCTACCATCCATCTCAGTGGCGGCTCGTAGGTAAAATTAGTGGGGGTGCTGCTCCAGAAAATTTTTAGCTTTTGTTTTAAATTGTGTTAAAGGAAAAAAAAACATATAAAAAGAAAATTTATTCAGTAACTTGATAAAATCGTAAAAAAAAACAATTTTTTACTTACTTTAACTTAAATTGTTACAGCTCAAGCTTGATCCATTCATTTAAAAATGAAATCTATTCTTGTTTTAATTTGCGTAAAAAGTTCAATAATTTTCTACTTAATCTCTGGATGACAATTGAGGAAATTTTTCTCCATTGAAAGTACTGGAAGCGCATTTAGTCTTTCTGTTAAATAAAAGAACCGGGGGAAAAAATTAATCAAATAGAAAAGCTGGAAGCAGAATAATAATCTAATCCTACACTCTTCTACACTTTATCACATTCAAGAATATGGTACACGGTTTTTAAGCACAACACATACTGAGTAAAAAAAACTTCCACCATCACGCCAGAGCCGGCACTGCGAGAGCAACAGTGCTCTCTCTCTACCTGGCAGTCCCGCCTTCCTCCCCACCCCCTCCTATGTCAGTCAAACACCACGTCAATGGCACTGTGAAGTGCACAGTTCCATACAAAGTTTTTTGTATATTTTTCATAAACTGGGGGATGGATACTGAAGTACTGACATTAAGCTTAAGGAATATATATTTTTACTACAAAAATAAAATAAAGAATTAAAGAAAAAAGGACTCATTATATTAAATGTTATCGATAATGCCAAGTGGAAATAGGTGGTGCTGAAGTTCCGCAGTGCCTATACACGAGCCGCCACTGATCCATCTACAAAATAAATATATAAACGCTAGAGCGGAGGTTCTATTACAAGACGTAGTCTACTACCCTAATTTAAATAAATGTGTAAATCTAGTACTGATATAATCAGATTGTTTAGAAAATACACGTTAGCTACCTCCTACTAAAAAAAACTTTCAAAGTAAATTAAAAAGCTAAAACTTCAACGTTGAATGTATATGTACAAATATATTCAACTACTGCAAAGGCACTACTTTAAATTTAAAGAAGCTAAATATTTACTCTCTACCAGCCTTCTTTTAGAAAACATGTTTACACAAAGGTTTATAAAGAATTAGGTTAGTAACTACAAAATAAATAAACGGTTAAAAATTGGCAAAGCGAATCTGCGCGTGCAAGAAACTATGTTTTGTTATGAAAGGTCAAAGTCTAGATTATGATCCATAGAATGGATTAGGTGACCGATATGTTTATTTATGAATACAGGCAGCACGGTTCTTACAAACTACTGTATAACCCAATTTTCTTAAAAAGGGTCTTGTCTGACTGCTAGAAAAGTTACTAGATCTACTTGCATAAGGGGTTATCCATAGACCACGTAACGCTGTTGAGAGTGGGAAGGGGGGCTGATTTGATTTGGGTTGCCGCAACTACCACCATCAGACTTCTTACTACCGTAGATTGTTTTTTCTGGGACTTCTTCTTACTCAAAGACTGTATTCTAATAAAGGTCCGCGTTCAAACATAACACGAAATAGTGAACTCATCTATGCCGATGTATTTCAACTTGAGGATGTTCACTAGTGTTTTCATCACATCACAATCCTTATTCAAACCCCCGCCATGAAACGTATTGAAGTCCTCTTTCAGCTAAATATAATCTGAGCCCATGCACTTGTTGGCTCATCAGGCCTCCTCTTGATATTGTCGAAAGCCAGTTTTATTTGTTTTGTAGGGTAGTGAGTCGTTGGATGGCCATATTCGTAAGCTGTAACTGGCTTTTTCTTTTTTACTCTATAGGCAATATACCCTGCAATCATCTTTAGTAAGTCTGTGTTATCTCCTGCTACTTGTCCATGAATATTATTTTTACTTTCTGCTAACTGGGGTTCAATAGTTGATATAAATTCTTCCTCTTCTGGCTATTCGCTTTCAATTTCCTCCTGTACTGTAGATTCTACTTGTGAATCTTCCCGGACATCACATCTCAGATTTTGTGTTTCATCGACACTTGTGGTTGTCTCTTCACTTGAACAGTTCCCGGTTTTTATTATTACTGATGCACTACGGCTCAAAAGTAAAGATTTTATTCTTTGGCTCACAACCGTTAGTAGCGGATGATCATAAAATCTACCAAGGCCTCTAATCAGAGAAAAAAAGACTCAAGAACGTCTTGATTACATCTTGCCGCCATAGTATATGTGTATCCTTCAGAGTGTAACTCTGTGTAGAACCCTTGAAGACTATGGGTAGATATTAGGAAGCCCTTTTGGAAAGATAATTTTTTTCTCCCAGTAGCTCGCATAGACTCGCACATATCATAGAAAAGGTTAAGCTCTGCATTCTGCTCATCTGAATTAATCCCAGAGGCACTTTTCAGCTTATTTGTTGGATGATAAGGTAATCTATAGTTTAGCACATCAAAGCTATCATTTATAATATTAAAAAATGTAACAATATGTTCATTTTCAGGTGGATATATTCAACAGCAGCTTCAACAGTTCTGGATAGTTATTCTGCAGCCTTCCTGACAGTTTATCTTTCTGTTCCCGTTAGAAAGTTAAGTATTAATTTTATACGCAAATTTCAGATCACCATCTTTTTGTAACTCGACTAGCTGTGCAAATACACATATTTTAGACAGTCCAGTAAATGATTTCTCAAAAGTTTCGGAACATGAGGGAAGTCACACACACAAAAAAAATGACGCTCTTCAGAAAATGGGTTTTTAATACTTGTACAGCCAGGTGTTATTCTCAGATCCAAAATAAGCTTCCAATTTGATGGTCCCATATCACTAACAAAAGCCAAGACAAGGAATCCCGTGGCCTCAACTGTTTCAACAACACTCAACAATTGGTACATTTTCCCCTTAAAATAATTTGATGTTGGGAGCTGAAAAACGAGATTCGATTTGTTTTATAGTTTTGGTTAAACGAGAAATTTCTGTTCTAGCAGTGGATAACTCTGTCAAATTGTCTTTATTTTCTTTCTTTAAAATTCTATTTTCATTCTTTAAAACATTATTTTCATTCTTTAGCGGTTCCAACTCTAACTCTTGTGTACTTATTAAATGTGTTGGGCTAGTCCGGTGTTCTAGGATGGGAAGGGAAAATTATTACTTTAAAAGAAGGTTTAAGCTTTTTTTTTTTCACAGTGTATCAGCTCTTTTATTTATTTTCGAACTACTGAAAGAAGCTGTGACAGTTGGTATTTTAAAATGTGGCACATACTTTTTTTTTTAACACTATTTAGTTTCAATTTGAGTAATTCCGCCCTCAAGTCACGTTCAAAGCCCGTCTCACTAAAGTGAGCAGAGCAAACATGAGCGTCAGAGACACAAAAATTGTCAGCTCTTCTACAAGCGTGCACCCATTGTTTTCGCAATGTTTGGTCTGTTGGAAATCTATAAAATCTTACCCCAGATTCTTGAGTGGTTATTGCACCCAGCAACGACACAACAAGGCACTACTACTCATTAATATTACACGACACAGAGGTAAACAAACATTAGACCATACATACATCAAAACATTAGAGTCATAGATAAACAAATATTAGAGCATCAAAACAATCATTGTCGGGAGCATACATCATCTGAGCGCGCAGTGAGCCACAATGACGTCACAGACACGACAGGCGTGCGTGCGCACCTGTCGTGTAGACTCTACCGATAGCTACTCTCTCCAAAATATCAGGAAATCCCAGGTTTGATTCGACTTAACAGCATTTAAATATTGTTCTTATTATATGTTTGTAAACACACACAGGCTATTTAACGGCAATGAGGTAACGTAGGTATGAGGGTAGTTTTATTTAACGTTAGTGAAAGGATGAGGAAATCATTATGTTAAACACAACCACTCCAATATATTCGGCAGAGGTTCGTACCCGAACCTTCCCTTTCATTTTTGTCCTAGTCCATAATACGGAATATGAATGGATATGCAAAACTTTTACTGTGATACGAAGAGACGTTTAGGGTGTGGAATTTAAATCATAATACCCCTCCTCCTAACCCCCTTCATGCCAATGGTTTAATTTCGGCAGGAGATATTAACTAGAATTTCAGCCAGGTGTAACTGGCGTGCTTTTTTCCAAAATGGTTTTCCACTCCACGCAAATGCGGGTAAATTTCCTCTAAACTCTTCTTTATTATTATCATCACAAAAGCGTGTTTATTAAAATGTGTACAGCCTGGACAAATAGTAAGAAGCGATGTTGGGAGGGGGTGAGAGGGGGGTGAGATGGAAGGGAGTGGGGGTAGAATGTAGAACTAATTCTTGTCGATTTTAGTTCGTTAAAAGGTCAGATAAAAACTAAGTTATCACTCACTATATCGACATAAAAACCAGAATAGCCTAAAATAACTAAAGGAGATTCACAATATTGATCAGAGCAAAGGTGACATCATCTGTCATAACTCATAAGTGACAGCTGAAGAACCCTTAGGGGTGTCAGATAAGTGTCAATAAATTGTGTGCCGATTATACCTGAAAAACAATTTTAATACTATTTTCAAATCTTGCCATGGGGGGTCTTTGACCCTCTAGCTTCGCCCTATAAACATTCTTGTTGAGCTCGCCAACCCAATATTTGTCATGACCCCCAAGTGGTGGCCTCTAACCTCAAGATGCTAGCAGATACACCCACAAGATGGGCGCTACGCAAACACACTGTCGTCACAGATTTTTTTTCTTCCCTCGATAAAAGGCCACTAACATCAATAGCTAGAGATTAGAATACATATTTTTGTTAAACTTGTGAAGAAGTCGAACGAATTAATTAGCATACACGTGTTGATTATGAAACATGAGTTATTATAACTTGTAATTTAAACAGCTGTGTCGGCTTATAGTCGTATCGCCATTGAAAGAACCTTTCAGCCCGTACAAAAGAAATAGAGTAGACAACATTAATGAAAGCTCAGAAGTATTCGGCAGCTGCCACAGCTGCGACAAACCGCTTCGGTGGCCACGTGGTATAACGCACTACTCTCGTGTTAAGACTAGTCACTAGAATGCCGAAGACGGGGAGATGGGGTTCTATCTCAGTCGGGTGCAGTGAGGGTGGTTTTCTCTGAATGGGTTTTCCACGCAAATGCGGGTGCATTTCCTCTAAATTATACCTTTATAGTCCCTAACCCATTAGTGTAATTAGTGCATAGGCATATAGCCTGAATGGGTAGTAAGACGCGGTGCTAAAAACAAACACAGCTGAGAAAAACCTAGCTTAGTGTATGGATATGAAATGTAACATATTTATTACTACTATTTGATAATACAAATCCAAATCAATATATTTGTTTTATAGAACAGCTTATCGGTATGGCCGCGGGTTAGGGCCGTACCAAAGAACTGGCCTGGATGGTGGGTAAATGCTAAAGCGGCCCTCATACGATTCATAATATTGTACAATATTAATAACGCTCCCTCTCGACTCTTCAATAACTCAAAAATCAAATGGTACACTATCAATTTTATTAAAAATAAGTGGTACGGATGCGGTTTTTGAAACCATGGACGAAGAAGTAGTACATTGAAAAACTTGTACAATTCAATGGATTGAAAAATAAATGTCCTTGCCTCAATTTTATTTGCACCCGTTTTAAAAGAAGCTGTTTCTATGAACGAGTTATTCAGAGGTCATTGTTTCCAAGGAATATTTACGAACAACTATTTATAAAAACTATTTCAAAAACAAAACGTGTTATACTTCTTTTTTATAACGGGCGACAAATTTGGTACTAGTCACTCAGATTTCAAAAGAAGAGGCCAAAATGACGGGACCTACCCTGTTGGGTCACTTGTCCAGATACCTCGGTGGTTTTAAGGCAATGTGCTCGCCTCAGGACCCGATGTTTGTAGGTTCAATCCCAGTTTTTCTTGAGCGATTCAAATCCGTAGCACAACTTCTTTTGAAGGGGAAGCTAAGCCGTCGGTCCCGTGTCGATTGTGGCATTTAAAAGATCCCTCCCTGGAGGGTTTTGAAAAATAACTTTCCCAGCAAAATTGATGGGCTCTTTCACTCTAGCTAATTACAATTCTCGTGTGCTGATATAATCAGTAGTTTCAGAAAGTGAACGTTAAATGCCTACCACGAGTAAATAAAATAAAAAACTTGCTCCAATTTCAGTTGCGGTATTTTTTGACATTTCAAAAAAGTTCTACCAAAATAAAACCTTCTATTCGTTCCACCTCCCCACGCATCCATGGGCATGCGGATTAATCGTCAGGCTCGTATAATCTGATTTGCCGGTGAATGGAGGTAAGGTTTGGATTCTAGACGCTTTTTACTCAAGTAGTTCTCACTCTCCCTCCACGCAAATATGGGTACATTTTCTTAATCATAATCCCTATCTTAATTGTGTGATCAATAGCGGATAGTCCGAATGGGTAGAAAAACGAGGTGCTAAAAAAAACTAATCGTTCTAATTTCAGCTCATCTGCAGTATCGCTCTATTTTACAGCAAGTAAATCTTTCAATAGCTCAAGCCTCCTTCCCCTTTCTCTACAAAGAGTAGAGTGCTCTCAACCAACTCACTAGCACCAGATACCATTAGCCATCTGTGGAATAGAATGAAAGTATATTTTCAAGGAACTGTATCAATATCCGTCTGACCCGCTTCGGTGGCCGCGTGGTCTAACGTGCTACTCTCGTATTAGACCAGACTGCCGAGGAGGAGATCGGGGTTCTATTCCAGTCGGGTGCACTGAGGCTTTTTCCTCAATTATTGTCTACTATTCTTCCACGCAAATGAGGATGCACTTACTCTCAATAAAACCTTCCTAATCGCTAAACCATTAGTGTGATTAGTACATAGGCGTATAACCCGAATGGTTAGTAAGACGCGGTGCTAAAAACTCAACAACAAACAATATCCGTCTGGATAAAGTATGGGTAGCTGCACTGTGGAAGGAGAAAGTACATCTCAATGAATTCACTCGAGGTCAATCAATCCTGGTATTGCAGGTACTCAATCAGAGATGTTAACAGGTCACATCATCTTGCCATCAGCAGTTAGTCCACCCCACCCCTCTTCAAAGTGGTGTTACACCACTGTAAAGAGGTTGGTAATGAACTTGTCAAGTTGGTTTATACAGGTTGATCCAAAAAAAAACTTGTTTTTGTGCCATATAATATATACATCTAATGTAAACCATGCAAACCGAACAATGAACCATAGGGAAATCACAGAAGGTGTTGAAGTGTGATCCTCCTCCTCTGTAACACAAATTCACTCGTTTAACCATATGTATAAAGTAACACGACAAATCATTGCCTGGGATGTGGTTGCATTGCATTTCTCAATGTTGGTTTGCAGTTCAGCCAAGGTTCAAGGGTTGCTTGCTGTCTGTTTTAAGTATCCCCAAAGAAAAAAAATCACGTGGCATTAGGTCTGAGGAATTAGCTGGCCACAAACCCTTAGAAATCACACGATCACCATAAAAACTCAAGACAGCATTGTCATGGGGAATTGGCTGTGTGTGCAGTCACTCCATCTTGCTGAAACCAGCAATCGCGTTCTGTTTCCTCCAATAATGCAATAAACTGCATAGCAAATTCCTGGTAACGTTCAGCATTAACAGTTTCTCTAAAGAAAAGAGGACCCAACACCCTGCAAAGTGAAATTGCACACCACACTCCAATCTTCTGATTGTGTAAAGGAACCTCATGGAAAACGTGTGGATTTTCAAAGCTCCAAAACCTACCGTTCTAACTGTGTACATAACCATTTAAATGAAACCCCGCCATGGCCTTAAAATAATGTTCCAAAATGAATACTAGCTCTGCTCGTGAAAAACTCATATTACACTTTCAAATGCTGTAACTCAACTGGCTAGACCTAGTGTATGTCTCAAGGTCACATGACCTGCACAATACCTGGACAACATTACAGTGTTGCCATTATGTTCATTTTCCATATACTGCAAGAAATATCCTTGGAAAAACAGGGTTGCACGACTTTTGGATCATTCTGTATAAAAGAGGAGACCGTATTGATTGGTGCCAGTGTATAGAACTCTTCGGAGGGGGGAACGGGGGGAGGGGAAGAGACAGTTGGATAAACACACGAGTTATCCCAGGAATACGAGTCACGTCCAGAAAGTAAGAGTACTCGATTTTTCTATTTTAAAAATAAAATTGTATTTAAAACAAAATTACAGGATTTTGTTGGTATGTATGTCAGTTATTTCTCCATGCAGTCACCTTCCCATTCTATGCAGGCTGTGAGCCGTGGCACAAGCTTTTTGATGCCCTCCTCAAAGAATTCTCCCGCCATCTCCTTCTTCCAGTTCAGGACCTCTTGTTTCACCTCCTCGTCAGTTGAAAACTTTTTTCCACCCATGTGAGTCTTGAGGGAGGTTAAAAGATGAAAGTCTGAAGGCGCCAAGTCAGGGGAGTATGCGGGGTGGTTCAAAATGTCCCAACCGAATGAGTCCAAAAGCGCCTTAGTGGCGTTGGCCGTGTGTGGGCGGGCGTTGTCGTGCAACAAGCGCATTCCCTTCGTCAACATTCCCTCCGTTTGTTTTGAATTGCTCTCTTGAGCATTTTTAGGGTCTCGCAGTATCGTGCTGCATTAATCGTCTCCCCCTCAGGCAGAAATTCGATCAAAATGATCCCTTTTCGGTCCCAAAACATAGTGGCCATGATTTTTTTTGCCCGAAATTGAGGTTTTGAATTTTTTGGCAGATGGGGAACTGGTGTGCCACCACTGTAATGACTGTCTTTTTGTCTCGGGAGTGTAATGAGCCACCCAGGTTGCATCTCCAGTCACAATCGAGCTCAGAAAGTCCTCACCTTCCAATTCAAATTGCTCAAGGAACTCGCGAGCGCTAGCGACCCGATTCACTTTGTGCTGCTTTGTCAGTTGTTTTGAGACCAATCTTGCGCACAATTTTCGGAATCCCAGCGTTTCTGTAATTGTTTCGTCTAAGAGAGATCTGGAAACATCGCAGAAATTTCATCCACTGTCAATCGGCGGTCTTCACGAACAGTTTTCTCGATTTTTTGCACCAACTCATCGGTCAGAATGGAAGGTCTTTCACACCTCTGATCGTCATGAACATTCGTTCTGCCTTCATTAAACTCACGACACCACTTAAACACGTTCGTTCGGTTCATAACACCTTCGCCATAAACAGTTTGGATCCGTGAAAAAATTTCAGTCGGTGTTTTTCCTTCAGCGAGAAGGAACTTTATGACAGCGCGCACCTCGCACTTGGCGGGATTTCTTATCGACATACTTCACACAAACGGACACTACAAGGCGAGTTTTCATACTAACGAGGTACGCCTGTGCTCGTTGTGTTCAGGAAAAACCCCACTACCACTCAGTGTTTCCAACCTTGGAAAAAAAAATTCTCACAGCACGAGAGGGCAACCAGTACTATTACTTTCTGGACGTGCCTCGTACACCAATACAAAAGGTTTGGGTTCCGTTTTCGGGCGGAAGAAATATAAATATCAAAACTATCAAGAATATTAACAAACTACACAATGGGCACGTTTAAAAAGGCGTCAGTCTCATCATGTTTGGTTTGTCGGTGACGGAAGGTCAAGGTTTGAATCACGGTTGGGTGTCGTGAAGTGATGTCAGAGATGGTTTCTCACAACTTCTTCACGCAAATCAGGACTTATATAGTAAGGGGCTGTCTCAATTCTTTGATGCTGGCGTTACACTGCACGCAAATGCGGGTATACTTCATTTATAATTTTGTCTTCCACATTAATTTAGAAATTAGGATGACCAGGACAGGAAGTAATACGCGGGCACCGAATACTATCTAATATTGTGTTTGAGTAAAGTAGTTGTGTTAGTTGTATTTATACGTATAGAGTAAAACTATTTACATTTGTTTCAATAGTTTTCACACAAATATTAGCGTAACATCGATTTATTATTATAAAAGTATTAGCTGTATCTTCTGTGATTACTGATGTAATCTCTCTTTTAAACAAATATTGTAAGTAATCTAAACTTATCTGTATCCCTCTTCATACACCCTTAGAGGCATCAAGCTTACCTTAGATAGTTCCACCATGGGGATGCTTATAAAATAGTGCCATATTATAACAGTTCAAGGTAAGACGGTTACATTTCAGGGTAGATAAAGAGTACAACATTCTGGAAAGTTATTATTATTATTATTATTATCATCACCACGTCTTACTAGCCGTTCGGGTTTTACTTTTACGCACTTAAGCTAATGTGTCATGGTAGGGTGATTGTGAGATGAAATGAAGGACCTGCAGTTTAAAGTGGGATCCAAACCACGGTGGAGGCCTGGCATTCCACACATTCACAAGTTGTGATTAATACACGTCTTGTCAGAGGTGAAGGAAGGGTTTGGCCAGGACCAAGGATTGAACCCCGGACCCCAGCACAGAGGTCTGACACCTTACCCCTAGACCTGCAGGACACCATTCCGGAAAATAAAAAGCAGGAAGAACTGGTATTTCTAGGCCGGTTCGAAGACGTATCTTGTAAAGTCTAGACATTATTTATGAACCAAGACTTATTGAGATTCAGCTGAAGATTATAGTTCCTACATAAAGAAAGATTTTCTAAGTTGAGCATATAAAAAAATCCCTTCAATGAGAAAGTAAAAGCGTTAAAAATCTCCTCAGACAAACCAAGGTATCAAACACAGTTATACATTTAGGGAAATTGTCTTTTAATAGTTAAATGTAAAGTATTTATATCATAAAATAATCTAACAGAATTGTTAGTACTTATGACCATGGGCGATAAGGTGGGCCAGGGGTTCCACACCTCCCTCAGGCAGACGGGCTCCAATCCTGCCACCATTTAAAAAAAACTCACATAGGTGCCCATGCTTATGTTCAACAAATATTTTCACCCGGGCGAGCGTTCTGAGTGCGCCAGGACTTCGTAAGAAAATAGTTTTTAAGTTATAAATTGGTTAGAGAACGTGTTTTTTTAAGTGGTAGTTTATTTGTGTGTGGAATATCGAACATCATTTATATAAAGATCAGGACACAAAATAATTTGATATGAGAAGAAATTGCAATGAATTAAAACATTGGTAACCTTCTGTTTTCAAATCTAATAGCGGAATAGTTTATGGAAAAAGCAAAACAACTTTAAACCCTTAGTTATTATTTTTACATAATTATAGAGTTATTATTTTTACATAATTATAGAAGTTCTGGTTTTCTATCACTTTGCAATAGTAGTGTAGCGAGCGAGACCATGCTCGAGCCAGCCCCGAACAGTCACCAGGCTTGGGCCACCATGCATAGGAATGGGGTGAGGGATATTCCAACGGGCCGAGTGTAGGACTAAACCAGACAGGTGTGACAAGAGAGACCTTCGAGCAACGGGGCTGAGAGTGTCAACACTAGAGTGAGTGTTTTCACATTGTAATGGATGTGTGCGACGAACTCAAAACTTGTATTTAATAGACGTATTAATAAGTAATTATTCTTTGTAATGGTGTGGTTTTGAAATAAGAGTCGTAAATAAGAACTGTAACAGTACTTTAGAATTGAGTGTCCACGAGAAAATCGTAATAAAATGTTGACCCAATCGGATACGCGTATGTCCATTCAGGTATCAGGTTCGATTCCAGGTATGGTTAAAATAAAAAAGGGTGTTATTGGTTAAATGGGGTTTCCTTCTTTCACAATGATGTATTGACAGCCGACGATTGGGTGTTATGTACTTTAAAGTTAAGTTAGTTTGTTATTGGTGCGTTGAAGTAGATGGGAAAATTATATCGTAAAAATATTAAAGTAATTTCAATGGAAAATATGAAATTAGTATTACACACACCCTTTAAAAATATTTAATAATTTTAATATAATAATAATATTTAGCACCGCGTCTTACTACCCGTTCGGGTTATACGCTTTAAGTACTAATTACGCTAATGGATTAGGAATTGGGAAGGTTGAATTATGGGAAGTGAACCCGCATTTGCGGGGAAGGAGAGTGGAAAACCATTTAGGAAAAACCACCCCCAGTTCACCCAACCGAGATTCGAACCTCGATCTCCCCGTCCTCAGCAGTCGAGCTCAAAGCGACAAGCGCGTTAGCCAACTACGCCACAGAGGCGGGTATTTTTTTTTAAATATAAATGTTGGTTCAGAAAGGGCAAGTTAAATTTGTTCTAATAAAAATCACATCCCAATATCAACACGTCCCTTCCGATATAGTGCGCATGCGCGTTAGCTATTAATGTCCCCCCTCCCCATTTCGCTCTTTAAGCCATCGCACCTTGTCATGTGACACGTGGCTAGTCCCAAAGATTCAGATAAAAAAGAGCAGTTAGATCTTTTTTTTTTTTAATAATGTCCTAATAACACCAACGGCTATTGCAAACTTTAATATAATCTACGAGGATAGGATGAGCAATGGGAATATTAAAATAGCATAACATAATAATCAGTAGATACAATTTTTTTTTAAACGTGAGAAAATAAATTCTCGGCGCATGCGGTCGTGCTCCAACTAAAGCAGTCTACTTGAATTTATTATTGTTGTTTTGACAGCAGCTTAGCTGAAGATTAAGGTTACTGGCACCTGGAATAAATCTCCCCTACTGCAATATACATTTTTTTCTGATAAATCTTGTACAGTTTTCTTTATCTAGTGACATTTTTCCATTTATTACATTGATAGATTTTTTTTAAATCTAGCAACTAACTAACAACATTTTTATTGAGTTTTAAATGTTTTAGGTATTATTTGTGACTGTGTGTAAATATGTTATAAAAACAAACTATCTCACCCGCTTCAGTAGCCACACGGTCTAAGGTGTCACGTTCGCAATAGACTATACTGGCGATTAAGGGGAAGATCGGAATTCGATCCTGGTCTGATGTATAGAGGTTTTTTCCCTAAATGGTTTCCCACTCTCCCTCCAAGCAAATGCGGCTTACTTCCTCTAAATTAAATCTTCTCATCCCTTACATATTAACGTAATTAGTACATAGGCGTATAGCATTAGCGGGTAGTAAGACTCGATGCTAAACATTGTTATATTGTAATGGAGGCGATGCATTTTGTTAACATGGGAGAAATAAGACATTACAATTTTTTTTAACATTTAGGTGCGAAATTATTTTTTTAATGCAAGTATGAAGTTAAATTCCTTGATTTTAATTTATGTTTTATTAAATTTTCTCCTGTTTTTCCTGCTTGTAGCCACCATGACCCTACCAAGCATGGCTCAAGTTTGGATCAGAGACGAACACCTAAATCTTCCGGGACAGTGTTCCGCACAATGCCATGGCCATTGTCCCGAAATCTACGTCCGCCATTCGGGACAAGAAATAACCTCACCCAATTACAGTAATGGCAGCTCTGACCTACATCCATTCAAGTGGCCAAGAAATCGAGGCCTAAGGGGGAGTGGCCAATTAAGCCTCCGGTAACAAGATTAAATATGTCTTGTCATGTGACTTGTTGACAGCTTGAACTCGTCAATAATACATAAAAAAAAGTGCTGAGTTAGAGGTTTGATTGAAGTGAACAAAAATAAGTTAAAAACAAGAGTAGGTTATTGTAGTTAAGTCATTTTTACAAAGTAACTTTGTTTAGCGCCGCGTTCTACTATCCGTTCAAGTTATAAGCTTGTGTACTAATTACGGTAATGGTTTTAGGAAGTTTAAATTTAGAGGAAGTGTACCCGCATTTGCGTGGAGTGAAAGAGAGAGTGGAAAACCATTTTGGAAAAAAACTCCTTAGTACGTCCGACCAAGATTCGAACCTCTCGAGCTCTCCGTTATCGGTAGTCTAGTCAACCACAAGAGTAGCGCATTAGACCACGCTGCCACCGAAGCGGATACAGAATACTTAAATCGTACCTCCCTCCTACAGGATTCGATTCGCGACTTGAGTGGTGGTGACATCAGCAAAAGAACCAGATATACAGTAGCCCCATGGCTTCTTTGGTGCTGACTGACAGCTTTGAAAAGCTACCAGACCAAATTATCTATCTCTAGGCCGAACCATAAGATCTGCCAAAACATGTGTTTAGCAGCTGTCACTTCTGACAGTCAAAATTTAGGTATATACCTAAATGTTGGCTGTCAGAAGTCAGCTGTGAGCTGTCAGTCAGCACCAAAGCTACGGGGCTACTATACTCTCCTGTACCCATTCGCCCAATCATATCCGCCAGACCGTTTGTTGAATTGTTGTCGCTATTGGCAATTTACTTTAGTAACAAACAATCTGTTTTTAATTATGTTTTTCCTCTAAACGCTTTTACATTATTGAAACATGAACTTATGAAAATAGCCGTTTAATTATGTTTCTTTTATGTGAAGCGGCGTTAGTGGTTCACTTGCAAATGCTTTACAAACTAGAGCTTCTAAATGGCTGTATTCTCTTAACACAATATTTATTATGTCGAGCCAGAAGAAACGAAGGCCGTTGATGACGCAATACAAAAGGTGTTTGGTTGTGTTTATGCGCATGTGTTTACAAAATAAAAAAGTTTTATTTCTAAACTAACTAATATATTGTATGGCTCTTTCTGAGTTATAAAAATACATTTATTTAGGGTAGGCCTATATTTATAAGAAAATGAATTTGTGAATAAAAACCTTTTTAATTTATTATTTCATCAACTACATAATAGAGTTTTATTAATATTTTTGTTCGTTCAATAAGTTACGGGTTAACTGGTGGTCTAAGGGTAAGGTGTCGGACTTGTGCTGGGGTCCGGGGTTCAATCCCTGTCCCTGCACAGATTTATCTCATTACCAAACCCTTCTTTCACCTCTGACAAGACGTGTATTAATCACAACTTGTGAATGTGGAGAATGCCAGGCCTCCACTGTGGTTCGGATTCCACGTTAAACTGTAGGTCCTCCATTTCATCTCACCATCACCCTACCATTACACATTAGCGTAAGTGCGTATAACCCGAACGGGTAGTAAGACGCGGTGCTAATAATAATATAATAATAATAAGTTACGACCCGCTTCGGTTGCCGTGTGGCCTCTCACACTCTCGCAATAAACTGGCTGCCGATGACGTGCAGATAGGGGTTCGATCACGGTAGGGTGTACCAAGTTTTTTCCTAAATGGTTTCCCACGCAAATGTGGGTATATTTCCTTTAAATTTAACATTTTTAATCCCTAACACATTAGAGTAATTAGTACATAGGCGTATAACCCAAACGGGTGCAATAAAAAAAGAAAAAGCCAACCATACAGTGATCCTTAGGTAAGTATTATTAAAATCGTTTGATAACACTTTTTATTGATAATATAGGCTTAGTATACTTATTACTAAGGAAATAATAATAATTATCTCTACATAGGTAGTATTAGGGACCCTCAACCAATGTTTGCAATAAAAATTTCTGCTAGAAGTCGATTACCACCATTCCAGTCTCGAATCGACTACGTATATCTAGTTAAACAAGGTTTCAATGCTGGCCGGGTACAGTTAGGGTGGTTTATTTATTTTTTATTAAGGTTTTACAGCCACATTACATGCAATTACTAACGCATTTTGTTACTAAACAGCACTATGACGCATTGAGGAAAAAGTTTAATTCATAAGCTGTCTCTTTTGAGAGGTGGCATTGACTTTAGTGAATGAATGGGATGTCTGATTAGGCATATTGACTACGGCTAGACTAGCAGTTATTCGAATCTCAGTCGAGTTCATTTTTATCTTCTGTTTCCATAGTAGTTCATCCTATCTTCAGGTAAAGAGGAATGGATTACCTAGAAATCTACTCTCTTTATCCCGTGACCTTAGTTTAGTTCAAGCCTATAAGCACCCGAGGGGGTAGTAGTACGCACAGCATACCCACACACACAAAGTATCATATTTGGTAAAATGTAAGGCGCACAGTGATCATGTTAAGATGAAACGTTTAAAACCCAAAATATCACTGTATGCCGTCAACATTGATAATTACAGCTCCAGAATGTGAATATATAGGAAGCAGTGGCGCCTGCAGAAATTCCCCCACGGGGTGTGGGGGCGGAGCTAAACATATTTCCATTCATGCGCGCCTGGAAAACCTTCTGCGGGCATTGACATCAAACTGGTCGTCACTGTAAATATACTAATAATATAGAAATTGCAAAGAGCAGGGCTTTGCTTCTAACTGAACACAGCTAGTAATCTTTAAAAAAATTAATTTAATTATATTCATAACTTTATAAATAATTTAATATTATAAACGTGAGCTTAAATTTGGAAATTTGGCGATATTATCTAAAAAAAAAATCCCGTATATTATTCATTTTTACACACTATATAATCATTCAATAAGCTTAGGTTTTTTTGGAAGAAAACGGCGAAATTGTTATTATTTAAAATAGCGATGTAAAATAAATATTTCTGAAATTATTTAATTACTTACAATGTTATAATTTGAACTCATTTCTCAGCATCACATAAAAACCCTACTTACATACAGATGATGTGTCTACGGTCATTACCAATTTAAAGTGTTTCTACAAAAGCAGCTTTGTTTGAAGAAAAAAAATTGTAAGGCAAACTATGAGATTAAAAATTTTTAACAATGTTTTATTGAAAAGAAAACATTTCATGTATTATATTAAATTAGAAATTCCAAGGGGGGGGGGGGGGTTAGGTTACCGCGGGCGCTCTAGTAACTTTCCAAACAAACATATAAGATAGGTCTATCCACTGCAGACAATCTTAATAGAATAAAATATATAAACCCTGATTTTGGTTGGAAGAACAGTTAATTAGATTCAAATTGATTTATTTGTGAGCAACAGTGATGACATTTTACTAAATTATTTGTGTTCTTTTATAGGTATTGAAAATATCTATCAAAAGTGACAGCATGACTTGATGTATAAACATTATAAAAAAAGTTTCATCACCATAATAAAGGGAGACTATGCGTAGTGTTTAATTCAATAAATAATTATGAATAAAATTGTAGGCCCTATGCAGGGTCCCTACCCCACTTATGTTTTATAAATATAATATTATGAAGGGAGACAACAATTGTAAAAATAAATTAAAATTAAAGTGAGCGTACACATCTTCGATACAGAAACATAAGTTTATAAAATTTATCCACGCAAATATCATGCTTCAACAGATTAGTTTAACAACGAAATGTGAGCTCTTAATTACGCAGGGAACTTCTAAAATACAAAAGTAAGTTACATAGCTATGCATCTTAACTTATTTTCTTTTGATTGTTATTTGGTGGCCTTCCCTATCTGTAGACCAGGGATTAGCTCATTTGTAGGTATAACAAATACCCCAAAATCTGAATCTAGGTGTGTAAAAAAATATATTTAAAAAAAGTTAAAAATGAGGTTACGTCTTTGATTAGACTTTACAAAAAAATTGTTTTTGTAAGCTAAATAATCCCGTCTAAATTGTAATATATTGCAAACGTCCACATATTCACAAAGTTAAATTACGATCCAATAACAAAATGTAAATGTCAGCAAATTTTAGTGAGGTAGGCAAAGTGGAAATTGTACTGACCTAGTGGCAAATCGCAGAGCAAACAACACGCAGTTATGGCCCCAGCTGATGCTCCAGAAATCATTTCCGAAATAAGGTGTGGAGCATATTTCTTGAAACATCCTGCTACACCCACGTGGTATATACCCAAAAATCCACAACCAGCAAATGATAAATTCATTTTTCTCTATATTATTGTACGAACTGTCACTTGCTAATATAAGCCGCAAAATACGGGTTGTAGGAATAGACACAACACTAGCAGCTCGTAAACGAAATATCGATTTACATTGAGGTTGAAAGATGTTCCTACTTCACAGTAGCAAATCCAATCAGAAACTAACTGAATTCTTTCTTGCACAATGAATTTTGATGTTTCAAGAGAGATGCTGCACACCTTATGTCAAACTAGTGTCAACAATTGAGCAGCGACGTCACAGTGATGTACAACGATTGTAATTGGCGGAAGTCTGATGGTGTGGTATCACGTGATTCAACTAGTGCGCAGTGGATAATGATATCTAGTGAGAAACT
Organism: Timema cristinae; assembly: GCA_039000515.1. NCBI lineage: Eukaryota > Metazoa > Arthropoda > Insecta > Phasmatodea > Timematidae > Timema > Timema cristinae. The sequence continues at coordinate 42,979,642 of JBCFYV010000003.1, read as the reverse complement.
ACGGAACTACTTGAAGGTTGATGGAGATAGCGCCTGTTAAAAGGCGGGAAATTCAAAACAGTTTAATTAATGTAAACACTATAATGGGGTCTTACAATAATATTTAATAACATTTGGCCGCGTGTATTTTTTGAGTGAATATACCTCACGCTATTATTAATTCCCAATACAATATGCTGTTCAAATATATTTTTGTCAATTATTTGACTTTAAAATATCTGATACAACTAATATGAAACGTCTTTGGTTTTAATTATGATTCAATATATTCACCTAATACGTATGTATAAATGAATTATCACAAAAATCCACACAATAATACGTAGGAATAGTTAATTAACTAATAACGTTGTTTCAGTAGCGAGTATAGATATTATATTATACTCCATGACCAATTTATGGTTCTAAATTGAGAGATAGCCATCCCACCTTAACTTACGATTAATTCAATTCCACATCAACTCGCAATTGATTCAATATCACCTTAACTCACAATTAATTCAATTCAGCATTAACTCGCAATTGACTTAATATCACCTTAACTCACGACTAATTCAATTCCACATTAACTCGAAATTAATTCAATATAACCTTAACTCACGATCTATTCAATTTAATATTAAACCTTAATTTGATTCATTATTCCCTTAACTCATGATTAATTCAATTCCACATTAACTCGCAATTCATTCAATATCCCCTTAACTCATGATTAATTCAATTCCACATTAACTCGCAATTTATTCAATATGACCTTAAATCATGATTAATTCAATTCCACATTAACTCGCAATTCATTCAATATCACCTTAAATCATGATTAATTCAATTCCACATTAACTCGCAATTCATTCAATATCACCTTAAATCATGATTAATTCAATTCCATATTAACTCGCAATTCATTAAATATCACCTTAACTCACGATTACTAGTATTCCATATTAGCTCGCCATTAATCCAATCTCACCTTAGTTTGTAAATTCAATCCCTCTCTAAGTTACGGTTAGCGTATAAACCGAACGGTTAGTAGACGCAGTGCTAAAATGAATTCCAACGCGATTGCCTCAATTTCCCTTCCTTCAAGATTGCTTCAAATCTCCCCCAAGCTCGTGATTTCTTCAACTTCACCTTAAACTGCGACTATTTCAATCTGGTTGACAATCAATTGACTAGGTACTTCATTAAAAAATACTTCATCTCTTAACTCGCGGTTACTTTTATCCCACTTCCGGGCAAAAGGTTGTGCATAACCTTCTTATAAAATTAATAGTCCTCAGCCTATATGAATAAATTAGTGACCCGCTTCGATGGCCGCATGGTCTAACGCGCTGCTTTCGTAGTGGACTAGATTGCCGATGACGGGGAGCTGGAGGTTCGAATCTTTGTCGGGTGTACTGAGGATAGTTTTACTAAATGGTTTTTCACCCTTCATGCGCGCAAATACGGGTGCGCTTTCCTCTAAATATAACCTTCCTAATCGCAAAAAAACATTAGCGTAATTAGCACATAAGTGTTAATAGCCCGAACGGTTATTAAGAGGCGGTGGGGGGATACAGGAGCTACATCGTACACGGGCCCGAGGGTCTGAAAAGGGCCTCTGTAAATTTCTTAGGAGCTCATAAAATGTTTTATTAGTGGTTTAAAGGTATAATTTTTGTCTTGTTTTTGTCCTTACTTTTAGATATAAAAGAATAAATCATGGGTTTTTTGTCTTGTTTTTTCTTCTTTTTTTTCGGATCGAATAAATTAATTTATTTTAGACAGGATTAATGGAAAATAAAAAGGCAGCCCGGAAAAACCTTGCCCCCCTGATAAAATTCCTCTCAAAGGCCCTGGCTGTATGCATATTTATTTGAATTGCGTTTATGAGGTGAGGATGAGGAAGATAGAATTTAGAGGAAACACACATTCGCATGGAAGGAAAAGGGATTTTTTTCTTGGTATACCTGGCAGGTATTCGAACCCTTACATCCTCATTAAGGTAAATCAATCTAGATGAGCCTGACATTCAGTCCAATACGGGTATGGGAAAGGAGTAGAGAGGGAGGACACTAAATTGTTCAAATTACAATAAATAATCTGTAAGGTATTAAGATGTACAAATTAGAATAGAGAAAAGGAGTGTTTTTAATTAAATAATTATTTTGGGGGAGGGATTGTGGTGTAGGGGGCGAGTTGATTGAGAAGCAACTGGCTGGTATAGAGAGAAGTTTGAATGGGGAAAGAATGTGTCAATATAAGTTTTTAAAAAATGTGTGCGAAATTGTAGAGGTTTTAATAATTTACTGGGATCGCGACCAATGATGAAACTAATAATATTTTTTAACCTAAACCCTCTAAGATTACTTTCATTATCTCGGGAAGGCTGACGTTGATGTGGTGCAACACACCGCAAAAATACCTTCCAAGGTCCACCAAATCGATAATGTGGGATGGCGATTAAAATTCTTAGATAGCGTCGTACGCTACGTACAACTGAATATACTTTTATTTCAAGTAAATTACAGGTTTTTAAATTCATGGACATATTAAGTTGGGAGTTGGGGGGTTTAACCCACACACCCACCCCGGGAATTGTTCATCAACTCCTTTTTTTTTAGCACCGTGACTTATTACCCGCTCGGTTTATATGCCTATGTAATAACTATGCTAGTGGTTTAAGGATGAGGAAGGTTGAATTTAGAGGAAGTATACCCACAATTGCGTGGAGAGAGACAAGTGGGAAATCATTTAGCGAACACCACCCGACTAGGATCGAACCATGATTTCTCCGTTATTTCTTAGTAATACCAGGGTATTCATATACAGCACCCTCACACATTCATACATGTAGTTGTATCTCTATATTTTCCCTTCTCCTCCCATATTTTATTATTATTATTATTTATTATTATTATTATTATTATTATTAGCACCGCGTCTTACTACCCGTTCGGGTTATACGCACTTACGCTAATGTGTAATGGTAGCGTGATTGTGAGATGAAATGAAGGACCTACAGTTTAACGTGGAATCCGAACTACGGTGGAGGCCTGGCATTCCCCACATTCACAAGATGTCTTGTCAGAGGTGAAGGAAGGGTTTGGAAATCAGATAAATCTGTGCCGGGACCGAGGATTGAACCCCGGCCGCCAGCACAGAAGTCTGACACCTTACCCCTAGACCACCAGGTCACCCATATTTAGTTACATGAAACAAATATTGCAGGATAACGTCAATTTTCTAGTGGACCTCTCCAAAGAATAATTCACTTTCTTCACCTTTGTTCAATATCGCAAGTAGCCTGTATTGGTGATCACGTGGTTTTTGGTATTTCACAACAAGCTTAATTTCCAGAAACGGGGAGTTTGGGGTTTGAACCCCGGTCGGGTGAAATGATCGTGGTTTTAAATCAATGGTTTCTCCCTTCACCCTTATCGCAAATGCGGTTACGTTTCCTCTAAAGTTCTGCCTTTTGTCATTCCTATTCAGTTAACGTGGTTAATGTAAGCGTACAACCAGAATGGAGACTAAGACGCGGTGGAAAAAAGCCCCAAAGACAACATATCGGAAGTAGAGTATGCGGAGCTATACTTGGCTTGACGAGTGGAATAATTATATTCGCAGCTCAAACTTAGATACACTCAATTTGTCACTTTACAGTGTTGTTCGACCTTGACTTTGTTGGTAATATTTCTGAAGTTATCGTTGTATTTAGAGGGTTTAGTTTTCTTATCTTATATCTTCGAATAAGATAAGAGTTGCCGCATTGATACTATTATAATTTCTAAAATGTTTCAAACTATTTGTTGGCTCAACATAATATATATTGTTTTTATCAATTTGAAAGATTACAAAAATGCTTTCAATTTTTCAAACTCGTCTTTCTGAGAATAAAGTCTCTGCGTTAGGTTATATGAGAAGGGTTGTAACTCTGTTTTATGGGGGTGGGAGTTTAAGGGAGGGAGTTCCACCTTCAGTGGATCGTGATGGGCTAGGGATTAGTAAGGTTGAATTTAGAAAAAGTGTACCCGATTTTGGGTGGAGAGGGTGGGAAACCATTTAGCGAAAACCACCCTCACTACACATGACTGGGATTGAACCACGATCTTTCCGTCATCGGTTGTCTAGTCTATTGCTAGGGTAGCACCTTAGACCATGTGGCCACCGAAGCGGGTTGTTGAGATTACTTTATGTAAAAGATTAAACAACATTTATCTCCTGCAGAATATATAGGTCTATCTGATTTATTTTGGTCAAAACTTTATTGGCAGAAAAAATAACCTAATCTTAACTAGAGTTCCTCTTCATTCTACCTTAATAATAATTTTATTTGGTGGAGTGAGGGCAGTGGGTATTGAATCCATAACCATCCTCTGTAGTCGGAAAGTCCCTAAATGTTATATCTTTCTCAGAAGAAAACAATTCTGTTGAAGAGGGAAAGATCCTCCTGAGGAAAGAAAGAACCATCTGACCCGCTTCGGTGGCCGCATGGTCTATGGCAGCGATTCTTCTAAACCGGGGGAGGGGGGGGGGGGAGTTTTTTAGGGCGCCACGAAAAAATAATTTAAAATGTTATTTGCTTATTACTGAAACCGATTATCTTAAACCTTACGTTTTGGAAGAAATAATTCGATGATCGTAAGCATGAAAGTACAGTAGACTCTCGATTTTCCGGGATAGTGTAGGTAAGGAGAAGTACGGATGATAAAAATCACGTGTAGTACTAATAATCCCCATCTATTTACCATCGCCATTCAAAATTTTCTCCCCTTTGTTTCTACTTATTTGTGTGAAAAGGGATTTCCCACAATGATACATATTAAAACGAAGTAGCGAAATCGACTCCTTATTGAGAATAACATTAAGTAATACAATTGAAACCAAAAGAGACCAATTAGTGGAAAGTGTTCAACAGCAGAGAGAAGTCCCATTATATACATTTAGGTAAGTTGATTTCTGTTTTTTTTTATTTTTTGTTATTATAATAAGTAAAAAAGCCACATTTTAGAATACATCTTAAAGATTAATATGTTAGTAAAAACTAGGGGGCCGCGAAAATATTTTATGATATTAAGGGGACCGCGAGTAATAAAAGGTTAAGAACCACTGCTCTATGGCACCTCTCTTGAAATAGACTGCCAATGACGGAGATATAGTGGTTCGAATTCCGCTTGGATATACTGAATAATTCTATCTCTTTAGCATAGTTAACACATATGATGTGTATACGCCGAACGGGTAGTTCGACGTGATGCTAAAAAAATCTTCTTTTATAGGGAAAGATCCTTCTGAGGTGGGTAAAGAACCGCTCCCTTGGATTGACTATTTGGTTTATGGTCTATTAGAATTTTTTTTCGTTCTACGCATCTTATTGGCCATTCGGGCTGTCTGCTTATTTCACTAATGGGGTTGGAATAAGTAAAGCAGAATTTAGACACAATGTTTCCACATCTACGTGGAGAGCGTGCGTGAAACCATTTTAAGGATTTAAAAAAACTCAGTACACTCAGCTAGGATTCAAGCCTCAGCCTCTCTGTCACCATTAAACCAAACAAGATGAAGCTGAAGCCTCTTTCCGCGTGCCTCCCGGATTTTGTTTTAATCTCATTAAATGTGAAAACCAAGTTATTCCGTTGAAACTCGCGTTACAACCTTTGGGTGTGTCTAGAAGGAACGTGTTTGTAATATGGATGTGAGTTCAAGTCCGCACCTGTGAGCGAATGGCCCAAGGCGTTAAGACTCACGTTGTACCCGACATATGCTCTCACGTGTACTGAACTACTACTGCCTCGCCGGATGTGATGTCCTTGAGGAGCAAATTGATAATTAATAACGAGGATACGGTAGAGTTGCTTTGCTGTGAACCGAAAGAAATAGCAAAACGACCGATGTCTTTATATCATCAACATTTCAGCCTGGGAGTCGATTACAATCGTGTTTGTTTATTTGGACAGACACAAGAAAAGAATCGGCAGTGAACTTGAGTTTACTGATGTTTCACAGAAACCTTTCGTGTCCTTGAGTTGTGACAGCCACATTTTTTTATAATGTAAAATTATTGTTCAACATAATCAGTTTGATGTAGGAATAGTTTATCATGTTCTCAAATGTTTTAGATTGTGTACTGACAGGTTCTTAAGCTGTAAAGGAAGTCATTGTCATTTAAGTGCCCATTTTACGATCTATTAACCAAGATAGGCATACGATTACGTCCGAACCAGAAAACATAAGGAAGTGAAATTGAATTGTTATTTTATTTAGCGCCGCGACTTACTACCCGTTCGGGTTATATGCTTTAAGAAGGGACGCACACAAGGCAGTATTTCGGTATTTTCAATATTCGTTTTCGAACTTGTCAAACAAGGAGAGCTGTGGGAATTATTTCACTGTAGCTATTTTCTTGCCCTTTCCCTCAAACTGTTAATGATCTTGAGAAAAAAAAAACTGTACTGTCTACACCAACAAACTATTTAATCAATCATTAAACTTTCCTCAGGGGAGTGTTGATGAATCAAATACGATATCATGGTGGACCCAAGAACCCCGCTCAATTCTATAATTTTTTCTCAGCACCATAAACCTCCATGACAAAACATATTTTTCCTAGTCTGTATAGTAATTCCTTTTTTTTCTAGGTCCGTACATTTTTAACTAGAGATTTTTAATGACACCATCTATTGTGAAAAGATGTGGAGAGTATTTTTAAATGAAATAAATATGCATTATCTTGGAAAGGGAAAGGAAAACTTTACAATGATATATAACATATGGAAAACCGCTTTGGTAGCAGCATAGTTTAACGCTCTACTCTCGCAGTAGACCAGAGTGCCAGTGATGGGGAGATCGAGCTTCGAATCTCGGTCGAGTGGGCTAAGGGGTTTTTTCCAAAATGGTTTTCCACTCTCCTTCAACGCTAATGCGGGTACATTTCCTATAAATATAACCTTATTAACCCTTAAACTCATTAACGTAATTAATATATCAGCGTATAATCCGAACGGTTAGTAAGACGCGGTGTTAAAAAAGGGCTTGCAGTTTTTTTCGATTTTTTAATTTATTTATAATATGTCAATATTGATAAAATTATTCAGGAAAATATTTTAATATTGTTTATTTAAAATATACTAAAAAGTTAGACATATTATTCTTAATAGGGTACCTATAAACAGGTATTCAAAATATGCAAACCTAAAAATAAAAATATTATTTCAAACATATTCTGGCATACTAGTAATTATTAGTATAACGATGCCAAACGCATGTAGGAATAAAAAAAATCTTTAACTTATTATTTAAAACCAACTCAAAAAGGTCAATAGATATAATTATATTCAAGTATAAAAAAACTATGCAAAAAAATTGCCATATACGAGTAATATTGTCATTTTATACTTCCTTGTATTTTTCTGCTCTCCTATATAGTTATTTGGTTCCATAACTGACCAATGGCTTCTGATAAATTATTTAACACGGGGATCAGGATTAAATCGTTATAGCTATTTATAAAAATGGTATATTGTTTTTGGTAAAAATAAATACATAAATAAACGAAAATGTTAACAATGGGTTCGCGCGAGCCCACTATAGTTCCACACTGGTGGTACAACCCTAACGTATAGTGAGACGGGGAGAACAAAAATAAAAACGATAAAGCATATGAAAGAAACTAAGTAAAAATCATAATGTACCATATATTTAAAAAAATATTATTGCAGTACATCGTATCAAAACAATAAAAAAAACACTATGGCATCGGCCCGCAAGCGAGCTATACCGACCGAGAAGTCACCGTCTGTTGACAAGATAGTGCCAACTTTTGCAAATAGAGGATGTCAGCACAACAAACCCTTGGGAACTTCAATTTTCTAAACCACAGCTGCTACTTCTTTATTCCAGTAGCGCCTCATTTGTTCTCACAAGGCTGAATTGATCCGTTTCAAACCCACTGCTTCACAGAAGCGCCTGGACCACAGAGGTGGTCATTAAATTAAACACACATATAATCAATAGCCAAAGCCATTATAATATATTTTAGTGAGGATTTACTCGTATATAGATAATATCATATTCTGAAAATTGAAAAATGACACCTGTACACGGACATCGAACCCGGGACCTTTGGCTTAGTACGCCAATGCTCTTAACCACTATGCTATCCAGAACGACGATTTCCGCACGTCCATCATAGACTCTGCCTTACAATATGAGTGAGTGAAGAATGATCCTGGGCACGGGAAGATTCCAGAATAGTTCAGTGGTTAGAGTATTGGCGTACATAATCAAAGGTCCTGGGTTTGATTCCCATGTCTGTGTGTTCTTTTTCAATTTTCAGAGTACTAAACGAACATGTTTTAGTAAACCGTTTAAAACTATTGTGCCTAATGGTCTTCTTGCTCACGCCAAAGCCTGTGTTTGTGTTTCTGAGCTTTATCTGTACAACGTCACAATCGTGAACTAGTGACCTGTTTAGTTGCTTTATAATGGATTGTAACACTTTTAAACCTAATTCCAATGTGGCATTGTTTTGAAGCGGAGATTTCTTTTTTCAACAGATTAAAGAGAAGCAACCTAACGGGAAGATTGGGGCTCGAATCCTGGTCGGATCTTTAGAAGGTAATTTTTATTAAATGGTTTCCCACTATCCTTTCACGAAAATGCTTATAGATTACCTGTAAAATGCTTCCTTACTCATTTCTACACCCTTAAAGTATTTATCATAAATGCGTATAACATGAACAGGTAGTAAGACACGAAGATAAAAAGAAAACTTATTATCAAGTTTGGTTTTTAAAAATTACATAAATAAATCAAAAATATCATTACTTACTGGCTTAGTTGGTGGTGTGTTTACATCTCGATCTAACAACCTCGGACTCGATTCTCAGCAAAGTTTTAAACATATCAATAGGCTTGATTCCCGTTAACTAAATGGAAAATTAACTGCATGTGGGGATAGTTGTAGCATTTGCCCCGTAATTGATTATAATAAACAGTTAATGAGTAATAGCTGGTTAACACAATGGCACTAGAAGCGTACTGTACTGTTGGTTATAGACTGAATCCTTTTGATAAATGAATTGTGATTTGAACAACCTCGTGGGAAACCACGTGTTTTGGTACTATCCCCCACCTTTTGTTCTTTTGATAATTAATAGTTGACTTAGTTCTTTTTCAGTCTTGACTAAGTAGGAAAAAAGGGGTTTAATAAGTGTCTGGTTACCTTCAAGATGAGGCGATCAGTACAGTACACATATTTACATCTTAGTACAATGTTTTGAAACAAATTTGAATTTAACTTTATATTTTGATTTTTGACATACTACTTTCATTGGTCAAATTGGGTGAGTGCCTAACAATGCATCAAGATTATAGACAAACTAATTAATGTGACCTTGTAAGAAAAAAAATTAAGTTTGGGATTAATTGTGAAAACTAAACTAAAAAATAATTCAACATATCAATAATTTTGTCCTAAACTTTAATGGGGTTGAGGTAATAAAAGCATTATACGACAGTTTATAAAGTCCCAACATCTATTTTTTATGAAAGCGTGTAAAACGTGGTCTTTCAGTATCTTACCTTACATGACGAGACCTAAGAGGGCTCGAAAACAAAGTGCCTGCAAAGACATTTGTTCCAAAAAGGGATGAGGATATTTGCGAGTGCAGGAGGTTATATAATGATGATTTACATACCCTGAACGCATCACAAGACATTTTTATGATAGTAAAGTCTCGTAAATTACGGTGGGCAGGACATGCAGTGTGAAAGGGAGATTCTAGAACCGTGTTCAGGGTATTGACTGATAAACCCAATGGGAAGAGACCTTTGGGAACACCAAGAGGCAGATGAGAGGATAACATGAGAATGGACCTAAAAGAGATGGGGTATAATGAGGTGGATGGAAATAACTAGGTCATGATAGAGATAGGGTGTAATGAGGTGGACTGGGTAGAACTAGCTCATGATAGAGTTAGGTGATGTACATTTGTAAGTGTGGTAATGAGCGTTCGAGTTCCTAATGCCATAGAGTAAGTAAGATAAGCCAATCCATTTACCCTACAATAATTATTATGTTTGAAATAGAGCATCGATTTTAACAGCTATAAGATAAAATATAAATATACTATTCACTCTACCTTATCCTATATTTATTTTGTACATGTTCACTACAATACATGTGAATATTAGATTTTTATGTTTGGAAGCCAGCGGTAGAAATATGCTCTCATAACAAGAAGTAAGTTCCAAAATCAAAATATGCTTGTTTGAGGGAAATAGTAGCACCACGTTCTCGTTAAATATTTAAAAATATAAAACTATCACAACTATTTGACTTTTGTTTTTTGAAAATGAAAAAAAAAAATCAAATGTCTAGCTAGAGCCCACACCAACGGACATGCAGAAAAAGGCATCAGTACCGTCTTGTCAGGTTTGATAGTGACTGAGAGGACAAGTGATAAATGTTTCAGCCATGCCAGGAATCAAAACCTGAACCCTTAGTTCAGTAGACAGTCACGCTACCATCTGAGCTAAGGGTTCGGACATTAGTACGTGATTATTGTATTAATGGAACCGGATGTTATCTTTAGTGGGATAACATGGTAGATTGAAGACAAAATTATTTGAGTAGTGAACTAATTGTAAACGATTTTATACTTTAGCTCGACAATACGGGGATAAAGTATTAAAATCGTCAAAACAATCAAACTCAAGATTTTGATAAATGTCGACGTTTATTATTATTATTATTATTATTATTATTATTATTATTATTATTATTATTATTATTATTATTATTATTATCATCACGTCTTACTACCCGTTCGGGTTATACGCACTTACGCTAATGTGTAATGGTAGGGTGATTGTGAGATGAAATGAAGGACCTACAGTTTAACGTGGAATCCGAACCACGGTGGCGGCCTGGCATTCCCACATTCACAAGATGTCTTGTCAGAGGTGAAGGAAGGGTTTGGAAATCATATAAATCTGTGCCGGGACCGAGGATTGAACCCCGGCCGCCAGCACAGAAGTTTGACACCTTACCCCTAGACCACCAGGTCACCTCGACGTTTATTGACCCCCTGAAACCAAAAAAGATGTTTTTGTAATGCCATCTGTCTGTACCTCGGGCTAGAGACGAAACTATTTTAAAGATTGGGGTAAAACTTGGTATCTGGGGTTTTCATAAGCTGCTCCCGGGGGGATTTTGGAATAAGATATCTAACCCTAAATTTAAAGAGTAGTAGAAGGGCAAATGACAGGGGGAAAAAAAATCGATTTTCTCAAAATTTGATTTAATTATTTTGATTAAATTTTACTATAAACAATATGGCAATTCTCATTTTCTCATGAAAAGGACTTTGAGGATACTTTACTTAAAGGAAAATTTCTAATTTTTATCATTTATCCTCAACTATTTGAGATACAAAATAACTTATCATGTAAAGTTGTAGTACTATAAAGATGAAAATATTGTATTTGAAATACATTTTTATAAAACCAATTATCTCTTAGCTATAAGCGACATTAGAAAACGACTTACAAACTAATTTGGCATAAGAACCTATATTCTTGGTATATGGTCCACTCCCAGGCGTCACTCATGCAATATACTAGACTACTGGTGATGGTAATAAAGTGATACTGTTTTTTTCTTAAGTGGTTAACCCCCACTAACCCTTCACGTACATGTGGATACATTTCTTCTAAATTCAACCTTCCTTATCCCTAACCCATTAGTGCCTAACTGTGTGAATAGCCTAAACGGGTAGTAATATGTGGGACCCTCCCTCCCCCCCAAAAATAGAACAAGGACAGAATTATTTCTATGCTAGGAAAATTGTACAGTACTTTGCCCCTACTATGTTACCATTTTGAAAAAAAAATACAAATAAATGCAAAGTAATTAAAATTTCGACTCCTTAAATGAGTCGTAAGCGAGTTATCATTCCAAAAAGGGTCTAGGATTTGATTTATGACAGTACAGAAAAAAATAAAATAGTGGTAAAATTAAGATGTGTACCCCTTTTCAGTGATGAATAATGATAACTGGAGGACTGGTTGTTGTGTCAGTTCTAAGATTAGATTAGTTTTTAAGTCGTGTTTTGACGTAATGAATCTGTTCAGAGTGTCCAATACCTTAGCTGAGTTTGTGAATTCTCTTCTCCCTGATCCAAGGCCCTGGCTTCATTTCCCGAAGAAGGCAAAGGTGAGATTGGTTTGGTCCCTATTTTTTTGCCAGGAGTTAAATTGATGGCCTAGGCTGTGGTTACTTCGCCCGGCTTAGAAACAAGCTCACATGAGCCCCTAAAGTCCACTTTTCTCAGGAAGAGCTATCTGTATCTGAAAGCTAGATTTTTCTATTATTTTTTTAGCACCACGTCTTACTAGCCATTCGGCTTATACGTTTAAGTACTAACTACACTAATGGATTAGAAATTGGGAAGGTTAAATTTAGAGAAAGTGAACCCACATTTGCGTGGAGGAAGAGTGGAAAACCATTTAAGTGAAACCACCCACAGTTCACATAACCGAGATTTGAACCTCGATCTCCCCGTCCTCGGCAGTTTGACTCTACATGAAACCAGCGCGTTAGCCAACCACGATACCGAGGCGGGTCTGAAAGCTAGATAAGCTACTAGATCAAATTTCCCCTATTCATACCTCAATTCATTTGTTCTGCAGCTGTCACCTTAAATATCACTAAAAAATATATTAAAATATCATCAATATTAACAGAACTCGAGAAGGTGTCCTGGCGGTCTAGGGGTAAGGTGTCAGACTTCTGTGCCGGGGGTCCGCTGTTCAATCCTCGGTACCAGCACTGATTTATCTGATTGACAAGACATATATTAATCACAACTTGTGAATGTGTGGAATACCAGGCCTCCACCGTGGTTCAGATCCCATGTTAAACTGTAGGTCCTCCATTTCATCTCACAATCACCCTACCATTACACATGAGCGTAAGTGCGTATAACCCCAGCGGGTAGTAAGACATGGTGCTAATAATAATAAAAGCAACTGTTACATGGTGAAGTGGCCAGTTCATTGGCTAAGAGCCTAAAGGTACCAGGCTCGATTCTCGGTTGGTAAACCTACCTTGGAGCCATCATAACAACTATCATCACATCATCTCATAGCGGGTATGACGTGTAGACGACCTCTTATGGTGTACCCTGGGTAACGTTCTGTGCTACCAGAGCGACTAGTAGTCTACAGTCTACACGTAAGGCGACCGAACCTGGATGTCATGTCCCTCTCGTTCATCTATGTTATACGATAAAAAAGTTGACAGCAAAAAAGTTTGTATTTTATAAAATGCTCTTTCTATAAAAATTGAACAGAACATGTTTATGAACGCATTTTATCCAGGAGAGAGTCTAACACCTGTCTATTGAACTACGAGTCTTTGGCTCGACTCGAGGTATGGGCTAAAAATTATAGACTATTATTTTGTGAAATTGGGGTTTCCCCTCTTGCAGCGAGATTAATAAAAAGTCAGGAGATTGGGTGTTGTATCTGTTATAGAATTTAGTTCGCGTGTAAATCATGTGTTGATATATTCAATCAATCAATCACTGAATCCAAAAAGTGCGCGTTAAACAGTCTAAATAAAATATCTTATAGATAAAAAAAATCCCGCTAAATAAGAGATATCTTATTAATTGGCTCGTGCCAAGGTCGAAGTGCCACCAGTAGTGTTATTGGCGTCCTGTTCAAATTTGACCTTTAACTTTGCCCCCCCCTTCCCCCCCACTGACCAACTTTATCCTTCCCCCACCCCTGACCTACTTTCCTCTGATTGGCTGAGCCCTCCCGCCTCCTCCCCCTCCAGCTGTCCAACCACGTACATGTTGGTGAATAATTATCTTTAATTAGGAGTGTCACGGCGGCCTTGTTGGTTCTTGCTTAATTGGTAAATAATTATTGTTAATAAGGAGTGTCACGGCGGCCTTGTTGGTTGGAGATGGGCGTTCCTCGCACCATGGCTGGAGACCTTTCTATATCAAAGGTAGGATGGGGGGGGGGGGGGTCGGAGTTTTTATTCATGGATTTCGTGTTGCTGCGACCCTTCTCTATCGAGCTTCAGTCGTGTAATGCCAACTTTCTCCTTCACTTCCGCTGTTGGTTTTTTCCCCCCCTCCCCCTACAGGCTGCAAACTAGTTGATTCTTGCTTAGAGACGAGTTGAGACAAGAATAGCAGGTGTGTGTGCAACCCTTTCCTGCAGCTTTCACTTCCCCCTCCTGGCGCCAGGCTGCCGGGCAGACGCGTCAGGACAAGAATATATCGTGAGCGCAGGTGTGTGTTCAACCCTTTCCCCTCAGCTTTCACTTCCGGAATTCACCCCACAGAGCTGAACGGTGATGCGAAAAATTCTGATAATTGCCACATCCCGCAAATAGGGGACACATGAATCACTGTCAGCCCCACAGAGCCTGTCATGAACAAAGGGAGTCGCTGCCCTCGCCATAAAAACTTCCCAACGTGCTATTGCCTTTCTTGCTTGAAGGCCGTCACAAACACTTTGTAAATAACTAGGGGAAAGCTAAAAAAAAATGTGTTTTACAAACCATGGCTCTAAAAGTTTAGAGAGAATTTAAAAAAAATGCGTATTAATTAACTTAATTTTGTTTTGAAATCGCTGAAAGTATCGGTTACTGTTGTGTGTTTATTGAATGAAAAATAAAAGCGGTTCGGAGTTTATTTCAAGTTTAGTATGAAAAAACGTATATTAATTAATTTAGTTTTGAAATACTAAAATAACTCGTAGTTCTATTCATACGTCAAGTCTGCAACTATCACAATAGTAGCGTGTTATCAATTTTAGACACAAGGCTCAATAGCTCACATAAACTTTTGGAATAGTTTGAGCCCAACCAATATATAAAAAATTTCTCCACACCAAAATCTTGTATTCGCGTAGTAAGGAGGTTATTAAAATAAATTAAATATTTAGTATTACATCAGGAGAGACGCGTTGTTACATTATTGTGGACCCAATCCACTTTGAGGATGAGGAGGAAAAATACAACTATCCATAACAGTTTTAAATTTTGTATTATAAACTCGGTAATGCCACTTAAAAACTTAAAAAATAAACAGTATAATAAATGCTCATTAGAAACTTGAACACTAAACAGGACTTTTGCAATGAAACCCATCTATCGGAAACTGAGTTGGACACAAATATTAATCTCAAAGGAATGTATGACTATGTTTGATAATGAAAATAGATTTGGTGCTAGTAAGCACTTACAACCCCTTTATTTTGTGACAGAGGCAGTTTCCAGTTGAACTTGCGTTATCGATTTGTATCAAAAAGTCTCTAGGTCAAACCTTGGCTAGGAATGGTATTTATTTGCACAAACCCTATTTTAGAAATTATTAATTGTGTCTTTGTCTGGGTTGCACAACGCAACAACCAAGTCTTAGTGTAGCTGAAGGATAATAACCAGGGACACTAATACCGAAAAGTACTACAGTATTCACAAAAAACATAGTTAATAAATAAATTTTAAGATTTATTTAGTAAAAATTGAATGCTTTATTTTGCTATCACTTTTATCCACTCTTAGTTAATATTTATAACAGACAGAAAAATATTACTTTTTCTGCCAGTTAGCAAGTACCCGTCTTAACGAGTGTTATCAAAACAATTGAGTGGTTTATACGTGCATCAAGCATTAGATAAAATTAGTGCGACGTAGATTCATGATGTGATTTTAGCTATGTAGTTCAAATTTTTTTAAATTTAATTTATTTAATTATCTTACTAATTATGAAGTTAAAAATTTAAAAAAATTATAACTGATAACTTTATGACGAAATATTTAAAAGTGAGAATTAAAATACGGCAAAATTATTTACAGCTAGAACTGAGAAAAAAACGCATAGATAATTTAAAAAAAGTTAGACTTAGGACCAAAACAGTTTAGTTAAAAATTAAAAGATGTCTTCAATTATTGAGGGCGAAGCAGCGATAGGTAAAAGCTAGTTACTAATAACTTACACCTAGTAACGTTTATTGACTATTGACGGAACAGAGCAGCCAAGTCCATCCGAGTCGATGGGTAGAAGCCGAGTGACAAAATAAGTCTCTGCGCATGCGCCGAGACCCTTATTGTATTTAGACCGGCAAGCCCCTTTGAGCTGGTTATAAATACACCTCAAATCATCACAATCGGTCATTTAAATTTGTAATTGAGTGCCGTAACCACCAAGATGAGCTTCGAGTCGCTAGAAAACTATATACAATCAGGTATGTTTTTTTTAAATAGTTTAGTTTATTTTAATGGTTTTTATGCTTAATACATCTGTGGCGTACAATGGTGTTTTTTTTTTGCTAGTTGATAAGCCCCGATGGTTGCCATGGCGGAACAACCTCAGGATCCCAATAATCTAGACCAATTGCAGATATTTACAGAAAATGGCGTGTGCGTCGCGGACGAGCAATGCTCTATGGGTAATTTAACAGTCTACGATATATATTAGAGACGTGTCGGTGCTTTTCCCCCACCCACCCCCTAAATGCTAATTAATATGTATTTATTTTAATTTCAGACTACTGGGACCCACAGGGATTGGATGACGGACTGTCTGCCAGCGTCGCGATGTCCCCGCCAGAGGCAACCCGGGCGGACGCAAGTCCTCTGCCGTTCCCGAGGGGTCTAACCACACCCCCGGGCATCCTCTCGCCGCCTCCCCTACCACCTGAGGCACACAGCGTCCGGGAAATGCTCCCCTGTCTGTTTGGGCAGATTTGGACGCCATCAACCAGCTGCTATGTAAGTACATGCTACATGTAGCCACTAGTTTGAAAATAGTCTATGTGTATTTCTCTCTCTCTCGCGCGCGCGCGCACAAACGCCATTATATCATCCAGAGATCGAATTGTACTAGTATACCCTTAAAAACCTTTATTCTTCTATTTGTACCGGCTTGTGTTAAGACATCGTAGAGAGAGAGAGAGAGAGAGAGAGAGAGAGAGAAACCCGACCGAGTGCCTCTCAGCCAATCTTAACAGGCTCTCTCTCTATCTCTCTCTCCCTCTTGTTTGGTTTCTTTGCTCTCAATGGCCATTTATAACCTAGAGAAATCAGCCCAAATGTCTCCAATCCGTTATTAACGGTCTAAGTTGACCGCTTTTAGGAGCACAGTGACTATATTCCATTCACGATAGGTTTTTTACCTGGATGACAGTTCAAAAATCACATGTTTATGTTTCGGGTTGCCAGCACTTGTTTCACAGTTTTGTTAAAAAATGTAAAGATCTTTAATTCTTTAATTACCTGTTGTTATAGATTACATTTAAAATATCGTAAACTTAAGTTTTCTCATAATATTTTATTTCTTTTTTTGTCCGACTCGAAACAATATTTTAAACATAATTAAAAGTACTTATTTTTAATTTTTGAACGTTACTGATTTTGTGTAATATAGTGCCATTTTGCGGCTATGTTCGTCAGAAGTTTTTTGTGAAAGCGGTGTAAATATTTTTTAGGGGGGAATAAAACGATAAATAAACTTTGTGTCCTACTTCAACGGATTAAAATTATAATATTCAACGGGATTTTTTTTTTATTAATTAGAGAGAGGTCCAGCGTTTGATTCCAGGGCATCGGCGAAAATGCGCGTTTAAGCTTTAATAGTGCTAAAATAAGTCCCGGTTCGCTTCCTAGGTTTTTTACCTGGATGACATTTCAAAAATCACATGTTTAGGTTTTGGGTTGCCAGCACTTGTTTCACAGTTTTGTTAAAAAGTGTAAAGATCTTTAATTCTTTAATTACCTGTTGTTATAGATTACATTTAAAATAACGTAAACTTCAGTTTTCTCATAATATTTCATTTCTTTTTTTGTCCGACTCGAAACAATATTTTAAACAAAATTAAAAGTACTTATTTTTAATTTCTGAACGTTACTGATTTTGTGTAATATAGTGCCATTTTGCGGCTATGTTCGTCAGAAGTTTTTTGTGAAAGCGGTGTTAGTATTTTTAGGGGGGAATAAAACGATAAATAAACTTTGTGTCCTACCTCAACGGATTAAAATTATAATATTCAGCGGGAATATTTCTTTGCTTTATTAATTAGAGAGAGGTCCAGGGTTTGATTCCAGGGCATCGGCGAAAATGCGTGTTTAAGCTTTAATAGTGCTAAAATAAGTCCCGCGTTCGATTCCCCCTGTAGATTTAGCCCTGCATGGGGATAGATTAAATGCCTTGGACTGTATTTTACTACACACACACATTGCGAAGTATCCCTGGTTCGATTCCCTGTATGTTTAACAGTCATGAACTGTGTATTTATTAAACATATGTGAAAAGGCTGGGTTCGATTCCCTGCAAATTCAGCCCTTCATAGCAATGGATTAACACTCATGGACTGTGTATTTATTACACTCTTGCGAAGGGGCCGGGTTCGATTCCTTGTAGATTTAACCCTTCATAGAGTTAGATTAACTTACATGTTATATTTTAACGCGTGTGTGTGTGTTATAGGGCAACTGGAGGAAGGAAATTGCAACACCATCACCCTCACACCACCACCAGCTATGGGACCCCTCCACCCAGACGTACCCGCAGCGCCCCAGCGCCCGGGAGACGGGGTTCGAGCCCCCGTTTCCCTGCAGGCTGGAACAGCTTCACCCCTGCCTCTTCGCCAGGGAGACGGGGTTCGAGCCCCGGTTGCGGCGAGGCAGACAGGGATCGTGGAGGCGGCTACTGCAGGACCATCTTCAGGCCCACAACCAGGAATTAGTGGCCGGTAAATCAGGTAGGTGGAACATTGCAAAATGGCGTCCCTCTCCTCATCGTTGAAGAGAGGATTAAACAATTGAGGCGTTTCTTTTATACTGGTAGATAAATTACAGTACAACTTGGTGCACCAGCAAGCGATCGTGACGCATTAAGCTCGCTTGAAGAACAAATTACTAATTTGGTCCATCGGCTGCAGGACCACGGCGTTAGCGCCGATGATCACGTAGGCTTACTTTTGAGTAGCACTGACTCTACGTTGAGCCCTGTGTATGTCTCATTTAGGCGAGCAGACCAGCTAGACGATAGAGCAGTACTTGATAATCTAAGTTGCGTGTTGCAGAGTAATACTTTGTTTTTGAGTACTGCACCCTTATACGTTAAACTCTGTGACTCTAAGGAGCCACGTGGGAGTGCACGTTATTGTGATAAACTCTCTCCCGCTAGCACATATAGTCGTAAAAACCAAGGGATCAATACGTTTTCAAAATGGCGACACACTTTGCCTAGCCCGTGCATTGGTTGTCACCAAAGCTATATGTGACAATAAAAAACAACCAGGATGCATGGACATGAACACCTTTAAACAAATCAAAGAGGGTCGTAATATTCAAAAATACAAAGCAGAAGAACTATGCCGTGATGCCCATGTGAATCTTTTGAAAGGTGGTGGACTCACTGAACTGAAACAATTTCAAACATACCTCTCCGAATACAAAATCACGGTGTTTCGGGAACGTAGAGGGAGACAGGTCCTATGTGAGGGGCCTACTCCCTCCAAACATTCCTTTAAGGGCACCTTGAGTTGTATTTTCACGACGATAAGCAAAACCATTTTGATGTCATAACATCCTTGACAGCTGCATTTAAGTGCTCGTACTTTTGCCGTGAGTGCCGTGTGCCATTCAGTAATAAGAATGCGCACAAGTGTGAATCCGCGTGCAAAAAGTGCCACGCTAAAGCGGTTTGTAGTGGAGGCCAAACTGTGGTCTGTGAAGACTGAGGGCGTTGGTTCACAAACCAGACGTGCTTTGATAACCATAAACGTCCCGGTTTTTGCAGAGGTCACAAATCGGTCTGTGATGTCAAAAAGGTGTGCGAGGTATGCGGGCAATTTTTCAGTTTAGAAAAATCAAATTATTCACATAGGTGTTATGAGACTTTTTGTAGAGTATGCGAGACCCATCGTCCTTTTGGTCATTTCTGTTATATGAAGCAGGCCCCATCAAAGCCGGCATTGGAAAAGAGTAATTTCATGTTTGTATTCTATGACTTTGAATGCAGACAAGAAACGCCTCTTCAAGGTGCGGCCGGCACGTACTTGCACGAACCTAACCTTTGTGTCGTGCAGTCGTGTTGTAAGGCCTGCGTACATATTGATGCAAATGACTATCATTGCACCGAATGCTGGGGCGATAGGACTCGCATATTCAAGGGTGATACCACGATGGCCCAATTTTTTAAATTTATAGAACAAATTAAAGCTTCAAAATTTAAGGATATCACCCTCCTCGGCCATAACACGAAATCCTATGACGGAAATTTTATTTTAAAATATATGATGGAGGTTAAAAAATGGACTCCAGAACTTATAATGAACGGTGGGAAAATCATGTCCATGCGTTACGGTCCGCTCCACTTTATTGACTCGCAGAACTTTCTCCCAATGTCGCTGTCGAAATTGCCCAAAATTTTGGACTGGACGAGTCTTTGGCCAAGGGACATTTCCCCCATTTTTTCAATAAAAAAGAAAACGTGAGGTATAGGGGTCCCTTGCCACCAAAGGAGGACTACGGCATAGGCGAGATGTCAGTTGAGGGAAAGGAGCACTTTGAGAAGTGGTATGACGCGTTGGTCAAAGAAAATTATGTCTTTGATTTTAAACGCGAGTTGGAACTGTATTGTGTGAAAGATGTAGAGATCCTACGAAAGGCCTGTCTGAAGTTTAGAGAGATGCTCATGGAGAAAGCAAAGGTGGACCCTTTCAGAGAGGCGTGTACGATAGCTGGAGCGGCCATGTTGGTTTACCGCCGAAGTCATCTTAAGGAGAATACTATCGGTATTTTCCCTAACGGTGGCTATCGGTGCGCAGACCAACAGTCGCACGTCGCTGTACAATGGCTCTCTGGGAGGCCCATCAGTGTGGTCTCTCTATTCTTGATGCGGGTAACGGCCGTGAGGAATATGTGCTAGGACGCCGTGTAGACGGTGTTGTTAAAGCTGGAGATACCACCACCGTCTTCCAGTTCTGGGGCTGTTATTGGCACGGGTGCCCTCTCTGTTACCCTGATAGGACCACCCCTGTCAAAAATAGTCCCCACGAGACCATGGAGACGCGATATGAAGCGACCATGGCTTGTTTGGAAAAGTTTAAGAATGCCGGCTTTAACGGTCGTAGAGATGTGGGAGTGTATGTTTATGCGATGAAACGCACAGACAAGGATTGCAGCAATTTGTACTCGGCACGAGGTGTATACAAGGAGCCTCTCAGCCCAAGGGGATGCATTCTTTGGCGTGCGTACAAATTGTATCAAGCTCTTCCATGAAGCAGACCTTTCTTGTGGGAAAAGATCAAGTACTTGGATGTGTGTTCGTTGTATCATACGTTTGCAAGTACAAAAAATACACAGTCGGCCACCCCAAAATTCACTTGGAACCAAATTGTCCGTCTATAGATCAAGTAGAAGGCATAGCCAAAGTTACAATGACCCTCCGCGAGATTTATTCCTGCCCGTATTGCCTACACGGATGCACGACAACTAATGTTCATCTTGTGAGGAAATGCGGGGAGGAGAAAAACCAAGGCGCGTGTCAGCACAACGAAAAAAAATCGCTGGTTGACAGTCGTCTGGGTGAATGACGAGATCCGGAAAGCCGTTGAGAAAGGCTACACCGTTGAAGCAGTACACGAAGTGTGGGAGTACAATGTATCTGTTTATGACCGTCAGACGCGTTCTGGCTGCCTGTTTCACGGGTACATTGATACTTTTTTGAAAATTAAACAAGAAGCCAGCGGATGGCCAGAGTGGTGTACCTCACAGGAGGAAAAGTTAGCTTACATTCAAAATTATGAGGAAAGGGAAGGGGTAAAACTCGATTTCGGCTCTGTTTGTAAAAACCCTGGTCTCCGCACTCTGGCTAAACTATTTTTAAATTCATTATGGGGAAAGTTTGGGCAAAGACCCGATTTACCACACGTAGCCGTTGTCAATGACTATCAGGGATCCACAAGTACCTGAGGATCCGTACATCACCGTGGACAGCGTCATTGATGTAAATGATGAGGTTATGTTCCTCAATTACAAGGATGCGCGTGACGCGTTGCGCCCTAACCCTAACACGAGTGTGGCGGTGGCGTGCTACACGACTGCTATGGCTAGGTTGCACTTATACAGCATCCTTGAACAATTGGGGACCGCGTTTTGTATCATGATACAGATAGCGTTCTATTTACCGAACGCCCCGGCGATTGGAGTCCACCTACCGGAGACATTTTAGGTGACCTCACTGATGAACTTCAGGATTACGGTCCGGGAAGCTACATTAGCGGCTTTGTATCTGGCGGTCCCAAGAATTACGCGTATCGAGTTTGTGTTGGTGGCGATCCTGCCAAAACAAAAACGGTGTGCAAGGTTCGCGGGATCACCATAAACTATGGCAACCGGAACGATGTTAATTTTGAAGTTTTGAAAGCTATGGTCACAGAACAGGCTGCGGAAAGATACATACAGATACCTCACAAAATTGTAAGAAAAGGTCTTGCGACTGTATGTACCGTTTCGCAGACTAAAGTCTACCGGCCCGTGTACACCAAACGTCGGATAACCAATGATTTTAATACGTTGCCGTTTGGGTATCAGAGTCCTTGTAAACGCCCTCGCCACGAATAAAAGGTGATCATTTAGACGGGCTGAATAATCATATTTTTTTTTTCACTCTAGACAGTTCCAGTGACTTACCATTTTTCAAAAATTTGAAAATTTTTTCATATTTGTTTCTGCATGAAAACAAGCATATTTTTTATATTTTTTTATGCACCCAAGTTACTTTTTTATATTTTTTTATTTGCCAGTACAGTCTTCCGCCTACCTGATTTTTTTCTAGTCAATTAGTTGTTTGTATGTATATTAATTCTATTCAACTGTTTGTATATATTTATTTCAAATCTAATAAACAGATTGTATATACATTTATTACCTTTCTAGTCAAATATAATAAAATGATTGTATATATTTATCATATTTAGTACCGAGGCCACTATTCCCCATATTTTGTAAATATTCACTGTGTGTAAGATAAATATTGTAAATATTCACTGTGTGTATAAATAAATTCCTATTAATTTAAAATATATGAATATCACCATAAGTGTATTATTTGTGTTTTTTTGTAAAAGTTGCAGACATTAAATTTCTTGTTGCTGTTAAAGTGACTGTTTTGTTTAGTGAAAATGTTATATATAATTTCATATTTAAAACGTTACAACATATTAATTTAAAATAATTTAAAAATCATCATAAGTGTTTTTTGTAAAAGTGTTTTGGAATAAATATTATAAAACTATTATGCTTGTGTTTTAACGTCTACACCCACACCTCTTTCCTATCCTATAAATACAAGCTCATATAGCTTATAAGCTCAGGCTCAAA
Organism: Timema cristinae; assembly: GCA_039000515.1. Classification (NCBI taxonomy): domain Eukaryota; kingdom Metazoa; phylum Arthropoda; class Insecta; order Phasmatodea; family Timematidae; genus Timema; species Timema cristinae. The sequence goes on along the minus strand of JBCFYV010000003.1, from coordinate 42,956,244 downwards.
CAATATAGCATACGCCCTCAGGATTTAAAAAAAATATGACGCTCATATTATCATATAGAAAATTTGGCAGTTTACAGCCTCTTTGGGTGGCAACAAAGCTGCCGCCTCCTTCAGGTCTTTGATTCTCCAACCAACTTATTTTATTGACGATCGGCAATTGATTAATTTATAACATTCATAACAAGCAGTAATAGGTCTTTTGACAAAGACATCTACCAGCTAGAAAATGAGTAGGAGTCAATTTTTTTGTTAGTTTTTTATTGACAACAGCAATTGGTTAATTTAAAAAATTCACAACAAGCAGCAATATTATTTAGGTCTTTTGACCAATACATATAAAAGGCATCTACCATCTAGAAAATGAGTAAGAGTCACCTCCAAAATAATTCAAGACACATTGAGAGGCGCTAGAGTGTATATTGACAATGTCTCCACAGTTTTTACCTGGCAATCTTACTCTTCCAACAAACTCAAGCACAATAACATTAGGTTCGGGCTCTTCCGATAGCACAACGTTATAACTTTTGTTTTTCTCAAGTTCGTTTAAGCACTTGACACGATTGTATTCCTCTTTCTCGATCAGGTCTAACGCACTGCATAATACCTTCTCGTCCAAAAAGGTATCCTGGTGAGCAGCATTTGGAGGTGTTTGCTGACGAATAAGATTGGAGAGCTTTGCGTAGGATCCGTGGCATTTAAACGGCATAATGTCAATTGGAGATGCAGCAAAAGAAATAAACACTCACAAACTCTAACGTTTTTTTTTTCAAAATGTCACCGCTAGCTCCGATTACAGCAGCAGAGTACGTCTAGTTTATTAATTCACTTTTAAACATCACACTTTGTCCTCCAAGATATATCATACAGCGTGCTTTAGATTTAAAGCGCTTACAATCCTAATAATATATTGACTTTGGAAGGAAAACGTTACCGAAACTGCCCAGACTGAGTATGTAGTCGGCGGGCGTTTCACCTATAATTTTAACGTTTGAATAATTTCTGTAGATTGATAAATCCTCGAGATTTACAGGTTCTTCGGACTTTACCTTCGGTGATGGCGGGCACGTAGGCGACTGGTGGACAGACGACTCTGACTGTGGATACGCCAGTGAATCTGACGCAGGTGACTCTACTGACCGGTAGACAGACGACTCTGGTGGCGGGTTCTCTGAGGCTGGGTACGCCTGCGACTCTGGCGCGGTGTTCGCCTGTGTCTCGGGGGCGGCGACGGCGGCGTCGTGTGGTGCGGTGGTAGGAAGGGCAGCGGTGGTGGTCGTGGCAACACAGCTACCACGTCCCCCTTGCGGAAGTTGTAAACGGCGCACGTCATATCACACATGTATGTCGCTTCGATTCTCTCATAGGGTAGTACTTCCATCGCTCTTATCGTGTGACAGGTCGAGTCGCAAAACTCGATATAGCCTCGCTCCTCTATTTTGTAAATTACCTGTCTATCACTCACCGCCACACTGTGAACATTCTCCCCTTCATATAGGCACACCCTTCAACCGTATTACCAACAAACAATAAATTAATATAGCCTGTTCCAAGCATGTTGAACGTTCCGTACTAACCACACCGTCGCCCGTTGGTAACTGAACCACCGCTTAAACGCGTTCAAAGTTCACAATGGTAGATGAATCGGGTTTTACTCCAGCGCAGGTAAATACCAGTTTTTCTTTATTTAACTCACACACGTCTTCATCAGTAAGAGTACCAAAACAACAGGGTAGAAATACACTAAACTCATCGTCTAGATAGGCTATTAGGCGTCTCCCGAACTTTGTATTGACGGCTTTTAGTTTATCCACCGAGAACTTTTGACCTACGGCTAGATCACACAATTCTACGGTCTGCACCGCGTCGACAATATTTACCAGCTGCTCTAACTTGTCCATCTTACCTGGCTCTACAAACGTTTATAAATAGACAACTAAGTGGGGGCCCCTCTTTATACCCTCCCTCCCTCGTTCGACGTCACACGATATATTCTTGTCCTGACTTGTCTGCCCGCCAACCTGACGCCCCGATGAGCTAAATATATATTCTTGTCTCAACTCGCCTTGTCAAGCCAGGGAAAGATCCGTAACCCGGGGGCAATTAATATTCTTGTCTCAACTTGTCTTGACGGCCCGCCAACCTGGCGCCAGGGTTGCGACATAACACGCAATGGAAAAACCCCCAAGGTTGTCCTGTCCATGACGGATACACGCATCCGTGCGTTGTGAAAGACGATACCGAACAACCATTTTAGTAGACTTTTGTACCGGGATAGCGGCCCCTAACCGAGGATTCGGTGGCCCCTGATTGTGCATATGCCAGCTAGAGTTGCGACATAACACGCAATGGAAAAAAACCCAAGGTTGTCGAGGTCACGATATATTCTTGTCCTGATTGTCTGCCCGCCAACCTGATGCCAGGAGGGGGGGGAAGTGAAAGCTGCGGGAAAGGGTTTGAGCACACCTGCTGTTCTTGTCTCAACACGTCACTAAGCAAGAATCAACTGGTTTTTGCAGCCTGTAGGGGGGTAGGGGGGAAAACCAACAGCGAAGTGAAGGAGAAAGTTGGCATTACACGACTGAAGCTCGATAGAGAAGGGTCGCAGCACCTCGGCAGCCATGAATAAAAACTCCGACACCCCCCCCATCCTACCTTTGATAGAGAAAGGTCTCCAGCCATGGCGCGACGAACGCCCAACTCCAACCAACAAGGCCGCGGTGACACTCCTAATTAACAATAATTATTTACCAATTAAGCAAGAACCAACAAGGCCGCCGTGACACTCCTAATTAACGATAATTATTCACCAACATGTACGTGGTTGGACGGTGGAAGGGGGGAGTAGGGGAGGGCTCAGCAATCAGAGGAAAGTGGTCAGGGTGGGAAAATAACAGCCAATCAGAGGAAAGTAGGTCAGGGGTGGGGGAAGGAGAAAGTAGGTCAGTGGGGGAGGGGGGCAGGAGGAGGGGGAGGAGGGGGAGGGGCAAAGTTCAAGGTCAAATTGGAACAGGACGCCAATAACACTACTGCCACCTAACATTTTTATAAGTCAAGATATGATAGGAGTGTGGGCCCAATCGGCTTGACGCCACAACGATTGTTATGCTGCAAAGAGTGGACAACAAACTATCATTTCACGTCAATAGGAGCCTTGCACTTCTTTCTTCCCCTTGACCTTCTTACACGCCTTAATATTGGTTTTCCGTAAAAAAAAATCTCTACAGCGTCTTAGGGCCAGTTTCATAGTCAGACCTAGGCTAGTACACCTCAAGTGCGGTGCTAAACTAAATACTGGACCGTTCCATTCGATAATTTGTTGATTTGCGCTTCTTAACTTAATCATCAGAAGCATGCTAATATTTAAAACAAACCATTTAATTAATATTAGTATGACTGGACCATCTGTCCCCGCTTTTGACACAACAGAATGCATTCAAAACTGGTTTGTCAAAAAATCACGCCGACTTGGCTATAAGCAGTAAATCAGGTAAGAAAAGTGTGCCTGTAGTTTTTTTTTTGCTGGGCCTCTAAATATTCTGTGCTTATTTGCAAACCTGCCTTGTTATCCTTTTAATTAAACACGTACATTAATTTCACTAATGGTCTAAGGATGAGGAAGGTATAATTTTGGAGGTAATTTCTCCAAATTAGTTTGATGGGCGAGTAGAAAACCATTTCGGAAATAGTGCCGTCAATACACCCGACTGAGATTCGAACCCTTAGCTACATCCCCAACAATTCAGTACAACACGAGAATGACGCGTTAGACCCAGTGGCGTAACACCCGGGCCTTCGGTGAGGGGAGAAGGGAAACCCAGTGTGAAAGGGGCCCGCAAAAGGAAACATTAAATTACCTACTATAAATCTTGTGGAAATAATTATACTGATTACTGACAATAGGTAGGTTGAATACATTTACCATAAAGTGTTGTAAACTCTAATTAAGGATTATTTCGTACAATTTTACATAACGCAGACATTTTCTTACCTTCATGCAATAAAGATGATTGACTGATGACTCTCAACGCTCATGGATGAGCCCACACCGTTCCTACCCCCCCCCCCCCTGCCCCACCAACCCTTGCCAAAACTGTATAGTGGACTAGCTAGTGGCGTCTCGTAGGTAAAATTAGTGTGGGGGGGGGGGGGGGGGGGGAGAGGGCTGCTCCAGAAAATGTTTAGCCTTTGTTTTAAAATTGTGTAAAAAGAAAAGAACATGTATAAAAAAAATTATTCAAGAACTTGATTAAATCTTAACAAAATAAACCAAACTTTTTTACTTAGGCCTACTTTAACTTAAATTGTTACAGTTCAAGCTCGATCTATTCATTTAAAAATGAAATCCATTCTTATTGATTTAATTTGCGCAAAAAGTTTAGTAATTTTCCCCTTGATCTCTTGATGACAATTGAGGAAATTTTTCTCCATTGAAAGTACTGCAAGCGCATTTAGTCTTTCTGTTAAATAAAATAACCTAAAAATTGAATCAAATAGAATAGCTGGAAGCAGAATAATAATCTAATCATACACTCTTCTACACTTTATCACATTCAAGAATATGGTACATGGTTTTTAAGCACAACACACGCCGAGTAAAAAAAAACACTTCCTTCCACCATCATGCCAGAGCCGGCACTGCGAGAGCAACAGTGCTCTATCTACCTGTTATTCCCGCCTTCCTCCCCACTCCCCTCCTATGTACGCATGCACACAACAGTCAAACACCACGTCGCTGGCACTGTGGAGCACACAGTTCCATACAAAGATTTTTGTATCTTTTTCATAAACTGGGGGATGGCTACTGAAATACTGACACTAAGCTTAAGGACTATATATTGTACTACAAAAATAAATTAAAGAATTAAATAAAAAAGGCCTCATTATATTAAATGTTATCAATAATATCAAGTGGAAATAGGGGGTGCTGCAGTTCCACAGTGCTTATATACGAGCCGCCACTGGGACTAACCCAAAGTCCTGCCTCTTGTTGCTTCCTGTAAGCACTAGGCAGTGGTTGCCATGTTTTGGCGTGAGTGAGGCCTTTTGCAGTGAGTGTTGAGTTTAACTTGAGTTTATTACGTGTGCGGTGGTTTATGAGTGTTGAGTTTGATTTGAGTTTATCAAGAAATTAAGCCTTTTGAGTCCCATTATGAGCATTTAAGTGGTGCTCAAAAACGAAAGATTAGAAAGGTATTTAAAAAGGCTATTATAAAGTTAGTAAAAATATATTCCGTTTCTCGCTCAAATGTGTCTTCTACAGAGATAAGTCAGATAAGTGATATTTCCAGTAAGCAATTGTGAAAATGAGTATAATTTTAAACATGAAACTTGTAATTTGATGTTTCTGAGCATGAAATAAATGAGCCTGATCTTTCTTGTGAGTAAGAAAATGAAAGCAATCCAAATACTACTAAATGTTTTTAACTAAACAATATTGGAAAATAATTTCAAACTGACCATGCCAACTTTTCAGAAATGTTAGACAGTGAGACAAAATAACTTATATTTCACCATGGACCTTGTAAACCTAAAGGACCTTTTCCGATAGACCCTAAACAGAATAATATATCTTTTGCGGAACATTATCTAAAAGCCAATTATCAAACAACTATTTGGAATAGATGTCTGGAAAACTTTCCTGAAGTTCCAGAACCAGGAGATCATGCAGCAGTGTTGGAACTTTTGAGTTGTTCTTACTTTAGGGTGTGCTAACTGCCAATATGCACTTGTATGGTAAATCAGTTGAAATACACCGAGGCATGTAAGCTTACAAAGTGTGATAACATGAATGAGCCTGAGGAATGTGTCGAAGAAGATTTAAACTTTTACAGCTATTGTGATAGCGATGATAATAAAGATGAATAAAACTATTGTTAAAATACTTGACTATGGAATATTAGAATATTATACTTTTCGTATCAACTGTTCTTCTGATTTTTTTAAAAATTATGTACTTCAGTTTAATAAATTAGTGTGTTAGCTCATTGTAACTTTAATACTGTGCTAACTATATTCTTGCTGTTTTATATTGAGGTTAAGTAGGCCTAATGTTTTGATATAAATTAATTTAAAATTATATTTTTTTCGTCGATTTTTATAATATTTGATTTGAATTCATTATTTACCAACTTACATATGCATCAATCGCAAAACCTCAGAAAACCCTAAATTTAAGGCGTATTTTAAGCTTTAGTTAAAAAAAACTCCCAGAAATGTGGCCATTTAAAAAAGTCAACATTTGCCATCTTGGATTGACCGCAACGTTTTAGAAGCTAGCCCTTTGGGACCAATGGAGCACATTCCCCCACACCAGGGTTCGAACCAATAATGCACACTCCCCATAAAAAAAATCACAAAACCCTGACATGAGTATTTTTTATGGAGAAACACGCCTTAAAAAGGAAGCGAAACCAATTTGGGTCAAAACCACTGACATGAGTGTTTTTTTTTATCAAGGAGTGCGTGATTGCGTAACATACACCCCTTTTAACATATCAAAATGTAACCTCATTACAACAAGTAAGCAATAAAAGGTTTCATCACTCACCACCCTGGCCCCAGTTGACTCGTCTCAGCAAGACCACGGCTCTACAACATTTCTCGGCACTGTCTAAAACCTAACTGAATTGAGGCCCATGGTTCATTCCCCGTCATGAGTACTGAGCCGCACTCAGAAAAAAAAAAGAACTATATTCACGAGCGTTCACTGCGTTCTATCGGCTGTGTTCGGCAAGCTCTTAGTCCAGTTCTTTCCATATAAACCTGGAGAGGCGTGGTATAACCATGATGTTCTAGAAGCATGCTACCCCTTACCTCTCTCCTCCTCCGGTTATTCCCGTGCCTTGAGAACACGTGGTAGATTCAAGGACTAATAATGGTAGGATTCTGTAATGTTGACACCTATTGCAATACTGGCTTCGTAGGTGAGCGACGTTGTTATAAGTTGATTAATATCTTTATACTCTAAATTCCCTTTAGGCTTAAATCATATTTAACATTTTCAAAATTATCGTTTCAGAATCTATAAATATTAAACTTATTAATTTTTGTCATGGTATTCACGTTAAATGGACCTAGTATTTTTGGACTCTTAAGGTTATGGTAAAAGTTAAAATCTTGGTACGGTTAGAGTAAAACCGTATTTTCAACTTTGATATTATGCTTTCTTTTGCGGACATTTAGTCCCTGTATTTTCACGTAATTTCTGCTTATCCGCCTCACGGATGTTTTTAAAACCCTTTTGGTATCGACATTTTGGTCGTTTATTAAGAGATAGCATCTTTATCAGGTTCCACTTATTTTAGAATCATGTAGAGTTATAATCATCTTATTATTTATTGATAGATTATTTAATATTGTTGATATAAATTAAAGTTTATCGTTTGTTAGTTTGAGATAGGGCTGCAAGACGGCGAGATCCCTCTGTAGGCATTGCTTTGGCAAATGTACCTGATTTAGGTTGTAGTTAGGCTTGAGACTACCAGAAGGCGCAAAATACCATTTAATATTTTATTTATCCTTTGATTTGTCGGCCGCCTCTAGATGAAAAGAAGGGCCAGTAACTAGTTAATGTTCTATCATTGAACTTTAAAAGCTTTGTATAGTTAAACTTTCAGCCACTTGGCTTTGTGTTTTTTAGCATCTTTGGATCGCAAGTAAATTTGTGTGCCGGCCGTTTGGCGGCGTCATTATTGAATTAAGCTTTGACTTTTTGGTGAATGATTACAAATTATGTCCTGTTCAGATGTATGAGGCCGATAATTTGATGAAGGCATATCATTTATTATTTCAAAAAATTGAAAGCTGCCAATAGGAGCACTTAGATTGGTGTTATATATTTTTAAGAGTGTATCTTCAATTATTTATTCATATCAAGTATTTTTGATTTTGCTAGTATATTAAATTATGACTGGTTTAAGAAAAATAAATAGAGATAGTTAATAAGGTAAATTTAAGATTTATTGTATCATATGTTTTGAACCACAATTTATGGGCGAGAGTAGAATTTTTGCTACTATTATATGTTTGTTGTCTGATGTTGTGGCTGATGCGAGGCAGTCCAGGATACTTGCCACTTTAGAGCTTACTTGTGCACTACATCACTCATATTATATAAAGTTGTTTTGGCTATAAATATTTATATAATTCATAAACCTTTGTATGGCTATTAAAATTGATTCTTTCTTTGAAATGTTAATTTCAAATAAATTTCTAGCTTCGGGTGAAAGCTGATGTCACCTAACGCTTCAAACTGTCTCACTCGTCTCAATGAGTTGTGTATGTTATGTTATTTGAATAAAAAACTTTCTTGTTGCCTCCTTGACTATTATTTTTAAGTGAGGATGGGGGTTTCAAAAGATTAAATGGGAACACATGAAGAGTGAAATGGGTGGTGATCTACGGGGTTACCCACTCTACTTTAGGTTAAAAGGCTAAGTTCATATTTTAATACGTCACATCCAATGTTATGGAACTATCACGTTTGACAAATAGTATTTTTTCTGACAAATTAATAACATTATATTGATATATTTTGTAAATATTAAGAGCATAGCCTATTTTCTATGGGCCTATGTTCTAGGTTTTCCACTAAACAGCGATTCCACTATAGGAATGAGAGAGAAGTGGTGGGAAGTAAAGATGTACATAGCTTAACTAAGATTAATGATTATAATTATAAAGTTAAATAGAATGTAACCCCCCTTTCATCACCACTCAGGAATAACAGTCGGAGATGGTTATTCAAGTAACAAAGTACAAACAACTCGACGAGAGAGTGAGACAACACATAGCCTTAGGAGTTGGAAATATAAATATATAAATATTAGAGGCAAACATTCATTTAACTGGCATGTATTGGATAGATTAGTCTTTGAAACAAGCCAGAGCCCAGATGGCATCATATTTTGAGAGACAAGTTATCAAAGGTAATTTCAGACGCAATTCAATACTCTTGCCCATAAATGACAACTCAAAAATACATTAAACAATCTATAATAAACATACCTTCAAATTAATCTCAAATTGTCCTGCCATAGCAACAAATTCGTGATCGAATAGAGCTCCAGATAAAATGATCGGCCAGGAAAACGATCCAGAAAATACACATAAGAGTTAAATTACCCTAACTGACAGTTCCCATAGGTTAAACAATAACAATATAGTCTCATATGACAAAGTTCCTCCCGATAAACTATTAGAACATTAAACATATCAGAATTGATTCACAAAGGTCATAATATAGAAAACTACCCCGTCTAATGGCCTGAAAAATTAACATTAATAAATAAATCCAAGACTGCAGTATAACCTAGACGACTCGCGGCCCATACTTTGACTAACAATTCATAAACTTTAAACATTTTCAACAAAGATAAGTAGTTTCTAAATAAACTAACAAAATTAATATAATTTCCTAAAATATCAAAATAAGAAGAGCTTACAAACGACGCTATCAGTTTTAAAAGTCCATCTCAATGTCGGTACCCAAAGGGTAAAAAAGAACCCATCCACTAAGCGGATAAGAAAATGTTTATATTAAAACACAGGATCCAAAGGTCCCCCATAGGGATCGTAATAAGAGTGAACACGGTTTGAAATAACTGCCCAAAGATATTAAATATTATCATGGCTTTAAGAGCTCAACATTTACTTAAGTCCATGAAGTGCCAATAATTAGTAAATTTTAAATATTACTAATCCAGAACAATAATTTTGAATAGAATAAAATATTTTAAGCCAAAGGGGAATTTTGAATAAACTAACGTTTAAATAAGCCTCTAGCAATGTCGCTCACCTTGTAGCCAGTAAGTAATATGTGCCTGCAATACAGACACACCATCATTATATACCAAAAAACTATGTCACGCGCTCTCGAGGCGTGGGAACAACAGGAGGGAGAGAGAGGTGGGGACAACCATACGTCTGGAACATACTATAACATGCTCCACATCTCCAGAGCCACGTAAAAGAAGTCCTGGGAGTTGGCCAAACGCAGCCGACACAGCGCAATGAGCCCGCGCTTGTCACTATTTTTTTTTCTGTGGGCACGGCTCGGCTCAGGAGTTGGGAAATGAACCTCGGGCCGCTTCAGTCCAATGTTAGCCAGTGCCGCGATGTATTGTGAAGTTATAGTTTGTTTCTGAGACGGGTCAGCTGGGTACAGGATGATGAGTGAGACAACCTCTTAATGTTTATATGTTGTAACAAGGTTACAAGAATATCTCCCCGTTCTTTCTTCCACAAAACCTGCTAACGCAATTTATATGCTATTTCCTGCCTTTACAACAAATAACGTCATCAACATTGACTAAGTTACACGAAGATAAAACAGCACACGCATTGCAGCAATGTGGTTTTCCTTGCATTAAGCACGGCAGTGGTAACATTGTTGTTTTCCGGAGCAAACAACTCCGCGCAAAGCACAATATCGACAGCGATGTTGTTTTCCAGTGCACAGAACTCTCTACAAAGCACAATATTGATAGCGATGTTGTTTCCTAGAGCAAATAACTCCGTGAAAAGCACAATAATGGCAAAATTGTTGTTTCCCAGACCAAACAATTATAATTAAATCACAATAAAGGCAGTATTGTTGTTTTCCTAGGGCAAAGAACATCAGGCAAAGCACCATAATGGCAGTATTATTGTTAACCAGGATAAATAATTCCGTGCAAAGGATAATAATGGGTGAATTGTTGTTTCCAGACCAAAGAACTTCACATAAAGCAAAGCATAATAAAGGCAGTGTTGTTGTTTCCCAGAGCAAACTATTCAAGCAAAGTGCAATAGTGGAAGCATTGTTGTTCCCCAGAGCAAAGAACTTCACGCAAAGCACAATAAAGGAAAAAAAAAATTTCCCAGAGCAAACAACGTCACGCAAAACACAATGATGGCAGCATTGTTTCTCAGTAAAAACAACTTCAAGTAAAGTACAATAAAGGCAGTATTGTTGCTTACTAGAACGCAAATCGCAATAATGGAAGCATTGTTGTTTCCCAGAGCAAAGAACTCTACGTAAAGCACAATAATGGCAGCATTGTTTCTCAGTACAAACAACTTCGAGCAATGCACAATAAAGGCAGCATTGCTGCTTCCCAGAACAAATAACTCCACGGAAAGCGCATTAATGGAAGCATTGTTGTTTCCCAGAGCAAAGAACTCTACGTAAAGCACAATAATGGCACTGTTGTTTACCAGAACAAAGAGATCCAAGTAAAGCACAATAATAGCAAAAATTTTGTTTCCCAGAGCTAACAAATCCGCCCAAAGCACAAGAATGGATGTAATGTTGTTTCCCATAGTGAAAAACCTCATGATAAGCTTTGCGCTTTATTCTCACATTTCAGTAAAATTGCGTTTGTTAATCAATTCTACAAGATAAAGCACAACTGTTAAATTACAAATGTTGACGTAACTATTCGTGACTGTGGCTTCCATGATTCACACAGTGAAAGTTGTTAGTTAAACTTAAATGTTTGATAAACACCATCTTACCAATGCTCCTCAGACTCTACAAACTACAAAATGACACAAAATACAACTGTGGGACAAGATAAAAGCTCGTTGGCTGGCTGATTGTTTGATTTTGTAAAAAAAAACATCTAATTTAAGAATTGACGATTGCAAAAACAAAAAATATTAACAAAATGTGAAACAAGTAAACGTTAGACAATATTTTGATGTAGATAAAACTTCTTCTTTTTTGTTGGAAATAGCTTTCTTTTTGTTTGAACCATTAGAAAAATTGACCATAATTTTCGTCTTAATATTGGGTTAGCTATTATTGCACGTCTGAAAGGGAGAGAAACATTGGCTATAAAATTTCCCTTCCTCTTTTGTAGGCCTGCCCTTAGCAGACGTCGGGCCCTAGGCAAACTTCGTTTGAGAGAGCCCCAGTTATCTGCACTCCCCCAACCTCAAATTAAAACCTAATATTTGTTTAGTGTTATTACTGTAGTTTGCACTTATATACAAATTTTCAGCCATAATAGGTGTTAGGAAATGCCCTAAAAGGTAAATGATTGTAATATTTATTGCTATAAGCCATATTTTACACATATAAGGGTTTATTTTTCCCCAACACCCCAGTTCGATTTCATTTCTCAACGAATAAGATCTGTATAAGAGTACAAAGAACAACTGTACCAAGTCTGAATTAAATAGGTTGATTGGTTAAAAATTTACCGTACAATAAATAGAACCATATGTTATGTTTTAATTGTTTTCTACACTCTGACAATATATGCTAGATCGCTTATATATGCCTACGAACGCGCAAGCAAAAACTTATCACCCCAACTTGTTTTTTCATGTCACCTAAGCAAGCGCGGGGTCCCCTTAATCGATGGACCCTGTGTGGCCGTACCATTTGTACACCCCAAAAGCAAGGTCGTAACCAAGGGGGGTTTTAGGGGTTTGAACCCTCCATGAAATTTTATGAAAAAAATATATAAGGCTTTATTTATGGTTCAAACAATATCATAATTAAGATACAAATACAAACTAGGGGTTGTGTTACCATAGAGGTTTTAAATATTGAGAAATTTTCCTAGCCTTCGGCACTTTGGGGGTTATTTTACCATAAAAAAACACTTAACAGAGCTTCAAAAGAGGGTTTAATATTCAGAAATTTTCCAAACCTTCGGCAGCTAGGGGATTATTTCACCATGAAAAAAAAAAAACTTTAAAGGGCGTTTATAAATTTTTATCATTTAGAATTTTGTTTCTATCATCCAGCAATTGGGGGATGTGCCCACCAAACCCCTCTTGAAATTATTGGCTGGCTACGGCTTTGCCCTAAAGACAGTCCTGCGCTTTGATTTATTTCACTTTTTATTTTCCAATAAAAACAAAACAGCTCTGTGAAAAATTTCAACCTCGAGATTATGATGAATCTTTATGTTTTATGTAACCCATAACAAAAAAAAATCTGTCTCTCCTCGGGGGGGGGGGGGGGGGGGGGGTGTTTTGATTTTGTTAGACATCTTCAAATAAAGAATAGTTTATGTTGGGTAAGTTTCGAGATGTGACATAACGATTTGTTTAAAGAGAATATCTGGGAAGTCTTTACATGATAGAATAATAAAGATCATTTGAGGTTAGATTGATTATTTATTTTTGAAAACTTAGTCTCTAACTATAATAGACTAATTGAGAAAGCAAATACGATTGTGTCATTTCATTCATTTTCCTGTGGTCCCATGTGAGGACAACCTGGAGGACCACAGTTTGAGAACCACCCGTTTAAAGAGTTGAGGATGAGGATGATATAAAGAAATTCATCATAATTCGTTTGGATAAAGGTTGATTCGCACATGTGGACACGCGGACCAAGTGTAAAGCTGATCTAGTTTTACTTGCCTGTACGTAGAGGTTAAGGTTCGAATATCGGCCGGGCGTACTGAGTTTTTTACTTAATGGTTTCCCACTTTCACTCCACGCAAATACAGGTACATTTTCTTTAAATTCTACCGTCTTCATTCCTACCAAATAAATGTAAATATGTCAGTGTGGCTTGGATGGATAAATAATGGGAAACCAAATAGTGGTTATACCACCACCTGTGTACCCGGATACGTTTGCAACACGGTCTACCGAGTCACTGAGCTACTTCTGCTTGTTCTTACAGTAAGGTTATTATTTGTACCCATTTCGGGAACAGTACCCAAAATAAGACCTGTGTTCCAGACTGATTGTTCCCCTATTTGTTAAATAAATTTTTATGAAATAAAAAATAAATGTTTTTCAGTGGGATGAGCAGTTTTTTAACATCTTTTATAACAAAACACACAAAAACAGCAAAATAAATACAATACTTTCCAGTAGAAACCAAAGAGTTTAATTTTCTTCACATGGTGATATACCAACAGATTTTGAATATTTGTTAAGTTTCTCCTAGAATTTAATGAGAACTTTTTCTCTTCACTTAAAAAGTTTCTCCTCAAATGCTAATATGGTCATGATAAATATTAAAAAACTGTTGATATTACCATGTGTAGAAAATTAACCTATAATATGTTATTACTTATTAGTGGTGCAATAGGGTATATTTGATTTATTTTACCCTTTTAAAAAAAAAAAAATTGCAAAACACTGACCTTTTATCGCGCATTTTTGAAAATTTATCAAAAATTTTTGGCTTTTTTTTTTACGAAAAATTTTCCATTTTGTAAAATCTTCAACTATCTTTTATGGAAAAATAAAACAAAATAATTCCTTGGGGAGATATTCCAGCTATTTAAATAGAACGAGTACAATCGACGCATTAAAGAGAATGAAACAAGGAAAAGCACCGGGTGTGGAAGAAATGACTGTGGAAATGCTAAGGGCAGCAGGTGAAGTAGGTATACAATGGTTATACAGGGTGCTGAGAGTGGTTTGGAAGTAGAACAAGGTACCGGAAGACTGGAAAAAAGGGGTTATCCCTATTTTCAAGAAAGGAGAAAGGAAGAGGTGTAAAAATTTTAGGGGAATAACGCCGATGTACCACTGTACAAAAATATTTGAGAAGATTCTGGAAAAGAAAATAAGAAGTAAAATGAAAGGAAAGTGGAGAGAGGAACAGCACGGATTTAGGGAGCAGAGGTCTACAATAGACTTAATCTTTGTCATACGACAACCGATGGAAAGAAAGTATAAATATGGGAAAAACTTAGTAATGGTATTTATGGATATGGAGAAGGCATATGATAGCGTGGTTAGAAAAAAGTTTGGAAAGCGATGTAGGAGGCAGAAGTGCAAAGAGGAGTGGAAATGAGAGTGACAGCATGTAGGAGGATAACAGGAGTTGTGTTAAGATGAAGAGTGGAAGGATGGAGTGGTTCCAAATAAAAAATAGAGTTAAGTATGGAGTGCCCTTTCACCATTACTATTTGTAATGGTAATAGAAATGATCATGAACCAAGTGGCAGGAAAACTCAGGGAGGAAAAAATGAAAGTCATGATGTTTGCTGATGACTTAATGGTATGGGGTGGATAGGGAAGAGGAAGTACAAGAACAACTACAAGAATGGAATGAAGGTGTTAAAGAGATTGGAATGAAATTTAACATAGCAAAGTGCGAAGTGATGATAATAATAAATAATAAGGTAAGGCCTAATAAAGCATTAAGGTTGGGTGGAGTAGAGCTGAGAAAAGTACATAACGTAAAATACCTTCGAAGCGTGATTGAGGCTAAGGGTGA
The DNA here is from genome assembly GCA_039000515.1 of Timema cristinae. NCBI lineage: Eukaryota > Metazoa > Arthropoda > Insecta > Phasmatodea > Timematidae > Timema > Timema cristinae. The sequence goes on along the minus strand of JBCFYV010000003.1, from coordinate 42,941,060 downwards.
AAGTAGAGGGAATTTAATGAGAAGAGAACAGCAGGAAGAGTTGTTCTATAGGTGCGTAAGAAATCTGCTATGAAGAAGAGAAGTCCCCTGAAGTGTAAGGAAGTATTGTACAGGGTTTACCTTGTACCTATTGTCACTTATGCAGCAAAACATGGACAATGAATGCAAGAAAGACTAGGAAAGTGGAGGCCATGGGATTGAAGTTTGTGAGGAGCATGTTAGCTGTTACGAGGAAAAAACAAGATTAGAAATGAAGTTATCCGGGGAAGAGTTGACGTACAGGGAGTACATGAGATAGTAGAGGAAGCAAGATTGAGATATTATGGGCACGCAATGAGGAGAAAAAAAGAGAGGATGGCAAAGAAAATGTTGGAAATGTGCGAAAAAGACCGCAGGGGAGGCCAAAAGAGAGATGGGAGGAACAGATAACAGAAAGTGTTTAAGTGACAGGAGAAGAATCGAAGAAATTAAAGTAGGAAGAGTTGTGAGGGATAGAGGAAGATGGAGGAATTTTACTAAACTGACCCAGCCACAAACTGAAAACAGTTGATGATAATGATTATGACAATAGAGATAAAGGCGAATTATAATCTTACACTCAATTGGGATTTATTCCAAGAACGCTAACAACAGAAACAGTCCCAAATGAGTTTCAATCAAGCACAAATAGCGATTGCAGTTCTCTTCTCACACTCACGAATCGACTACAGTGGCGGTTGAGTGTGTCAATAGCATTGTATCGGCTATAGACCACATTATACTCATAATTCAATATTATAAACAAACAGTATGTACTGACAAACCGTCAGTATCTACCTCACACTGTAAGTAGTACTGACAGTATAATAATATTGAATTGTCAGTTGTACTGATAGTATAATAATATTGCCAGTGATATTGAACGTTAGAGGCGCCCTTTAGTCTCGGGCACAGACAAATAATATACCTAGATACTCAACCTCCAGGTTGAAATTGTTGCGCTATTTTTGGCAGCTTGAGTCCTTTGCCACTAGGATCGCTGTGGTTAGTCCTATCATCACCCAGCAGTAACACTAGCGAGGCCTAGTGTTGAAGGACTCAAGCTGGCAAAAGGAGCGCAGCAAAACCCCGTAAGGTTAAGAGTCTGTTTCTTACTTGTCTGTGCTGTGGTCTCGGGTTAATCATAAGAACACCTCCCACATTAAATATTACTGACGGTATTCGTATAGTGTCAGTACCACTGATCGTGTGAGGTAGATATATACCGGTACTGACGGTTTGTCAGTATACTGATGGACTGATGCCAAGTCCCGTCAGTATTTGCTAGTTTGATATTAATACTGTCAGTAATATTGAACGTGTGAGTAGTATATGACAATATTTTCATTGATATTACATCAACCATCACTGAACGCACACTTATAGTAGTGAGTGAAACCTTTAAAGTATTTGTTTAAATAACATAATCCATTGCCGAAGTGAAAGATAAAAAAGTAATTTGTGACTTCTGGGAACTACCAACCGCAACTCTTTAAAAACATAGGGGTTGGAAATCTCTATTTCTTTCAACAGTGTTAGATGTGTGTATTTTTCACGATTTGCAATCCACTCTTTAATCCATCGAATTTGTAACATACACATTTACCAAGCTATCTATTAGCAGTAAGATGTGTATTGACCAAAATACTGTTTGTAATATTGATCGTGTGAGCTCAATACTGAAGGAAGTAGAAATAATGATTATAGATTTGGTACGCATATGCTAGAATTTTCTAAATTGTGATTAGCTCCAAAATATCACACAGCAAAATGTTGTTTTCGTCGACGTTTATAAAAAAATAATATGGCCACAATGCATGATGGTTGGTCATAAGGTCCGCGGGCCGTACAAAATCATTGGTAGGGCCGCCAAGTTTGACATGCCTGCTCTAGGGGCTGCTTCCCTTTCATCTACTTAGTAGCTCGTAAGCTACCACTGCAGGAAATTTTCCGGATGAAAATTTATAGGAAAATGTTCATCTCTACCTCGAAAATTCGGCAGTAAGCCTAAAGTCTCTTGGCTAAATAATTAAGACCTAAAGTCATTTAGTCTACCTACGCTTTTAGGCCAACTGACGTATAACTGATGCCTCAACCTATTGAATATAGAGTTGACAACAAATGTGTCCCTTCTTTCCTCAGCCTCTTCTTTTTATTATTATTATTATTAATAATAATACTTAGCACCGCGTCTTGCTACACGTTCGGGTTATGCGCTTATGTACTATTTACGCTAATGATGTTAGGAATTGTAAAGTTTGAATAGAGAGGAAGTGAACCCACATTTGCGTGGAGGTAGAGTGGGAAAACATTGAGGAAAAACCACACCCAGTTCATCCGACCGAGATTAGAGCCTCGATTTCCCCGTCCTCAGCAGTCTAGCTCAACACGAAATTAGCGCGTTATCTAACTACGCCACCGAGGTGGGTTTCTTTTAATCGATAGTGGGGTCGTGAAAACGACAGCTTAGGGAGAGGAGGAGATAAATTAAATATATATTATTATTATCTTAAAAGTAGGCTACTATTTTTATCGCAAACTTTTTTTGTAACAAACACACTTTAGCAGCTTAGTTGGACAGTCTATAAATGATTATCTTTTTTGAATTTAATATAATCGGTGTTGTTGTGCAGTGTTGGTAACTAACCGCCTGTAAACAGACTAAACTTCTTTCTTGAGGTCCATCTTGTGAATGTGAGGAATGCCAGGCCTCCACCGTGGTTCGGATTCCACGTTAAACTGTAGGTCCTTCATTTCATCTCACAGTCACCCTACCATTACACGTTAGCGTAAGTGCGTATAACCCGAACGGGTAGTAAGACGCGGTGCTAATAATAATAATAATAATAATAATTTCTTGAGGTCGCCCGATTACTGAGAGAAATATAAAATTGTCAAACGACCTTGATGTTGATCAAAGCGCCATCGTTTTACGGAAGCCCTGGGGTCGTACTCAGATTTTATTTTTTAGGGGTTGGTTGGGGAGGTGTCTACCTGGCAGTGGCTCATTGTAGAGTCTCCAATAAATTACTATAATTCCTTTTTTAACAGTGAATTTCTTTTGAAACAATTTAAATGATCTAAAACAATTTGTTTTGTAGCTGATAATCATTTTGTAAGTCTACAATAAAATATGAGAATATACTTATATATTATATATTTTGTAAGTCTACAATAAAATATGAGAATATACTTATATATTATATATTTTGTAAGTCTACAATAAAATATGAGAATATACTTATATATTATATATTTTGTAAGTCTACAATAAAATATGAGAATATACTTATATATTATATATTTTGTAAGTCTACAATAAAATATGAGAATATACATTGACGAGGAATAAAAAAAAAAGCATTCCTACTTCGAGGGGGAGGGTTAGGGGTTGAATTCTCCAAACCCCTCCAGCTCGGAGCAGCTATGCTCAAAACTAAGACATTTTTATTTTTTTAAATTATAAGTTTCGAAATATTGTAACCATAGTAGTAGGCTTGCTTATACCTTCACCTAAAATAACCATTATTTGAGAGGACAAAAAGTCTGTTCATCTTAGGAATTGTTTTCTGAAAGGCCATTTTCCCTACCAGAAATCTATTATATATTAGAATATTGGTAAGAAAAAAGACCTTTCAGAGAGTAATTCCTACCGTGAATGAAGTATAGATAAAGATTAAAGAGGTTTGAACCCTTCCCTACCCTTAAAAAGGCTTAACTCGATTGTTTTAGCACCACGCATTACTATTATTATTATTATTATTATTATTATTATTATTATTATTATTATTATTATTAGCACCGCGTCTTACTACCCGTTCGGGTTATACGCACTTATGCTAATGTGTAATGGTAGAGTGATTGTGAGATGAAATGGAGGACCTACAGTTTAACGTGGAATCCGAACCACGGTGGAGGCTGGCATTCCCCACATTCACAAGATGTCTTGTCAGAGGTGAAGGAAGGGTTTGGTAATCAGATAAATCTGTGCCGGGACCGAGGATTGAACCCCGGCCGCCAGCACAGAAGTCTGACACCTTACCCCTAGACCGCCAGGTCACCTACCACGCATTACTGCCTGTTCAGGTTATATGCATATGTACTAAATTAAGCGAGTGGGTTTGGGTTGAGGATGGTTAAATTTAGAGGAAATGTGCCCGAATTTGTGCAGAAGGAGAGTATAAAACTATTTTTTTAAGCCCTCAGTACACTCGACCGGGATTCGAACCCCAATCTCTCTCCGTCATCGGCAGTTAAGTCTAACACGAGAGTGATGCCTTAGAACATGCGGCCATGAAAGTGGGTAGCTCGTTTATTGATCCTGTTAGTTTGTAACAGGAAAGGTTACTAAATACTATCAATAACAAAATGTATTGTGGTTTCCAAGTTTGGTTCGCGCTTCTAGATAATACTAAGGCGACCTAGAGACCTAGTTTGATAATAGAGTTCAAGAAATGTTTACATACCCCCTCAAATCGCAAACTCGAATGATGATAACATGGAATGACGCAGAAGATAGCCAGGGAAGGGCAGAGTCTTACGATGATTTTATTGGCCGTGATAATGAAGGAGAACCAACATGAATGGAAGCTAGCAGAACTAAAAAGTTATTTTAACTCGGCTACTATCGGAAAAGTTCATGGGTTTTTTCTTTCTTGCCCTTGGCCTCCCTTAAATATATCATTTATTGATTGTATTCAACGTAGACGCAAGAGATTGCAACACTTCTTAGTACTCTGGAGGCCTAAGGATATTACAAAGTCGCGGGTTTTAAGGGTGTCAGACACTTTGACCAGAAAATACAGTTTTTTTAAATAATTATTAATACTTACACCAGTGAATACACGTCTTAAGAGTGCCTTGACCCTTATACAAGTGATTACACCCACCTTAAGAGTGCTTTGACCTTCTACCAGTGAATACAACCGCCTTAAGAGTACCTTGCCATTTCTATCAATGAATACACCGTCTTAAGAGTGCCCTGACCCTTATACAAGTGAATACACCCGCTTTAAGTGTACCTTGGCACTTCTATCAGTGAATCTACCCATCTTAAGGTTGACTCGACACTTATACCATTGAATACACCCGTCTTAAAAGTGTATTGACCCATTTACCAATGAGTAGACCCGTCTTAAGGGTGTCTTGACCCTTCTAATAGATCATCAATTTTCAATCTTTTAAACTCAGGGCAGACGTAACAAGCTACTTAAATTGCCACGGCACACCATACACTTTTTTAAAGAGAGAATTACAATTCAAAATAAGTATTAATGTTAGTCGTGATTTTCAAAAGGTTTATTTTTGAAATTTATATTAGTATTTTTACTATTTCAATTATTGCAATGAGATATCACTGAAAAAGAAGTAATTTATTTAAAAAAAACTATGACGTATTCCATTGGCCTCAAAAAAAAGTGTCCCTTCCTCTATATCATCATCACACATCATATTTTGTCTCAATAAATAATGGAAAATCCTGTTTTTACTAATATATACTAATAGAGTTTCCTATATAAGGAAAAATCGTATCGCTACAATAATGTTTTCTATTTATAATAACTTTAAAGAGGGTAAGATTTTTTAGAAATATAAACATGAGTATAAATGAAAAATATTTGCTTACATCGAAATAACAGTGAGAAACGTGTCCTTTGTCCGAGGTTGGATGGTTGACAAGCATAATCTCAAGTTCTCATCTAGTGTTTGAAGCCGCGACCTGTTCTTGCTCTTTATTGTGTTCATAGCAGAGAAACCAGCTTCACACAAATACGAAAATAAGAAAGGAAGGAAGATAAGAAAGGAAGGCGTGCTTCAATCGCTTTCTTTGTAGCGATGGGGTACTCCGATCGAAGAAACAACCAGAATGAGGCCAAATCTGTTGATGAGTGCTTAAGTTTCAGTCCTGTCGTTTCTTATTTCTGTCAGGTCACATTCTTCTGCAACAGTTAATTATGTTGACTCTAAAACACTTAACACAAACGGACCTCTCGCCCAGTCCAAGGAAGAAACGTCAAGTGATGGAAAATACTTTTCAATGTTTTTATCCAGGAGTGACAAACTTTGTAAAATTAAATCAATGAGATTTTTGTTCAGTTTGCAACTTTTTGTCAGCTCAAACATTTCAACTTTGTTCTCTTTTTTGATTCTGGCTCCCCACAGTGCTAGTTTTTCCTTAAAAGAGTTAAATAATAATATTTAGCACCGCGTCTTACTACCCGTTCGGGTTATATGCTTTAAGTACTAACGACGCTAATGGATTAGGAATTGGGAAGGTTGAATTAGAGGAAGTGAACCCGCATTTGCGTGGAGGGAGAGTGGAAAACCATTTAGGAAAAACCACCCCCAGTTCACCCGACCGAGATTCGAACCTCGATCTCCCCGTCCTCAGCAATCGAGCTCAACACGATAAGCGCGTTAGCCAACTACGCCACCGAGGCGGGTTTAAAAGAGTTAATTTTGTCTGTACAAGTAAGAATATTTTCATTCTTTCCTGATATCTTGTTAAGAACGTTAAGGCATAGAGATTCATCAAGGAAAGCAACTTTATTACCAGGTATAAGACTAAGCAGTTCACCATCTCAGACTCTTCAGGCGTGAAACAAATAGATGCTCTTCCCCAATTACAGACCTTAAAAACACCGTCTCGAGATAACCTCACTTCGTGTGTGTGTGAGCAGCTTTCATGGCAAAACACAGTGCCGAAAACAACCTCGATTTTAATGGCCTAGTCTTGATGTTGATTAACATTTTAATCATATCATCGGGCACTTTTTGGAGCTCAGGTACTAATTATTTTGGAATTAGGACACAATGTGTAAAAACAATTCCAGGATTCTTTTGCTTGGCCAGTGCAACTAATCCTTTCAGGCAGCCCGACATAGAGGGAGCACCATCCATGCAAATATTAATGCGCGATTTCCATGACAAATCATGAAAACTAAAATAATTGGTGACAGCATCAAAAATGTCTTGGCCTTTTGTTGTTTCTGGAAGGAGTTTGCAAAATAAAAATTGTTCAATTATATCTCCATTACACACGATCCTGCTGAACACTAGGAGCTTTTCCAGTGGTGTCAGTTGACTCATCCAACTGAATAGCAAAAACATCGGACATGTATTGTATACGCTGACTGACATTGAGATTCTCAAAATTTCTTTTTCATATTCCTCGTCAAATAAAATATTAACAATTTTACAGCATGTAGATAAAATTACTGACTCAGCAATTGTATGAAAGTTCATGTCTTTTGCCACGATTTCGGCAGTGGCATAGCTTGCTTCTTGAGCTTTGTCAAAAATATTGGTGATTTTAGTCCATTGTTCAGTCTGGCGTGATTTATCAGCATAAGCCTTTTAAGATATACGATTGGTTTCTCGCATAAATGTGAGTGCCTTTTCAGCTTACTTGTTAGAATTATGCATCTTCTTATAGTCATTATTATTATTATTAGCACTGCGTCTTACTACCTGTTCGGGTTATACACACGCTAATGTGTAATGGTAGGGTGATTGCAAGATGAAATGGAGGACCTACAGTTTAACGTGGAATCCGAACCACGGTGGAGGCCTGGCTATAGTCATTAAAATCCTTGAAAAAGTATATATAAAGCTAAAACCTCTGTATTGTGGACCCACCCAAAACACGCTGTGACTCCCAAGTTGGAAATTGGTGCTTTATTATAACACAGTTGGAAGCAATATTTAACAAAAGTCCGTTCACCGTAGGAATTGTTTTCTGAGAGGCCTTTTTCCCTAACAGAAATCTATTATATAGTAGAATATTGGTAAGAAAAAATACCTTTGAGAGAGTAATTCCTACTGTGAATGTAGTATAGTAAGCTTCCGGAGATGTAGAGCTCACTCGTCACTTTATCAAAAATTAGCAATTAGCATTTTCAACTGTAAAATAAAGCAATAAAAACGGGAATTTATTGATATTTCTACAGTATTTCAATACCTGTCTACAAATGTCCTGCTTTGTACCCTCATGGAAGTTGCCTTAAAATGTTAATACTGGTACATCAATAAACTATTCAAAACATATTGTAATTTAGCGCGTGAGGTGAAGGGGCTTCCCCTGACATTTTATTAAATAACTTATGGTAAATTCTAAATCAGCATGCTAAACAACATGGTTCTCCGAAATTTCATGCAAATTGAACACTAAATAACGAATTTAAAAATGTAGCCCAAATTTTAAAATGTTAAAGGGTGAAAAAGAACTTAATTTTTTGTTCAATGTACTCTACTTAATCAAATGAAAAATTATAAGAGTTGTAACAATGCCAATAATGCCAACAATCTTTTGTGCGTAGTTTTCCATAATCAAGCGTGCCGAATAAATCAACAGTATGCCGAATTGTACACCGTTTTCATGAAAGAGGCAGCGTGATTGACAAAAAGTATTGGAGGGCCTTCAAGTCTGACTGGTCTAAATTTGAATGAGGTTATGCAGTGCTTAGAACAATCACCCAGGAAGTCCCTAAGAAGATTATCACAACAGACTGGATTGAGCTATGGAACAACGCAGAGGTGTACGAGGCGGCTGAAACTTGTGCCTTACAAAATTCACACAATTAAAAAACTCAAGGAACCAGACAAAGGGAAAGATTGCGATACTGTGAATGGTTCCAATAACTTGTGACTATGAAAATGCTGGCTGTGTTTTTTGTTGATTGTGTGATTTCTAAGGGTTTGTGGCCAGCTAATTCCCCAGACCTAATGCCACGTGATTTTTTTTCTTTGGGATACTTAAAACAGACAGCAAACAACCCTTGAACCTTGGCTGAACTGCAAACCAACATTGAGAAATGCATTGCAAACACACCCCAGGCAATGATTCGTTGTGTGACTTTAGACATATGGTTAAACGAGTGAATTTGTGGGTTAGGGATGATTAAGGTTGAATTTAGAGGGAGTGTACTCACATTTGCGAGGAGAGAGGATGTGTGTGAAACAATTTAGGGAAAACCATCCTCAGAACTCCCAACTCGGATCAAACCATGATTTCCCCAATCATCGACAGTCTAATCTATTTCAAGAGTAATGCCTTAGACCATGTGGCCATTGAAACAGATGATAGTCCAATTTAATTATCAATTCAACTTCCTATCCCAAACCAAATTAATACTTCCTTAACAAACAGGTTGATTAAGAAAAAAAAAAAAGTTTATGAAATTTGCCAAAATAAGTCAACGGTGAACGTCACAATTTGATCAGAAGGCTAGTTAGTAGTTAACACATAGCAGTAAAATTAGAATAGAATTTTTTTTCCCGAACAGACGCACAGATAAGCCGTGAGCTGGATAACCTGTATATGAATAGTAAGAAATTTATTTTAAATAGCTTGTGTTTAAATCATGTTTCTCTGTGCTATCAACAATTTTGTATAAGAGAGGATTGACTGGATGGGATGAAGTGTTGACCTGTCCCTCAAGATAATATCTGGTTGTACTATTAATATTACTTACACTGGATAGTGTTGTTTCTTCAGGGTAAATACACACAACTAGTATAAGGAAAATAAATGACAAAAATAGTCATAGTCTTACTTTTCATGTGCCGGAAGTTGACCTTTTCTCTTAAAGATAACGGAGGTTATTTTTAGAATTGTTTTATAAATTGATAATAGACTTGAATGTACAGCCTGAAAAATGTGAATAAATATTCTCATTAATTTTTAAAAGAAACCATTAAAAATGCTACCACCACCCTCATCATGCCCTTGGATTAAGTTTTAATCATTATTGTGATAAACATAAAACTAATCTTTTTTAGGTATCGTATCTCACTGCCCGTTCGGGTTATATGCTTATTTACTAATTATACTAATGATTTTAGGGATTAGGGAGGTTATATTTATAGTAAGTGGATCTTCATTTGCATAGAGGGAGAGTGGAAAGTAATTTTTTGAAAAACCATCCTTGATATCCCATCATCAATAATCTAGTCTACTGTGAGAGTAGCGTGTTAGACCATGCGGCCACCGAAGCGGGTTAGAATTAATTAGAACCATAATATACTATACAAGATAGGTTTCCATTTTTGGAGGTTTTGTAAGTAAACATATTTGCATACGAATGGATATAAATAAATATAAGGCAGATTTTATTGTTGAAAATGAAAACACCACTTTAGTAAGGTATAGATAGGGCAATTACGAAGATTATTAAGTTATTTTTTAGATTATTTTATTAACTGACACATTTTTACTACTATTTGTAAAAAGACAAGACCTTCTTTAGTATATAACCAATTTTTAATTTTTTTAAAACTTATCTTTAATATTGCTTCTATATGAAAATATTTTCAAAATCAGGTTAAAAAGTTTGTTTTCTAATCAATGTCATAAGTAACCTTAAATAAATAAATCAATAAATAAATACATACATTAAGAAAATCATCCAACACATTAGATTAATGTGTAGAAATTCTAATATATTAATAATTACTATCTCTTTTCAAATTATACTTGATTAAAAAATAATTTCCAAGAGAACTTAACAGATATTTGCTTTCAAAAGAAAGAATCATTTATGGTAAAAACAATAAATCACTAAAATATAATTTAACTTTCAATTCAAATTTATTATTATTCCCAACAAGTTGTATCTTGTAATTTTTTTAAATTATTTTAATTTCCATGTTAATTTTATACTTTTGCACTGTAAAGTTACACTAGGCATAATTTAGAGAAAATGTAGCCAAATATGTATGGAGAATTAAAAATCAACCTCGGTACAACCCGTAAAATTCAAAACCTCGACCTCCCCATCAACAACAAACAAAATCAGATGAAGTTGAAGCCTTTACCTGCGTGCCCACTGATGTTGGTGACAAAATTATGCATCTCAACAGCTACATAATTTCATACCCAAAATATCTTAGACTAAATATATAAAAATGATTCCTTTTGGAAAGGAAAGCATGTTTGAATAAATGACAATCAGTTTGAATAGCACACAGCATTATCTAATCTGAAAGTGGAGAAGCTATGGTCGAGTCAATAATTGGCTTTGTGTTCCAAAACAAGTTCATCGACACAATGGCCAATGTTCTCATTTTTTAAGGTCATGCACCCCTTATAACCAACCATCTTCAACATACAAAGCCTCCTTGTCCTGTACATCTCTTTGCCGCCTTGAAAATATAACTTTCAAGCATCACAGCTGTTGACACTTACTTGTTTAGTTGCTTTTACTGTATTACTGTACAAACCATAGATAAAATATTATAATAGTGCAAAACGTTAATTTACATGGCTTGTTCAAAAATGTTCTTTTCATGTATCTTTGAGAGGTAGAGGAGAATTCGGACAAGCCCTCTCCTTCCTCTATAAAATATCAAATTATCATTTAGTTTGAATGCACTTTTTAAAGCCAGTAAATTAAATTTGCTATTATTGAGTTTTAAATCATCTATTATTTGTGTATATTTATGTTATATGCAACGTATGTGGTTTCCTGAATTACAGTGTGTGTGCTCTTGTGGAGCTTAATCAGTTTGAACACTAGATTTTAAATTTGGTATTTAACATAATTTCCCCCATATTTAAATGGATGACGAAAATGAACAAAGAAACATAAAAATTTAAGGTACAATACAGGGTTGTCCATAACTTTTGTCCAGGGGGTCTGTCAATAAAACAGAAGACACCATACTAATGCAGCTACTCTGTTCACATTATAAACCCTTTATACATATATTTACATTAGTACGAGGTGTGTCCACCTTTGGCTTCCAAAACAGAATGCAATCTTTTAGGATAAGAACATAATTGTTCAAAAAGGCCCACATCCCACTCCATACCATGAATAACAGCTGAGAAATGTCCTATAAGGGTGTCTCAAGCATACTGGTTGTTGTCATGTTCTGTAATCATCAGAGACTCAACAGCATCCTTGAGAACAACCCCAAAGTGCTCAGCTTCATTAAGATCATATTCTTTAAATTTAAAAATGACTGCTAGACATGAGAATCAAACCCAGGACATTTGGATTAGTACGCCAATGATCTAACTACTGAGCTATCTAGGAGTTATCCCGTGCACAGGGTCATTCTTCACTCCTATTTCAAGGCAGAACAGGAGATCCACCTGGTCATTCAGAATTTCTGAAGAAGTCAATACAACTGTTCTACAACAGTTCCTGTGTTGCGTTTGCCTTGAAACGTAGGGCTTTGCTGTAGATAAAACAAACCTCTTTCAGATAGATGGTATTGACATTTTGTAAAAAGAGAATTAAATTTTCTTGCAAAACGACGTTCTTGAAATATTCGACATTCCATGACTCGCCCTCCTCTTTGATAATCCACATCATTCTCTTCGCTGTGAAACAAATTAATAGTTTGATGCAATAAGGTTTCTTAGTCATCTCCTGGTAGTGTTCATTGTCCTAAGTGTCATTCAAAGAGAGTGCCCAGACGCTATCATTATGGTAGTTCCATAAAAATAATTCGTCACTTGGAGCAAGATATATGAAATCCTCTTTGTCCCAGTTTTGGAGATAATCACAAAACCATATCTGATCCTCAATGTTTAATGCTGATTTCATGAGTTTGGGGAGAGCATGGAAGTTTTTTAAGCCTGCTTGATCATGGCATCTGCCAACAGTTTGATGACTTAAGTGTTTAGCCCATTTCTGTAAGATTTCCATGGCAATACTTGAATTGTTGCTTCAACGCTGTTTACCAGTGCTGCCTTTAATTATGGCTTTGCTCTATTGTGAGAGTTTTTCTGGGCATCCTTAACCGAATTGAGTCTTGCAGTTTTCATTATCCTTTTTATAATTTCTGGTTACCTACCCGTCGCTTTGCTGCAGCCTTTCAACAATCCACTTGCGATTTATAAATCCTGCTCTAGCTTCAAATGCATTAGCTTATATTTGATAAATGATTTGTTGATTCTCACTGTCATTCAATTTATTTGCTAGGGTTTAGATTCTGAGGAAAATAAAAAGATTTTACAAAGATTTGTTGAAAGCGGCTATAATAATTTTGATAAAATTTTACTTTTTCATGTTACATAAACTACAAAATATTAGTTCATGGCTCCCAAAAATAGCAAGATGGCATAAATATTTCTTTTATTTAACAACCTATGCATTACTCATGTGCTAATGTGATACAAATTTGTTACTTTACAATTTATGATTTATTTCAGTTCATTTTTAATAAGTCACATAAACGTTAAGGTTACTTTGCCAAAACAACATACACCCAAATATCTAAAAAAAAGGCTTATAATTTTAATTAAAAGTAATTCTATGAGGAAGTTTGTGCACTATATTTTGCATTATTTTAATTCCAGTGTATTAGCTACTATGACTTAAAACTACTTAATATAGGCACTGTGTATTAATACGCCATATGCTCTTAGTGGCAGAATCTTGAAACACAAAACCAAGTGTTGCTCATTGATGTTCCAGATGTTTGAATTTTGTTTTACTATTATTATTATTATTATTATTATTATTATTATTATTATTATTATTTTAGCACAGCATCTTGCTACCTGATTGGGTTAAACACATCTGTGTAGTGACACTAATGTGTTAGGAAATAGGAAGGTTGACTTTAGAGGAAGTGTGTCTGCATTTGTGCGGAGGGAGAGTGGAAAACTATTTAGGGAAAACCCTCAGTACATCCGACTGAGATCGAACCCCGGTCTCTTCATCTTCAGCAGTCTAGTCTATTTCAAGAGTAGAGCCTTAAGCCATGTAACAACCAAAGCAGGTTTTATTATATTAATTTCAATACAATGAATCAAGTAAAAAGCATAAGAATGGAAAATAAGTTATATTATTTTATGTTGTTAGCCATAATGTGTTTGTTCCCATTTATATGTTTCTATCCACCTTTCCTGTACCTTTTCCGGGGTAGTGCTGGGTATGGTGTTGTGTGCTCTTTAGGGTTTGTTGACTGAATCCATTCCCTCGTGGCATTATGCATTGCCCCAGATACTCTTCCGATGAAAGAATGTAGGAAATAGGAATCGGCCTGCCTCAGATCTACTTGTCTAAAATCACTTCAGGTTGCCTTCATGTTGGCGGTCCCCAGGCAACGTTCTTCCTTGTTCGGCTGGTTAGTGGCCCCGACACACTAGTCAGGAGGGTTGGACAGCTAAATACTTGTAGCTTTATCTGTATGGGGTGGGGGAAGGTGATATCCTTTACCCAATGTACACTATGCAGTTGGTAGTGTATGCCTGGTTTTGGCCGAGGAAAGTTGGTAAGGACACCTCCACGAGGTCCCCGCTGCGCAACTTAAGCTCAGTTCTGTGGGAAACCATAGCTATATCTATATCTAAGACTGAGTTTCTGACCTCATCTTGTGACGTTGGCGTCACACTTAAGGTGGGGCCAACTCCTCCCGCCAAGGGCCAGAAAATAGCAGGGGATATTCATGGGCTACCCAGTGAAGATAGGTTCATTGAGTAGCATGAGTTGGTATTCCAAAATGCCCATTGTATGTGCTTGTACATGTGGTTTCACTCGAGTGTACAACCATGGAGGTTATAGGCCACCGTGTCTTGCTTGATCTATCCATGGTCGCCAAAAGTTTTGCTGCTCAGGATACCAAGCGGCTTGGGTGAAGCTGCGGTGAAAAGTTTCTGACTTATATGCACAGAGCTAGATAGTTCCTTTCGTGGGATGGATACAGCGTCACAATCCACTAGCAAGTGTCCTTATTGAAAACCTTTTCAAATATAAGATAATGTAACTCAAAAAGCAAAAAGAGGTTTTCCTTAAAGAGATTGTTCAGCTTTGTATTTTTGATAAAATAATAAACAGATTATTTCAAGTTTTGTTACTACTAGTTTAGAGATCATAGTCTAGTATGAGCCAAATTTTAACTTAAACATACAAACGTCCAGCTTACAATTTTAGAGGTTAAACAAGTTGAGTTTCCATCTAAACTTCACTCAAATAAGTTAAGTGGATCACTTTGAGTTAACAAAGTGTGAATGTGTGGAATGTCAGGCCTCCACCGTGGTTCGGATTCCACATTAAACCATAGGTCTTCCATTTCAACTCACAATCACCCTACCATTACACATTAGCGTAAGTGCATATAACCCGAATGGGTAGTAAGATTTGGTGCTAACAATAATAATAGTAATGGATGTAAAAAAACAACTTTTAGTCAAAAAAGATTTATTAAAAATAAATAACAGACTATAACTGACTCAAATGAATTGTGATAGTCAATTTGGCCAAAGTAGTTTTTCCAAATAAGCGAGCTTAGCTTTGGGTTCACTCATATACATGGAGTTCCAAAGTGCCTGTTTAATGCCCACTACTTGGTAGCCGAGCATTTCTAGATGTCTCTGTTTTAGCTGGCACTCGCCTTTCAGCTGGGGGATGTTCAAACAGTAGTCATTGTCTCGCAACAACACCACAGCCAGCCTAGACAAATACATGCCACTTTGATTAATTAATGTTAATACTGCTCAAAAGTGTATTTGAAATAGAGTACTAGACTAAATAATGGTTTGAATTAGGAGGGATAGCCAGTACACTTGCCTGGGCGATGCTGAAGCAGAAATTATTCATATAAAGCACTGACTTAAGGGTGTTTGAAATTTTAGGATTTAATTTTTATTTATTTTTCCAATTAAACTTTGAATTATTATTTTTAGAGTTATTTTGATGCTTAAGAGTGGTTAAGCCCAATATAATTTCAGTATAAACCTAACAACCAGATGACAGAGCATTAATTTACCACTTAATGTGAACAAAATAGGAAGAGAATGAAAAACCAATGTAAGAAAGTTAATCTCTTATAGTTATCACGTTTAAAATATTCAGGTGCAGAATGGAGATTGAAAATTGTACGAATAAAACCCATTTAGGGAAAGAAGAAAAAATGTGAATATAATCCAATGGACAAAAATGACATCCTACTTTTTTCGTTATTATATAGTAGACAAAGGCACACACATATTGAAACATAAATATAGTTATTATTTTTTGGCAATATATTCTTTATTCATTTTAGTTTTATAAAGGCAGTTATGCTAAAATATAAAAACTTTAATTGTGTTTCCATGTGTGTGACCTTTTTTTGTAATTATTTTATAACAGTAGTATAAATGGTATTTGCCACTAAATGAACTTACTTTGAAACATTTTTATCAGTTTCATGTTTTTCCCAGAGTGGTTTCTTATCAGTATTCAACAATACTTGGAAATCTGGAACATATATAAATACAGGTACATACAAGTCAAGTGGTTTATTTAGTTTGTGTGAGTGTTTGAGCAAATTTGTTTCAAGGGAAATGGTTGGTTATTTGCTTGCACTCAACTGATCATCTGTACTTAGTGTGTATTACTAATTGTAAGTTAGCATTGTCAATCTACACTTGGGTACATAGAAAAAATCAAATATAATAATTTACCTATGTTGGGCTTACAATAGTTTCCATAAAACTAGTGATATGTTACAGGAAAAATAACTAAAAGATAAACTTGTCTTATGAATTGTCATAAGGATATGGTTAAGATTATAAGACTATAGAACCTGAAGTGGTGGCTGATTAGTATGAAGCGTTTCACCTGTGTTGAACTTGGTTACTGAGTATTGATGGGAAGGTATGAATTTTAATTTCTGCTGGGTGCACTGAGAAAGGTTTCCAACATGTTATTTTCTCATTAATTCAATCATCATCATCACCGATATTTTACTTACATACCTCCTCCCCATACAATTCTGTACCGCCACAACTCTTCCTCAAGTATCTTCTCAATGTTGATCCCTTTTAGGCAGGTCTCTTTTCAACTGTTTTATCCAAACATCTCTTGGTCTCTTTACCCCTACCATCTTTTCAAAATAGGCCATTGGTCTTCTTGAAGGGGCCATTCTCATTATATGGCCAAAACCCTTCAGCCATATCACTTCTAACAGGTCAATTACACTTTATTGTAATCCTATGGAGTGTTTCTTCATTCCTGACTTTGTCATGTCTGGTTTTCTGAACCCTCGTTCAAAGGAATTTCATTTTTACTGCTTTGTTGTCTCTTCTAGTCAGGGTTACTGCTTCCAGTCTGTAGGATGGGCAGGAGGTATGTTTTATACTGTCAGTTTTTGTGGAGGGTGGAAGGCGAGGGGGAGGATCTCTAGGCCTATAGAAGTTTGCGAGCACAACCGTAGAAGTTTGCAGCCACTTTTATCCTGCTGCCAGTCTCTTGTGTAATTGTGTTGTTTGAAACTATACCACCAAGATACTTGATTTTTTTTACATTTTAGATGTGATGATCTCCTAATTTCAGTTTGACTATTTCATTTATTCTGCTCAACACTAGGTAAATGGACTTTGATTTACCTGTTTTTTAATCCAAAATGATTGAATTCTTACCTCCACCAATCCAGTAACTTTTGTAGTTCCTTCTTTGACTCACCACATATCATTCATTATTTAATCTACAATCACCAGGTCATTTGTTTTCTCATTCTTATTTTTAAGTGATTCGAGGACTATGTCTATGATGGTGCTGAACAGCAGTGAAGATAAGCAGCTTCATTGTTTTACCCGATTCCTTGTCTGGAACCACTCCAATCTACTGGCTTGTATTTGGACACAGCTCTTTGTTTCTTGGTCTTACTTACATAGCACTTTGCTTTCTGGAAATCTTTCTCATAAGCACACGCAGGGTGCGGGTGATGGAGGTGCCAGTTGGAAGACAAAAGGGGCGAGATTAACACCGCCTAGCCCCCTGATAATGTGTTTAATCTTTTATAGCAATTACAGTAAATTAAAAACAAGAAAGAATCAATGTTTTATTTTACAACATTATTCTTTAAAAAACTTTCATTGTAATTACAATGCCATCTGCCGGCTGAAGGGTACAATTTTTTTTAACTTGTCATGAAGGGTACAATTTTTTTTAACTCGTCAATAATGTCATCCAAGTCCGTATCCAACGCCAGCCTTTATTCAATGAATAGGATTATGAGATGTTGTAGCAGGATCTTAAGCCTACATTAAACACTACCCTTGAAATATCCAGTGACATAGTATCTAAAAAAATGTAGGTACTTCTTTCTTTTGTCCATCCCACATTTTCTCTTTTTTTTTATTTTGTGACTAGTAGGGGTACCATGGCAGCCACACCATCCATGCTGTGCATGCCTATGGCCCTTTCCTTTGCAATGTACTCAATGGGATGATGGGGGACAAGGTCATATGATATTTCTATGTAAATGAAGACACGTAATGTAAATTAAATCTAGCCTCTGTGTTAATTAACAAATAAAATAAATCAGACTGGCAGGGTATATTATATTATTATTAGCAACTCGTCTTACTACTCATTCGGGTTATACGCAATTACGCTAATGTGTAATGGTAGGGTGATTGTGAGATGAAATGGAGGACCTACAGTTTAACGTGGAATCCGAACCACGGGTATATTATAGAGTTAAGCATTAATGAAGGGAGAATTAAATTTGTAGGTGGGGGGAAGAGGGGGGGGGGAAAGAGGGGTTCAAAGTCGTAAGTTTATGACATGATGTTAAGACTTACTCTAAACCCTAAAAAATAAGAACATTGTTACTTTATGCAGCAGAACTTTGTGTGAGAGGGGGGAAAAAGTGGAAGGGGGGGGGGAATAACAAAAAAGTTTTTTAGGGTCTTTCTACACTCCTTTTTCCCAGTTAATGTTATAAAATTGGATGCTCCTAAATGCTATTTGTAATGATCTTCGTTTGTAAAGTTTTTGAAAATTATACCCTTTTAAATACCATTTAGTATAGAGCCCCTTTACATTTTTTTGAAAATTGAATGCCTCTTAAAGCTATTTTAAGAAAGATTTTTTTTTATAAATTAGAATCCCTATAATCTATTGAAAGTGGTCTCCAATCAGAAGTTTTTTAAACACGTGGACGTCCTAGTAGATATTTAGAGTATTCCTTGCTTGATATTTTTTTCTTCAAAAATTAGATGGCACTAGAAGCTAACTGAAGTGGTCTTCCACAGCAAATTTTTACAAATGGATGCTCTTAGAAGCCATTTGGAATGGTTTGTCTAGACTTTTTTATTTTAAACTAGATGCCTCAAGAGCTTATTGAAAGTGGTCTTCACCTAACACATTTTTTGAACATTAAATGCCTTTAGAAGCTATTTGAGTGGTTCTTCCCTAGAAAAGTTTAAAAGTGAATGCCTCTATATTGTAAGTTATTTGAAGTTTGATAAAAGGCCATCTTTAAGCTTCACATTAAAAACTTTGAGGTATGTGTGGGGGTTTTAGCCACCTAAAACCCCCCTTCCAAACATCCACGGATGTAAATGTATGTGTGACATGCTTAATTTAGTTTTTACATATGTATACCTATTCTGCCTGAGTAATATTATGCACCTTTGTTAATTATTATTATTGGCACAATGTCTTACTAACCGTTCGGGTTGTATGCACTTACGCTAATGTGTAATGGTAGGATGACTGTGAGATGAAATGTAGGACCTACATTTTAACGTGGGATCCGAACCACGGTGGAAGCCTGGCATTCCACACATTCACAAGTTGTGATTAATACATGTCTTGTCAGAGGTGAAGGAAGGGTTTGGCAATCAGATAAATCTGTTTCTGGGATCGAGAATTGAACCCTGGATCCCTAGCAAGAAATTTGACACCTTACCCCTAGACCACCATCTCACCTTTTTCACCTTTGTTAAGGATATTGATTCTATGTGTTATGATTTATTAATTGTGTCTAGATTAATTCATAGTCAGATATTTATCATTATTTTGTTTTTTTTCCAGTTGGCCCACACATGATATAATTTGTCGAGCCAATGGTTTGTGTTAAGGTGCGTTTAGACGGGCCATATTTTACTGCAATGTGTTGCTGCAATTATGTTGCTGGTATGTGGCTGACAATATACAGCCATGTATTGAAATATTGCTGTATGACCTGGTAATTTAGCCGTGTTTGTTGACTATTGCAGTTAGTTGCTCGCGTGTTGTCGGTGTTGTCCACCTCCATTGGAAAACTTTTTGAATGGCTCAGTTATGTCTATGTCTGTCTCCCTCTCTGACAAGTACCCTCTCTCCTCAATCGGGGTCGACCCCCATTCACTTGAGGTTTACAGATACTACACATGCTTTGGTTTGTTTGTAATTTTACCTTTATTGTGATATAACAATGATTTATCAATTTTTATTCAATAAAACTCAAAAATTTCTTTTGACATTCGTTAAAATTTTTGAACAGAAACGTCAATATTAATTTCCGGTTAGATAAATTGGCTCACTTTAGAGAGACCTGGC
>JBCFYV010000003.1:42905137-42920675 GCA_039000515.1 Timema cristinae | reverse complement strand
ATCAAAATTTGCAGAACATTTAAAAATTTCAGGCCATCAACCCACCCCTATCGATCAATGTATGAAACTCCTTTTATCCTCTACCAAAGGTCACAAAATGAATATTGCTGAAACTCTCCATATCTATAATGCAAGTTTTCACCATAACACTATCCTCAACGAACAGACAAAGTTTGAAAACCAAACCCTAATCAACACAGTCATATCTTTAACCATTTATTCAATCTTAACCTTTTCCTATCCTGTTTCTCTGCTGCCCTCCTACCATCGTAGCTGAGACCTGATCGGGCCAGGTCATGAAGATTTGAACTATTTCCATTTTTCCTCTCTCTCACTTACCTTTTTCTGTCTATCCATTTGTGAACCTTCAATATAGCGCTACCTTACTTCTTAATCATTTTATTTTTTCTTTCTCATGTTGTACTCGTATCTTCTGGATTATTCTTCACAAGCCGTAATTTTATGTAATATTGCTTATTCAAACTTTTGCACTTGTGGAGTACAAGGGACAACATCTAACCCTAATTTAGAGGTAAGCTTGACAGTTTAGTATTTATCTACACGTTAATAATAATCTATATTCTCTCCCATTTTATAATTTCTTAACATGTCTGTTAGGTTAGCTTTATCTTCCTTCTCTAATCAATTTAAGTATTTTCTTTCGTTTTCGTTTTATGTTCTTAATTCTTAATTTATCGTCTTATATTTTTTCTTATTTTACATTGGTTTTCCTCAGACCTGATGATGGCGTTTGTACCCGAAACATGTAGTCAGTCAAACGGCCCTCTGGCATCCAGGCTTAAGGAGAGGAATTAAAACCAGCTAAGGAACACTTTTATATTCATCAACTTTTCTGTATCAATTTTCATATTCTACATAATTTAGACTATGTTTCAAGTCCTCCCTATAATTATCGTCTCTAACTTCTATTAAACAATTATTTGCTTAATTTCCCTGTTTACTACCATAGGTTAAATTTTAACTTTTCCTTTTGACAACTCTGTATCTATTATAATATTACCCTTAACTTAATTCAACTGTTTTACTATAGTTAATATATCTTACTTAGTAATGTTTTACTAATTAACATGTAACCTTGGAATATGTGATTTTTATTTTATTTATTGTCTAATTTTAATATGTTTTTTGTATTTTAACCTACCATATTTAACTTGTTCTTATTCTACTTGATTTCACATAATAAGAATTACAAGTTAAAGGTTTTTTGCTAAAGGTTTGCCATTATTCTATTCAGTATCTTTTCTTCTATATAATGTGATATATATTTATTCAGACTTGTTATTATATATAACTATTCAAACTATTATAATCTCAGTATGTCTTTTGCTAGTTAAAAAATTTTTCTATCTTTAATTTTTCCTTATATTTCATATCAATTATATCTTTTCATTTAGAATTAGATCCTTTTGTTATTGTTTATTGGGTGTTCCTTGAATAATTAATTAGTATTATTATAATTCTCCGTACTAAATCACTATGAATGTAACTAATACTATTCATTTGTTATTTGATACAACCATTTTACATACCCTCCATTTTCATTACAAACTTGTTGAATCTTAGAAGCTTTATGTGGTCCTCCTCCGAAAGCTTTGGGATGGGCGGGACTGTGAGCACGACCATGCTTCTGTTAAACCTAGATTATAATTTAATTATCTTTCTTAACCGCATGGTCAGATTTGTCAGTGGGATCCCTTGCTGTGAACATGAGCTTAGAAGAGTATTTTTGTTATATTTTGTTAAAGCCGGTCAATCAAAGTGTACTCAGTGAAACAATTTGAACTTAATATTTACCAGAAAATCGGTCACGCCAATCATAAACAGGATATTTTCTTTAAGAGGTCTGCCACTCTAAAGGTTACTGTGCAACCGGCGTAATATTTGAGCAGATGTCTGGCCCGATACGCACAACCCTAGCTGCAGTGCACCCTTTGCTGGTATCAACAAACATAAATAACAATAAATACACACATTGTAAAATTTATGCTGCGTTAGTAAAAAAAATTTTTGAGGCGCAACGAAATGAGGGAGACAACAAGTGGATTAGAAGTAGCCCTTTTTAGTCATAAATTAATTGAATATCAATATGTTAATAGTAGTTAATTGGAGAAGAACGACAATAAATGAATTAGTATTCTATATTTCGTACTGGATTACATCACTAAATACTCTTAAGATATAATGAGAGTTTTACTATTTGTTGCAAACATCTTTGATTAGTTTTGCGTCTTTCTATCTGTCCGGAATCAGTATTTCATTTCGGGGTGTCTATGGGAAAGTTCTTCCTCCATCTATCAGCCTGATCGTAACCCCCCTCCCCCTCAACAATTACTATAGTAGTACACTCCCACCCCACCCTTTTTCCCCACACCAGCGCAAGTACATAATATTGAAATTGTGTTAGGTCACGGCTCACTTAACTCAAACAAGCATATCATAGTATTATGGTATTGATATGCTGTAGGTTATAAAACATTTTTAAGCTAAAATACCGTAGAACAGCGTTTCCCAATTAAATTTTAGTTACGGAACCCTTATATATTTTCTACAACATATCAGAACCCCTTGAATATCTTTAGAGTAGCATAAAAAAAATGCACCGCAGACAAAACAAGTGCTTGGGTCAAAGTTGAGTACCTTCAAATTTAAAGTTAATATTTTTCAAGGTGGAAGGCAACTACACGTTTTGTCCTCTTATTAACCTATATATAAATGAAACCTCTATTGTACATACCTGCGGGGGGTGGGGGTGGGGAATATGTTTTACTCTTAATTAAATGTTAATTACAAAAGCAGTTTAGTACACAAAATGTGCAGCAAAAAGCAACCTGAACCAAATATGGTCTCGTCCGCCAGATATATATTCGTACCTACAATATTTTTAAATTTTGATGTGTTAGTTTTAAAATATTTTCACGTAAAGTAGCCCTTAATTTTACCTCGTGGAGTCCAATTTGGGAAACGATGCCGTCAAAAATAATAAAAAATTATTAAAACTAAAACATACAAAGAACATAAGTAAGATCTAAAAATAAAATAATAGTAGACCTAAGTAACTGTTAACTAGCAAGCTGACAGCATATGGAGAGGGCTAATGCCTGTGAGCTAAGTCTTTGGGGGAGGGGGGTCCGGACCCCCAAAATCCTCCCCACTGGCTATGTCCCTGCCGGAGGATACATAATCTATTACGCTTGTGCGGTAGAGATGATTAAGGGCATTACTACCACTGGCAACTCTAGAGCCTCGCAAGGATACATGACTTTAGCTTTAAAATGGTAGTGTACGTCAAGCAGCCTTGTTGTGTCGGCACAGACATAAGCTGATACCCCGTGGGTCAACTGTTTGAACTTAGGGTTTGATAATTTCGTTGCCTGGTCAGAGATGAAGCATCAGAGTATCAATGGCTGGGAAGTGTTGATTAGCTTGCAAAAAGAGCAATACATTCAGTAGAGTTCTCTTCGATTACATTTCTGGCTGGATATCCGTCATTTACGTCCGTAGTTGATCTATCATTATGAAAAGTTCAAGTTTTCATGATTACAATCTTTGTTCTGGATTGTTCCGCAAAGATTTTCGTTTGTTCCGTTTTGATAAACCCAAAAATGTTATGCTTATTATATTGGGGGTAAACACTTTACGATAGACACCCCCCCAACCCCCACCCTCCACACACACATACACTTCATGGAAACATCCCCACACACACTTTTAAAAATTCATGGTGTTTTGATTGCAATCGTTTGTTCCTTGCTTGTTCCGGATTATTGATACAAATTTTTGTTTGTTCCGTTAAGAAAAACCCACAAATAGTATGTTTACATTGGGGGAAGAGGGGCCAACTTCATGGTAGCCCATTCTAGTTTTAATAATATCGAGGCACTTATGTTAAATTTGTATATTTTTAAATGATATCGATATTTTATAATGCATAAATACTCAAACCTATTGTTTTTAATCAAATAGTTGTAGGAATGATAAGATAATGTTGAAAATTAACTATGTATCCTATTTTTTGTCATGTTTATAAAATTTACATAACCAATTAGATGCTGAAACTAAATGATGGGATTGGAATTTTTTTTAAACTAAATTTTTGTAAATCAATATTATATTTACCAGAATGCAAGAGTTAAGATGTTAAAAGACTTTATTGCATAGCTATTTTTATTTTCCATTTGTAAAGGCACGTGTTTGATTTAGTCATGTGCATTTATATCAATTTTTTGTTTAAATTCTTAGTTTGTTTTTTTGGCAAATTTTTAGCACTTTTTTAGAATTTCGGGCTATTCTATAGTTATTTTTAATCACTTTTTTGGAAATTTATTCTAGGTCCTGTTAGTAAACTTTGATTTGAAAAAATAATTTTTACTGTCGAGAAGTTTCTTAGTCTTCTTCGTCAGATTTGGAATAATTGATATTTCCTTCCAATCATGTCTCTTTGCGGTCAAAGGTACTATATACTACATCATAACAGTAATATTAGCAAACAAAAGGAGGGTGCGATGTCAATACTTTAGGATAACCTAGTTATGAGCTCTATTGAGGGGTGGGGGAAGGAGGAGGTAAGATCTCGGGTATCTTTTGGTAATTTCACAACAGCCCAATTAGACGAAACCAATATTTTGGAGCTTAGGAGGAAGCGAGGCCTAAAAAAATACTTTTCTTTACTATGAGTTTTATGGCATGCAATAAGATGTAGACCAAGTTTTTGTATTCTGACTTGCTCCGCTATTTTATTGCTTTTTTGTGCATAGTGAGCGAATCAAAGACAATATTTTCATACTTTGACACAGAAGGTGGGACATTCTTTAATATTAATTCTTTAATTAATTAATACTATACATGTCACACACACAAAGGCCATCATCACTAGTGACATAGTTTTTTTAACGTTTGTAGGAGATCTAAGAACTAACAAACTAAAATATAATGCACAATAATCTGCAACAACTGAACTTAGCATAATGATAAAAATATATTTATTTTAAAACTATCAACATGAAATAAATACATTTTTTTAAAGAAATTCAGAACAAAATAAAGATAAACATGTTAAGGAACTCAAACAAAATAAAAACAAACTTTAAACAAAAATTGTTCAAGTTTTTAAAGAATGTGAGAGAGCTACTACTAGAAAAAATTATCAAGGCTTTACAAAAGGAATAAATGGAAATCTCCCAAAAAGAAATATAAAACTAACAAAGAACGTATTATAGGTTGCAAAGATAAAATACGATTTTTTAAAGTTGTATGTGTTCATGAGGATAATATGGTTGCCATAAAGGCGTCAATCCACGCTCCTAGTGTAAATAAATCTTGTGTTGTCCTGCCAAAACAAAATATGCGTTTTTTTAGGAACCTTCCAGAACAAACGAAGAACAAATTATGGCAATCATAAAAATATGGATTTTTAAAAGATGGGGTAAAGGGGTCAACTTCATGGACGTGCAATGTAAACATACAATTTATGGGCATATAAAGACATTTCAAACTATTTTTTTCTGGAACAAACGAAGAACAAATGATTGCAATCATAAAATTTATTTTTTAAATGTTTTTAGGGGGAAAAGATGGTGAGGCAGTTTCATGGAGATCCAAAGTAAACATATCATTTGTGAGCGTATCAAAACGGAAAAAACTGATTATTTTTTGCGGAACAATCTGGAACTAACAAAGGAAACAGTATTGTAATAATAAAAAAAAAAGTTTTTAAAAGGGAGAGAAGGGTGAATTCATCGATGTCAAATGTTAAAGTATAGTTAATTTTGGGGACGTATCAACACTTTTTTTGTTTGTTTTTTAACAATCCGAAACAAATGATCGCAACCATAAAAATTTCAATTTTCAAAACTGAGAGGAAGATATCGTAAAGTTGGCACTACCAATGTAAACATACCATTTGTGAGATTATCAAAACGGAACAAACGAAATTGTTGTTGGACAATCCGAAACAAGCGAATGCAATAGTAAATACATGCATTTTTCAAAGTGGAGGGGCTACCGTAAAGTTG
Source organism: Timema cristinae (assembly GCA_039000515.1). Lineage (NCBI taxonomy): Eukaryota > Metazoa > Arthropoda > Insecta > Phasmatodea > Timematidae > Timema > Timema cristinae. Next base: position 42,914,643 of record JBCFYV010000003.1, on the reverse strand, counting down.
GCCTCTCACGAGTAAGCAAAGTGTCACAAGTTCACGTCCCATTTGTGCAAGAACAAATGCGGAACAAACGAGCCTATTTGCGGTATAATCCGGAAACAAACGATCGGAAACCATAAAAATGTAATTTTTTTAAAGTGAGGGGGGGGGGGGTGTTGTTACCATGAATTTGGCCCCACCGATGTAGATCATTTGTGGGCCTATCAAAACAGAACAAACGAAAATTTTTGTGGAACAATCTGCAACAAGCGAAAAACAAACAATTGCAATAAAAAAAACTTTTTTAAATTTTTTAATTGGAGGGGTGCAGCTTCGCGGACGTATTTCTTTCACAGTTGGTACCTACCCATGGTACAAATTGTGGGATTATTTGCATTTGCTTAAAAAAATATTAAATATCCATCCATGTTTCTTGTTATATTATTTTTGACGGAGGTATCATTCTTATTAATAATCTAGGAATGTCACCGTAAATTTCCTATACAACTATCATCTTTTTCAGAGCTTTGGAATTCTGAATTGGTACATTCAACATTAGAATACTTATGTCTAATAATGTTATCATTTGAGTAAGGAGGGAGTTCTACCACATGGGACATGTACTCTGCATCACACATGTCTTCTCTGTAATGGAAAAAATATTAAGGCCTAAATTATCATTTCAAAATGTATATTATTTATTCTAATAAATAACAGGCAACTAATGATTTTTCAATAGAGATAAAGCGTATTATAAAGATAAATATGTTTTATACACCTATATAACCTGTAATTTTATTATATATACACGAGAGAGAGATAAAATTGAACAAAACTGATGATTTACGTTGTTCATTTGTGCAAGTCATGTGACATATAATAATTTATTATTTCAAAGTGAGCATATATTATATAAAGCTAAACTTCAATAAGGACTTGAATCGGTTGGTGAATCAGGTCAAAAATCTGTATTCAAAAAATTACTAGAAACTTGTAGCAATAACTCGAGTTTACAAAAAAAAAGGTGGGTTTATTAATAATTTACCTAGACAAATAAAAAAGTATATATAATTTTTACATATTTTTGGTGGCTTCCCAAATTTGTTCTCTTTCCATAGTTTTCCCATCCACTCTCCACGTAAATAGGGTCCATTTACTATAAAAATTTGTTTTCTTCTCCTTGCACCCTAGAATAACTCAAACCTAAAAACCTAATCACTAAATAATTCAAAGTGCCTAAAAACAGGAGAGCGATTATATTTAAGTTTATAAGTTGCATCTTATTTTGATAAGAATGCTTCAGTTATTTTGATTAAATTAATTCAAATAAAAATCTTTCTCTCTCTCTCCCTCTCTCTCTCTCACACACACACATGAATTTTATGAGTCATATGTAATAAAAGACATTCCTTTGTGAATGAAATAATTATTTAATTACATTAATTATTTGCAAAAAATAATAAACAAATTTGTTAGAAAGACTGTTGTTACAATAGTAAATGGCAGTTTTTCATTTGAAGCAAATTCAAAGTGCTCACACACTACTTGCAAATGCAAACATCAATTACCACTATAATATCATACTTGGGCCTAAAATTGCTCTCTAAGTGAGTTTGAAATGTATAAATAAAGAAGACTATACCTCCTTATATTGGTTAGGTGCCCAACAGGATATCTCACTAATTGACACATCATAGACTACTTCTATAGGAACTACATTTTTTAACTTGACCTGATTATACCCTTATAGGTGGGATTAACAGAGAAATTCTAAATATTTAAATAGAGTAGTTTCCAAAATTCAAGCCATATAAAATGCTGGAAAAATTGCCAGCTTAAACATTGATACTTGCATTCACACTATTTTTAAGGCGATAAAAAAAAAAAAATATATATATATATAAAAATGCTTTCATAATCACCATTTATGCATTCATTATAATTACCTATAGCCTAGGTAGGCCTAACTAATTTGAGGAAAATCGCCCATATGATTTAAAATGTTGATAATTACAAAATTTTAATGTTATAAAAATGTAATTAATCAATAAAATTGATCATGCAGATAATCCCATATGAACTAAGATCTAAGTCTGACTGACAGTATAAATAGTCTACCTCTAATAAAAATATAAATACATATAAAAACATAAATAATTGAATTGAAGATAATAATTGCAGTTTTCACTAAATTGAAGATCGTGAAATTATTTTTTCCATATGCATATTAATGTATTCATAGTAATAAGTTTTGCCAATTTAAGCTATATAAAATAATCCCTTTTTCTGCATTAAAATGACTAAACTAGTTCAAATAGCTAAGGAATTAAAGCACTATAAACAACTTAAATTGCTATTTTTTTTCACGAAAAAAATTATTTAAACAATGGCTGTAAAAAGTGTTTTTAAATGTTAAGTATGTATTTCATCATTCTTGATATAAAATGTGTCGAAACCTTGGGCGATCGCTTACTGCCATTTATTGTTTACTAAATTGTATATTCTGAATTACTGATTCTGGAAACCCTTAACATATAAGATAAACACAAAGCCTATCTGCCTATATAATATATTATGCTCATTCTCGGTTTCAAAGCTTGACCTTGACGTTTTCCAGGTTGTGATGGAAGGAACTATTGTTTATTATTTTAATAAATAAATAAATATATATATATATATTTATTTATTTAATAATTATATATATTTATTTATTTTAATAATTATATATATTTATTTATTTTAATAATTATATTATATATATATATATATATAGTTTCTTTACAGTTCACAGAGATCACAAATAAAACACAAATCTAAAAATTACTACAACATATTTTAATTATAAAATAATCCTGGCAGTGGTATAAATATCAATATCACTACAATATGAGTCTATTTCAAGAGACAACTTGTGAATTATCGTTCAAACAGAAATCTCGAATCTCGGACTGTAGATTACTTGGGTTTCTGTGATAATACAGCTGGAGTAACTGCTCTGGAGGCGGGCTATCACCCGTTCTTGTCGACTAAGCTACACTTCCCTACAAAGTTTTGATCCTGTGAGCCAACTTGTAATTTCAGTACATATTTTTATGTCATACGTAAATCAAGTTATTCAGTAAAACTTTGCATATTTAAATCTGAATATTTTTTAAATCTTAAGTATACACATCTATAAATCACATGAATACTAATATTTATAGATGAATTCGTATTAGTAAACAATTGTTGAATTGTGTTGATTTTAAGGGAACTTTAAGTATATTTATTTAGAGTATGCTTATACCTACAGTAAAATCCCAGCTTTATCAAATAGGTATAGTATTAAAGATACTAAATTTTAATTTTTAAAATTTTATTTCAAAAAGTGTGGACTAAAACTAGTTTTGGAAAACGTAAAAATTGAAGTTTCTTACCCTCATAGCTCTTGAATAAAAATAGTTAACAATAAAATTTTGATGTGTAACATTTCATAGAATAAAACTCTTTTGAATGACGAAAAAAAAATTCTGTACATATGGCCTTAATGTAGAATTTAGGTGTGGGTAAAGAACGTATGTTTGTGTGTGAGGAGAGCAGAAAACGATTTATGAAAAACACTCTCTGTACAACCGGCTAGGATGCAAACCTTTTCATCCACATTACCGGCAAACCACACTAGATGAACATGTGATTTAATCCACCAGTTTGGGTAAAAACGAAATAAAGATTAGATTTTTTTCAAACCCAGAACAATGAGATTATACAACTTTAAACATATTTAATAAAGTCATCAAATCCTATTGCTTTGTTCACAAGGTTTCATCAGGTGTATAATAAGGTGCACACTCACAGTTTCTTTCTGCCTTCTTGTGCAGGACCATGTTAGAAAACCACACAATCATAGAGAAACCCATCAGCTGGTGGTTTAAAAATGACGGCTCCTGAAATCATAAGGAACATTTTAAAATTTAACATGATAAGTTAGAATATATGTAGTGCATGTAGTATAATGGTGTGGATGTGTGTCACCCTGGCCACCCGACTTTTAGCCACCCGGTTTTTGAAAACGCCTATCGTTTGTGCTACGTTAGTGCTCGATTTTCGTCAGTTACATACAGTTACAGCACATAATAACTTTTCCTTATTTTATAAATTAACTTATTATGTTTATTTAACATTATTATTTCTTTCATATAATTATGTTTAATAGAAGTATTTCTAAATCCTATGTAACCACTCTTGTCTACGTTTATACTGAATTCCTATGCTATAGGTTAATATTCTTTAGTCTTTTTCATTTAATCACTTTTCAAAATTAATCATTGTCTAATTTATTACCAATTAACTTTTAAATGACAACTCGGTTTTTTCTTAGTATGCAGAATACTGTTATGTAGTGCAATTTTTCAAAGATTTATGTGAAAATCAACTATAGCTTGAACTCTAAAGTTGTTTTAGCAAAGCTGATTTTTTCAGCCATGTATTTAATGGTAAATTAAATTAGCATTATTAATATATATGACTATTAATTTTATAGAATAAATTGGTAGGAAGAAAATGGTTTTTTTTTTTTGTGCTCGCTATTGAACTAGTTAATAATTATTGTAAATGCCAAATTTATTAAATATTAGAATAATAATATTTAGCACCGCGTCTTACTAACCGTTCGGGTTATACGCTTTAGGTACTAATTAGGTTAATGGATTTAGGAATTGGGAAGGTTGAGTTAGAGGAAGTGAACCCGCATTTGCGAGAGTGGGAAACCATTTAGGAAAAACCACCCCCAGTTCACCCGACCGAGATTCGAACCTCGATCTCCCCGTCCTCAGCAGTCGAGCTCAACACGACAAGCGTGTTAGCCAACTATGCCACCGAGGTGGGTTAAATATTAAATTAATATAAATATAATCAATAACAGTTCTACATTATGACTATTCTTTAATCATTGAAGATAGAATTTATTTTGTAATGTAAATGTTTAAAGAAAGAATTCCTTTTTGCGTGTGCTCGACACTTTTTGACTTAACATTTTTAACCATCTGTCACTTTTATGACAAAAATCAGTGGATGCAGTATTTATCTTCAGGTTTGCTGTCCTCTCTCCAATTCGGCCATCCCTGTGCCAGGGCGATGTAGTGTGTGTTGGTTCTATGAAGCAACGCGTGTTGTGCTCCTTTCTTAAGTTCTAGGTAGTTTGATGGAGTTTATTGATAAATACCAATATTTTGATATTTTTTCATCGCACGAATTTCTTGTCGATGCTTATGTCAAATACTTGGCTTTCCGTAAAAGTGATCATCATACTTGAAAAAGTTCAAAAGATATTTCAAATTTTAAATTAACGCTTGGACAAAAATGATGGATATAAGGATGAAAATAAAAGTGAGGAGGAAGTTATTGAAGGAAGGTTTTATATATTTTTCATGCACACAATTACATTAGATTTACGAACATGATATTTCAACACTAAATTAAGTAAATTTTAGTGTGTGAAGGGGGCCCCTGAAATGTCATTTCCATAGATCCTTAATCCACTGGGCGGACCTGTAAACTATAGGTAAGATATAGACAATAAAAGATTAGTACGAGGGGACATCATTGTGTGTAAGTTGAGCAACTGCTGTAAGTAGAGATGTGCTGACAGTGCACATGCAAGGTGACCGGCAGTATGGAAGTGTGGTAGCATTTCCTTCACACACTCTGTCTTGATTGTGCTTATCAGTGAAATTCATGTTTTTAAAGAGAACACGTGATAATGCTAACTGTGTGATAAAGTGTGCTCGTAATGATCATGTGTATGAATGTCCAGAAATAATTTTTTCAACAGAATTCGAAGCATATATTACTGACCAAGCTTCTTCCAATCCGCTTTCCCTCATCATGTATCATATCGCTCCCATATACGACATAAGCATGTGGAATCCACCTAGTGGAAGGACAACTGACGATAGATCTCCGTTATCTAGAGAAGCTGCATCAATTTCAGAGGCTTTCAGATATAGAGGTTAGTCAAAAGTAACAATACATGCATTTTGACCATATTTCATGGATTCTTCAACTGTGAACATAAGGGATGAGTATATGGCATTTGGACTTGTCGGCTGCAGCTTTATAAATGGTAATATACTTATTTCAGAATTGTGATATTCCTTGCTACCTTCAGTAGCAAGCTCCATATAAGCACTCCAACTTGGACTTGGTGACAAGGTAAGGTGATTTCCACACATTCATACAAAATCAAGAATTGATGCAACATGCACTGATGGTACTACTTGTTTGTTGTATTCAAGTTCTTTAATCTTGATTTTCTGCAATCCACGGACAGCAGGCACAACATATGTGTGTAATGGAACATTACCAAATTTGCCAAGGTAACTTTCTGGTGGTTGCTTCTTTAATCGAATAATTTCTTTTCTGGGATGAACAGATCTTGCAGGAGTAGTGCACATAATGCTCCCCATATTGTGGAAACTTCCTAGTCCGTCCAAGGTCCATACATTGATGTCTGCATTATCAAAGACAAATTGATTGAATGATTCCTTGTCAGCAACAATTTCCTCATCACTTAACATTGCAGAACTAAGATACAATACAGCTTCATTGTAGGATGCACATAAACCCATGCTTGATAACATATCAAGAAGATTTCTTGAACCAAAATGTCTATGTAGATGAACTGCAAGTCCAATCTGAATCATTGAATTAAATGACCGTGGTCTTACTGATATAATGGCGTGCTCAATACACACACATTTTCTTTTGATGGAGTAGTCATTTCCATTTATTTGTTTCATAATCACACCCTCTGTAAATACCTTTAATGACTCTGGAACCATATCATCAGCTGTCTCTAAGCATTCATGTGGATTTGGATACATATCTTTAGCATATGTTTGAGATTGTATATCTTCTAGAATTATTGCAGCTGCAGTTCTAACAATTCTAAGTCTTTCGTTCTTTGGATCTTCTTCTTTCTGTGTGTACCAACTGTTGGTTAGTAATTTTATATACTGTATCATGGAAACATACTGTAGCGGTTTGCCCTTTCTGTGTTGTCACTATCATGTGTTCTCCATAGTGATCACAGGCGTTTCTTAAGAGTTTTTTCTGAGACATCAGTATCTTGTGGAAGATATTCCTTCATTTTCGTCATAAGTTGATTCATCGAGTACTGACACTCGTCGTTTTCATTATTAAGGTAGCAGCATAACTGCATAAATGTTAAAGAAATGCACTCATCTTAAGGCCTTCCACATTTTCTCGATGTAGGTAAGGATGTATAAAATTTAATGAAACAAGGATGGTGATACATAGCCTCAACTGCAACTAGATCAATAACTGTACGAATTTGATCAAGCACTGTCCTTCCCCAATCATCATTCCTCTTGATGGCAGTTTCAATGATTTGATCCTTGAATGTTAAGGATTGAACTTCAAATATTTGAAGTCGTCTTTTCACATTCTTTTTCGTTTCTGCTTGAAAATCACAAAGTTCACTGCAAAACAAGCAATCACGTTTGAAGTCAAATATAGCTACTGCTGATCAAAGGTATATTGATTTATTTGTGTCTGATTTTTGTGGCGAACGATTACTTGCAGCAGTAATATTACTCTCACAAGTATAGTGTTTACGGCACTTATTATGTAACCTCACGTTAGTCTCATTTTCTAATTTCTCAAATATTTCATCTTTTCGATGTAAACTGCTGCTATTTATAGCATTCAAGCCTTTTTTCAAAACCACAGTGTCACCTTCACTCAACGTTTGTTCACAGATAACACAATCTTGATTTATATCCATTGTTGCCTTGCCAAAAATGTTATTCAATTGATTTTCAGATTATCACATACATCCAAGCTCTAGAACGGGCAGCACCTGTACAGAAATTACATATTTTAACGGTGAAATGGTTGGTTAAATCACAAAAATTATCTTATTAAAGTTATTGGAAATTTTATTTTCTTTAATTTATGTCTGAACACATTTTCGGCTCAGCCTTCGCCATTTTCAGTTAATAAAGCAATTATAATCAAACGTCACCGTTCATCTGCCATTTTCCAATATGGCGGTTGGAGCACAACTCGGATTGTCCGGGGACTTTTAGTATGTTGTTTGAAATACCATACTGGTGATATCCTCCAATTTTTATCTCTGTTGGAATTTTTCCCATTCTTTTATGAAATTTTGCCTAATTTTACTGTACTAAACAAATAATATACAATCTAATAAACAATAAATGGCTGTAAGCGATCGCCCAAGGTTTCGACCCATAGCATATCAAGAATGGTGAAATAAATACTTAACATTTTAAAGCACTTTTTACAGCCATTGTATAAAGAATCTTTTTCATGAAAAAAATAGTAATTTAGGCAGTTTATAGTATTTTAATTTCTTAGTTATTTGAACTAGTATAGTCATTATTAATGCAGAATAAGGCATTATTTTATATAACTTAAATTGGCAAAACTTATTACTCTGAATATATTAATATGCATATGGAAAAAATAGTTTCACGATCTTCAATTTAGTGAAAATTGTAATTATTACCTTCAATTAAACTAATGTTTTTATATGTATTTATATTTTAATTAGAGGTAAGAATATTTATACTGTCAGTCTGACTTAGATCTTGGTTCATATGGGATTACCTGCATGATCAATTTTATTGATTAATTACATTTTAATTAACATTAAAATTTTGTGATTATCTACATTTTAAATCATCTGGATGGTTTTCCTCAAATTAGTTAGGCCTAGACTAAAGGTAAATATAATGTGTGCATAGATGGTGATTATCAAAGCATTTATTTATATATATATATATATATATATATATGCACTTTACCCTAAGTAGAAAACCCAAGAAGTCAAGTGGTTAAAATTAAATTTATTATATTGTTCAAATATTTGATCATTTTAGGAATACGGCAAGTTTCCATGGTTAAATAGAATTAATTAATTCTAAGACATATACAACATCCAGAAGAAGGCCGAGAATTGATCAAATAAATACTACGCCCCTACCAGAAATCGAACCCGAAACCCTTTGCACTGTAGACCATCCGCTAGCGACTGAGCTAATGTGTCGTCCTATGATACTATAATTATATCACATTTATAGCCTGTATTTTCTTACGTTCTCTCCCACAGCTGTCAAACTGTTAATTGAGTGGCCTCTTGAAAATATGCTTGATAAGAAACAGATTTTTTATCGCCTTAAAAATGGTGTGAATGCAAGAATCTGCGTTTAAGTTTGCAATTTTTCCAGCATTTTATATGCTTAAATTTTGAAAACTATTCTATTGGAATTTATAGAATTTCTCTGTTAATCCCACCTATAAGGGTATAATTAGGTCAAGTTAAACGTTGTAGTTCCTATATAAGTAGTCTATATGATGTTCCTGTGTGAATAACAACATAGTCATATTTGAATTATTAGTTCCAAATGTTTCCGCCCCTTTCATGTGTGTGTTAGGCCTATTACTTGCATCTTTGACTCATGATGTTTCCACTTCCTATTTTGTATAACCATGTGCGTACACTGGTA
>JBCFYV010000003.1:42887129-42905037 GCA_039000515.1 Timema cristinae | reverse complement strand
TTCAGAAACAAATTATTAGAAAAAATGTTTTCTAACACCTTTATAAAAAAACAAGATTCTGAATCTCCATTATAAAAAAAACAAACCGCCCAAAAAATTTCCCAAAATTATAAAAAAAATATTCTAATACTAAATAAAATTGCCCCAAGTAACGTTCCACCATCTTATGCATAGCTTTGCGTGAAAAAAAAATACCCTTTGGGTTTTAAATGACACTTTTGTAAAACAGTAAAAAGACCCCTTTAGATTGTACCCCAATTTTTTATTTTATGTTTTTAAATTAATATTTTTAAGTGCAAAAAGCACTACACTTTTTTTTTTAAGTAATGGACCAAAAATTTTGAAAAATGATTAAAAAATTGTTTTTTTAATATTTATTAAAGAAAAAAAACTTTAAACCTTTTCCAAAAAAACAACCTGAAGCAGTTTCTCAAACATCTCAAATTCTGCCTACACAAGAGCCACACTTTCTTTTTTATTATATGTGAAGGGGGCAGAGGATTATGACAATTTAATAGCTGAATATTTCCATTTCATTTTTGCTTGATCATTAGGTTTTTTATCAAGCTTTTGGCTTTATTTATTTTGATTATATTCAGATAAAAGATATTTGAATATTTATTTACAAGGTCATTAAGCTTTCACACAGTAATAATTACTAGTAAACTAGGCTGTATTTCTTATAATATATAAACTGGTGTGAGTAGGTACTTACTCTGCTTAAGATACAATTATTTTTGTGATAGTATGAAGTGAGGGGGTCGGGGAGATTATTTTTTTTCAGCATCAAATTATTAGAAATATGTTTTCTAACACCTTTATACAAAACAAGATTCTGAAGTCTCCGATTATAACAAAACAAACCTTGACACAAAATTCCAAATTATAGAAAAATATTCTAATACTCATAAAATTGTCCAAGTAACGTTCCACCATCTTATGCAGTAGCTTTGCGTGTAAAAAAAATATCCTTGTGTTAATGACACTTTTGTAAAACAGTAAAAGACACCTTAGATTGTAGCCCAATGTTTATTTTATGTATTTATTAATATGTATTAAGTGTCTAAAGCACTACACTTTTTTTTTAAGTAATGGACCTAAATTTTGTAAATGATTAACAATTGTTTTATTATATTTATTAAAGAGAAAAACTTTGAACCTCTTCCAAAAAAACAACCTGAAGCAGATCATCAAACATCTCAAATTCTGCGCTACACAAGAGCATGCCAAAGAACTGAAATGCGAGCAAGGTTTTTGATGTGATACCTAATTTTTTAATGCAAAATATTAATAATGTTTTCACTAAAAATACTCAACCAATCTGGACTAACTTAACCTTTCATGTGTAAATAAATAATAATTACCGAGCGATGTATATCATTTCATGTGTGAATAGATATACATTTTGATTAACTATCTAGGCTATAGGACCTATGCTTAAAAATTCTAATTAGGTGGGTGTTAAAAGATTTTTTTTATTGATTTATATAATTTTTTCATCATTTGTGTTTTGTTATCTTTGAAAACCTCAAAATCTTGCTGTGTGTGAAAACATTAAATTTTACATAATTTGACAGAAAAAAATTCCACCCTTGGATCACAACTTAACCCATATTTTCTTATTTTCTTGGCACTTACACTATTTATTGTACAAGTTTGTTTCATGTTTTAGGTGGTATCTTTTTTAAAATGTTGCTTAAGTCAACATTTTTTATAGGCATACTTGCAATTAATTTGCAAATCAATGTTAATGCTAAAAGATTGCTACATGGAAAACAAGATGCAGATCACAACTACCGCAGGACTATAGAGAGGTTTCCAGCTCATCATCACAGCAACAATCTAGAGTCAAATAGTGTGAATCAAAAAATTGAACAATTTTTTGATCCATTATTTACAAATGGTGACCCATTTCCGAGCCCCCACCTCACACTGAAGTTGCTAAGATGGCTCGCTTTATAGTTCACAATTCAGGTAATTTGTAACGTTTCTCTGTTGAAGACATTGATGTGTATTGCTTGTAATGCTGGAAAAGCAATGTTCCACAACATTTTGCACAAAATAATAACTCTGTGAATAGTACAATTTGGTTATTAGGTTGAACACGGTTGCTCATATATCTTAATTGGATAGAAAATTGCATTAATGATGGGAAATAAGTTTAAGTTGGCAGTTGGTTTCACCAATATAGGAGGAAGTCCATTCTTCAACAATATTGAGAAATAGTTTTAAATTAGCGTATTAGGAGCTACTGGACACATACCTCATTGCTGATTATGTTGCAAAACTATTTGGGAAGTACTGTAACATTACAGTGTGGATATAAATAGGGTGGGTAGTTTTTAAAAATAGTTTAAAAATATACTCTCTAAATATTGTTTTTTCCTAATTGAAAGCTTGCCTGCAAGATTAATTCTATTTTTCATCGTATAATAAAATAAATAGTTAAAAGTTGTTAATGCAATGTTACCAGTGCCTAAATCCTACATCGGTAATAAATCAATCTACCATATTTTGTATCTATATTATACTAGTAATACATGACATATTGATTTATTTTTACTCAGTGAAATTTTATATATAATGCATTAGCTCACTAGATAATTATGAATTTTACACATTTTTTATGTATAATTTAAAAGACAATTTAAGGCAATAACATTTTTACATTTCTATCATTAATTGTCGTAATAATAAGCAAGAAAGAAACTATAATGGTTGCAAAAAGTTGTAAGATTTTAGATATGGCCTAATGTTAATTTATGTTTGTAGATATAAAATTGATACAAACATTTACATTAATTTAACGAAATAACATAAAACAATTGGAAAGATTGGTTTTAGCTTTCGCTGTGAGCCTATACTTATATGCCATGTATTATAATCATTCGATTATCAAAAGAAAGGGCTGGGACCATCAGAAATGTAAACAATAATGGATGGTTTTGCATTGATGCAGAAAAGGGGATAACAATTCTCCACATACTTATTTTTTTGTTTCGCATTAAATTTACAGCACTGTTTGTTTGGTTGTTCAAGAACAACTTTTACTGCGCTTTGAAGCTAGTCAGCTCTTTTAAATGAGCACTATCACAGCTAATATAAATTCCTCCACTTTATTGTAAATTATAAAGTGTCAACTTTTTTCAGATTGGGCTGCCTTATCTTATATTTCTGCCCAGCCCAAAAGCAAAGGTTACCCTTCAGGGGCCATTTTCTCAGTTAGTGATGGAGTTATCAACCAGAGCACAGGAGTACCTTACCTCTATGTCACCAAACTAGAATTTCCCATTCAAGATTTGAGGGTAAGGATTAGGGCGACAAAGGGTTTATAGAATTTGAAATGATTACATGCTATTAGTTAATTTAAGGACTCAAATGTTTGGTGTTAGAATAAGATGTATGCTATAAATAGTGATAATACACACTATAAAACCTGGAAACTTCAGGTAATTTGGTGTGAGAGAGAAAATTCATTGAAATCTTAAAAAGTCACTGGAACATTCATGTGAGTTTGTGAATAGCATTAATATATTTGTCTCTTTAATAATTTTTCTGTCAATAATTCAATAGAAAACAGCAAAAATAATCAGATTTTTATTTTTATATTTGAAAATAAGATATAGGAAAAATGCATTATTTTTTTTCTGGAACCTTAAAAAGTAAAGGAATGTCAAAACTTTAAAAGTGTAAGTATTTAGGTGTATAAACTTTTTTTGTTGCTGTATAGCATTTTACTACCTTTTGGATAGGAAAAGTAGAATATTGAGAAAATGTATTAGCCTTTGTGTGGAAGGAGAGTGGGAAACCATTCAGAAAATCTCTGACCTGACCATAACTCAAACTTTGATCTCCCCATAAATCCAGATGATCCGAAATCAGTGGATCCGTAAAATCTAGTAAGAATTCTTTCCTACTGCATCAATGCTAAATAGCATGTTTTTATTTTATTGTATAGTCCAGTTTATACATTTTAAGTTTAACCATACACTAATTGCCATTCTATTTTTTTCTTTAATTTCCTTTACAGTTTACACAAACACACGTGTGCACTGAATAGTGTCTTCGCCCAAGCATATTTTCTGTAACAATACATATTTTACACAGGTCTTAACATTATTTCATTATTGAATCATTCAATTCCTTAACTTAATCATTTTTCATCTTATTTACATTTTAGACAAATTTTATGCACATGCAAAATTTCCTTTAGGTAATTTCTCCAGTTATATTTTCTTCTCATAAACACCTAAATATAAAATGTTTTGTCTCTGTTCATGTTTATTGTGTTTCTCTTATGTTATGGGAGCATATCATGAAAAATTACCAGTACTAACTTGCCGAGAGGATAATAAATTACAAAATGAAAGTGTATAACCCGAACAGGTAGTAAAGGTAGCGGTGCTACAAAAATTCTCAAAACACCCACTCAGAATTCAAGGGTCACTAGGCAAACGATAGATGTACAACTGTTAAAAAATAACAATTGTTGTTCAATCTTGAATGGGTGCATTGAAGTTCTTACATTTATTAGCTTTTTATACTTTTCAGATGAATGCTGGTACTTTTCCTTAAAATTAACCCTCCTCCTTAGCTCTTGGCAGTAAAATATGTATGACTAAAAAAGTATTTTACTTCCACGTTGTATGGTTCAAATTCTGTCTAAATACAAATATTCCAATTCACTTTTTAGTTTACAGGCACCCATGGAGTTAAATACCTAAATGAACATCACAGAAAGAGATTTAAGCACTTAACCAAAAAAATACCCACAGCTACCAATTAGAAATAGCTCTAAATACAATAATTGTTATAGAATGACTCCCGATGCTCTCTGACCATGACACTAGCCCAGAGCTCATACTGTCAAACACAAGGCTTAGACCCAGAGGAGCCACCTTGCGCCCAGTTGGTGTTGACAGGCTGCATGGTGCAGCTGGAGAATGGTACTTTAGATTGGAACAATGCCAAAGAGGCTTTATTCAGCAAACACCCTAGAATGAAGGATTGGCCAGCAGGTCAGTAAGCTTGAACTGACTTTCCCTGAACAATATTTTGTGCCAAATATTGTTGATGAAATCACTTAGAAAAATAGGAGTTACTGATTTAGTGGCTAGCAAATATATGATCAAGCGATCATAATCATGAAAATTGCAGATAATTATTATTTAATGCTAATATTTGATTCATCGTCATCAACTGTTTACAACTTGTGGTCAGGTCAATTTAGTAAAATACCTCCATTTTCCTCTAATATTCTTCCTTCTTTAATTGCTTCCATTCTTCTGCTCTCACTTGCACAGTTCCTGTTATTTGCTCCTCCCATTTCTTTCTTGGTTTCCCTTGCAGTATTTTTCCTCCATACTTCATCTCCATCATTCTCTTAGATTTTTCTCCCATCCTCATTAAATGACCATACTATCTCATGTAATCCCTGTACCCCACTCTTTCCCAATTAGGCCAACTTCATTCCTAATATTGTTTTTCCTTTTGACAGCTAACATGCTCCTTACAAACTTCATTCCCATGGCCTCCACATGCATGTTCTGAAGAGCATTTGCTCAATAAGGATTATGGATATTACAGATAAAAAAGAAATATTTTTTATCAATAATTTAAATGACACTTTAAGGTAATGACATGTTTTCATTTGTATTATTGTCATAATAATAAGCAAGAAAAAAACTATGGCAAAAAGTTGTAAGATTCTAAATAATATTAATTTATATTTGCAGATATAAACTGGATACTAAAATGAAAACTGTGAAATATATAGTGACACATAAAAGATACAAAAGTTTATGTTAATGTATATAAATGACATAAAATAATATTAAAGATTGGTTCTAGCTTTTGCTGGGAGCCTATGCCTATATATGTATTATAATTATCTGATGAGTGAGATTGATGAGACAGTCATATAAAATGTAATTTTACCTACCTATTACCTTTTTCATTTAATATTTTAAATATTTGTTTTGGACTAAAAATATTGAGTCTTTGCTTGGTTATTTTTGATTTAATTCCAAACTTTCTCATTATTTCACTCCCCTCCCTGATGAGTTCCCATAGAATAAAACTTAGGTCGGGGGATTGGGTGGTGACGATCACCTCTTTGTCCAATGGCAGCAATGTAAAGTGTGAACCGTGTTCTTTTAATTGTAAAAGCCATATTGTGTTTGTCCCTTTTATATGTTTCTATCCACCTTTCCTATACCTTCTTCCAAATATAATATAATTATATTTAACAAATTTATGCATAACTTATTTGATATTACTATTATATCAATCACTAAATTGTTTTCAGATCACGGATTCTTCTTCATGAGACTTGACATTGAGTACATCAACATGACTGACTACTATGGAGGACCAGTGGATGTCAATGTCAAGGATTACTTCAATGCCAAATTATAATATTATTATATAAATAACGTCTTTGAACTTTTTAGATAAAACAATTTTATAGTTGATACCTAAATAAATGTGCGGGAAAGATATAAGGTCAAACATAATAATCCTGAAGGGGAAACCTAGGTTAAGGGAGGAAGCATTATTAGTCAGTTCCATTTAAAAGAACCCTTACTTCTGTCCAGTAGGATCGGTGTAAAGTTTGAACACTTGCTCTCATCATTTTGAAAGACAAATTGTTATTGTCCCTATTTTGTTTCTATTATACTTTTTTGTACCATTTTCCATTGTATTCAATGTTAAATTGTTGCACAAGGCTGATAAGCAGCTTAAAACACTTTACAACCCTCCAATATAGATAGCCTAGAGACAAATTAAAGCTCGGTTTATATTCTTGCAAAACATTTAACCAATAGTGCATAATTATTGTACAATGCTCAATTCATAATAAACATGCAACAGCCTTTAATGAAATGCCGTGGTTAAAGTCTTATTAAATCATTGTTTTTATTAATATAAATTGGCCTAATTTATTTGCTCTTTCACTCAAGAGCTCACTCAAAAAACAACATTCATTAAACTGTATCCTTTGAAACTTAAATTTGACCTAATTAAAGTGGTGCATCTGTTATTAAATCAAATTTTATTTGGTTCTGATTTTATTATTGTCATTAATATTATCACAGACCTACTTTTTATTAACATAATAAAAAATATATTTACAATAAACTTCATTGATGCTAAAACAAATAGCAAACAAGTAGGGCCACTACAAGTCATTTTAAACATGAACAGAAGATATTTTCCGTCTACTGTATGTACTAGTCGAAATTGTCTAAAGCCTCTCCTTGCATTCTCATTGGTTTATATGTCTCACTCAACTCCATGCATAATGTGTAAAAAAGTTCAATCAACTTTATGCATTGTGAAAAATGCACTATGTATTAATTTTGGACTTTGAATCATTAAAAATAATGTTTCAACTTCTTGTGCACTACACTATAATTTATGTGTTATGCATTATTATAAATCGAGCCTAATGACATTTTCTAAACATTTGTTCAATAAAATATTTTTTCAAATTATTTTAGTTAATTATGTTATATAAGGGGACCCACAATATAATATTGTTCAAAGCGTAAAACAACTAACAAAATATATTAAAACTGCTATTCGACTTTGAAGAATATCTCATATATTTGCTTCATGTTAAAGTGGTCTTCACACACCTCTACTGCAAACATGTATTAAGAGTCTCTTATAACATTTCCACTTGGAATAAATTATACTAATTTGTTTTAAACATTTTGGTGCGCTGACAAATTTGTTATAATTCGTGTTATATGTATATTGTTAATTTAGAATTCCAACATCACAGCTAATTTATTTAGATATGACACATATTTGTAAAAGTGTTCTGATGTTCACGCTAATTCATGGGTGTGTTCAATGTGGAATTTTGGAAACTGTCATTAACTGGGAAAATATAACTAGATATGTGGAATTTTGCAGCAGCTTTAAACATGAATAGGTCACTTTGTGGTATAAAAATTAAAAGATTTATTCTAAAATACCTTTACCAGTCTTTTGGGAATGTTACCAGAATATATACAAACTTTTCCGATCTCAAGAAATGCCTAATCCGATGATTTTTTTGGTCTTGATTAATGTTTGTAAAATCTCATATCTAGTAGTACTTCATTTAGAGTTAAAAACATTTTTTTTATTTTAAATACAAATGTAACTTGATTAATTGAGCAATGTGTACAATTTATAATAAACTTATTTTTGTACTAGCATGACTCTTTCGAATCATTTTCCTTGAAAATAATTTTATTTATAAAATGCTTTAACCACTTTCATTGGAGCAGTGGTTAGCACATTTAAGTGAATCCAGACTGTGCTGTTCATAGTTTTGAAACAATCTTAGTAAAAAAAACTTTTGGAGTTAAATAATTTTTTCAGGGCAGTAAAGGAAATTATCCAATCTGACAGTAAAAGCTGTTAACAAATCTTGTTAATATGCTTCATTTCACTGGAAATATTCATACCGTCTATAGAGCTACATTTGCATCAAGTTTGCCCATTATTTTGGACATGGAAAAAAAAACATCAAAATTTACACAAATTTTTGTGCTGATATGTCCCAAAAATTCAGTGTTAATTTGTTCTGTTAAATTATGCTTGCAACAGAGATCTAAGCATATTTGAGTGGGATGGAAGAGGATGCGAGAAAAGGCCAGTGATTTTGCAGTTTTTATGGCAAAACTGTTTTTGGATAAATTAAATAAAATATTGCTCCAGTACAAACATATAGTTTAATTTTCTTCACATAGTGATATCAACAGTTGTTGAATATCTGTCACAAGCATGGCGGCATTAAATGATAAACTTTTAAATGTAAACAAAAAGTCGTCATTAAATTCCAGGACACCCTTGAGAGATATTCAAGAAATGCTGAGGTCACCCTGTGAAGATTTTTTTTTTTAATTTATACATTTCAAATCCCCGGAAGCCTAGGCCACCTTCTGGGACTATTTTGATACAGTGTAGCCGATGCTTACAATACACATGAAATTTAGTTAGTTATATAAGTACAACTAATTTTTCAAAGATAAAGAAATAGTAAAAGATTTATAACAATACATAAAACTTACACATGACAGTTAATGTAAAAAAAATCATTCAAACAAATCAAATTATATAAAGAAAAGGATATTAAGTTGTAATTATTGTATAAATTAAGGTTAGGTGTTTTTATTAAGGACACATTTTATAGACAAAATGAGTGTCAAAGTGATTAGCCTACTAATTATATTAGATAAAGGAAATTAAAGTTAGTCATTATGTAGTATTATTTTTCAAAGGATTTTATAGTGAAATAAAAATATATGAAAAAGAATATTATATTTATTATTTATATAGGCCTAAATACACAATATGATTGTAAGTCCAAGCTATTATTATGTAGTTTAAAACTATTTATGGACAAAAAAACAAAACTACTTATATTAATTATATTCATATTAAATTAGTAAGGAGGAGTATAATAAATATTCTCAAAGGAACACTCAATACCAAACAGATACATTGAAAATCTTAAATCAAGAACTATAAAAAAGGATAAATATAATAAAAAGAAAGTAAGTTGAAGATAAAAAATGAATATGAAAATTGACGAAGACTGTAATGTATTTCCATGTAGGTTGGCTACCATGTGTGGTGACGTAATAAATTATCTGCTTCCCATCATGCCCCATCCTAAATGTCTATCGAGAATATTATCGATAGTGTTCCCGACCAAACCTCTCACTCAAGCAGTAACATTAATTCAAGTAAGTCGTGTTTTGATTCAAGCCGTCCTTACCATGATACGAATGTACCATATTGGCGACGAGGATAAAAAAAATACTGTGGTGTCACATATTCCTGGTTATTTGGAAGTCCAGCTTTAAAAGTGTATTGAATTAATTTAATTATAGAAATAATAAAAAGTTCTTAAATTGAAAACGTATGCACAACAGTCTTGAGGCAACTCCGAGAACATTTAGCGATTTTAATAACTTAGGGCGTGGTCTATAATGGCAGTCATAGGAAACATGAGTAGTTTCGACAGTAATGAAGTAAACTGGTCGTCATATGTGGAGCGATTCGAACTATTTGTCGAATGTAATAGTATAACTAATGAGAAGAAAGTAAGTACGCTACTGACAGTAGTAGGCGTGAAAACTTTTAATCTTTTACGAGATTTATGTACACCAAACAAGCCGTCAACAAAAAGCTATGTGGATCTAATTAAAATTATCCAAGAACACTTATATCCTAAACCATCGTTTATTGCCGAAAGGTATAAATTTAGTTTAAGATCACAGCATGAGCATGAAAGTGTATCAGATTATATCGCTAGCTTAAAACAAATGTCAAAGCATTGTGAGTTTAAAGAATCATCTGATTATTTACGGGATCGTCTTGTAAGTGGATTAAGAAGCAGTTCTATTAAGCAACGACTTCTAGCGGAGAGGCAGCTAGACTACGAGAAGGCAGTGCTGATTTCAACATCTTTGGAGGCAGCCGAGAAGGATGCAGCGTCACTAGCCTTTGGACATAACACCGGTGGAACAGCTGATCGTCAATCCCAAATTCTTCGAATGTCGAAAAAGGAAGAAAGAAAAGGCGGTACCAGAGAAGTTAGGTGTTATTGCTGTGGAAGAAACGGTCATTTAAAAAATGAATGCCATTATAAACAGTATGAATGCCGTGTATGTAAGAAGAAAGGTCATTTGCAAAAGGTGTGTCGATTGAAACAGTTGGGTAAGTCAAACAATTCTAATAGGGCTACTCATACGATTGCTAGCAAATCTCACAGAGACAGACAAAAGTATGACAGTAATAAACAACATTTTGTGGGTTGGATGTGTTAAATGACTATAGTGATGAAAACATTGATGACAGTTCAAATTTATTTGGGTTATATAAAAATCAGCTTGGCGAGAAGCGTGAAAGAGTGGAACCTTTTAGAATAAATGTTCAGGTGGAAGGGAAAGAAATTCCGTTTGAAGTAGACACAGGTGCAGGGGTATCTGTAATCTCTGAAAAGTATTATCTGGATAAATTGAGTCACTTGAAATTGCATCCAACTGATTTAATCTTAAATTCATATATAAATGAACCAATTATTCCTGTGGGTGTTATAAATGTAAATGTTCAATACCAGAATTTGTCACACAAAATGGAATTATTTGTAATTAAACATGGAGCTAATCCATTACTAGGACGGGACTGGATTAAGGAACTAAAAGTACAATTATTGATTCCAGAAAACTTGCATAATGCAAATAGTGTAACGGCAGATAGGGCACAAACAGAAATGGTAACTAACCTGTTAAGGAAATTTCCAGAAGTTTTTAATAAATAATTAGGTGATTATAAGGGTGAACCAGTTAGATTAAATTTAAAGAAAGATGCTAAGCCAAAGTATTGCAAACCGAGATCAATTCCATTTGCACTTAAAGAAAAGGTAGAGCAGGAGTTAGAACGCTTAGTGCAAGAGGAGGTATTAACTCCGGTTTCTAATAGTGAATGGGGTACACCAATAGTCCCTGTACTTAAGAGAAATGGAAATATTAGAATATGTGGAGATTTTAAAGTGACCTTGAACTCTAATCTAGAACTAGAGAGACATCCTATTCCCAAAATAGAAGAGTTATTTGTCACTTTACAAAAGGGAGAAACCTTTAGTAAACTGGATCTAAGTCATGCTTATCAGCAGGTTAGGTTAGATGAAGAATCTAAGAAACTTTGTGTGATAAGCACGCACAAGGGTTTATTTAAGTATAACAGAATTCCTTATGGGATTTCTCCAGCACCAAATTTGTTCCAAAAATTAATGGAAAAAACATTACAGGGGTTGAAAGGAGTAATTGTATTTTTGGATGACATTTTGGTTACTGGTAGGGACATGCAGGAACATTGCGACAGGCTCAAAGAGGTATGTAAACGTTTAAGTGACAAGGGTCTCACAGTAAGTAAAAAATAAGTGTAAGTTTTTTTCTAAGAGTTAGAGTATTTAGGGTTTGTAATAGACAAAGATGGGTTAAAAACAGCCAAAGACAAAATTGCGGCTATATTAGATACACCAAAGCCAGAGAATGTTAAACAACTGAAGGGATTTCTAGGGCTAGTCAATTACTATGGAAAGTTTGTTCCAAACTTATCCACGATACTTTGTCCTATGTATCGGTTGTTGAGAAAAAACAGAGATTTTAATTTTGACAAAGCATGCATGAAATCTTTTTCAATAATTAAAGAAAAGTTAGTGTCAGCAGAGGTGTTAGCTCTCTATAATCCCAAATTACCTTTAAAATTAGCATGTGATGCGTCAGGCTATGGTCTTGGTAGTGTACTGTCACAAGTGCAGAGTGATGGAAGTGAACGTCCAATAGCCTATGCTTCCCGCACACTATCTAAAGCTGAGCAGGGATATTCACAGATTGACAAGGAAGCTTTAAGCCTTGTTTTTGGTATAAAGAAATTTAATCAATACCTGTGGGGGAGTAAATTTATACTATGTACAGATCATAAACCTTTATTAAGCATATTTGGGGAGAAAAAAGGGTTGCCAGCTTTTGCAGCTAGTAGATTACAAAGATATGCTCTTTTCTTATCAGGATATGATTTTGATATTTGTTATGTCAAATCAGAAAATCATGGTAATGCTGATGGATTATCCAGGTGGCCATTAGTTAACTCTGACAATGATGAATTAGAAAATGATAGTTTTATTGGTACTTATTTACAATGTTTTGAAATTAGTGGGATACCTATAAAATGTGAGGATATAAAGAGAGAAGTACAAAAAGACCCTGAATTTGTTAAACTTACAGGTTATGTGAAGTTTGGTTGGCCTTATGATTATGATAAGGAATTGACAACGTATTTTCATAGGAAAAATGAATTAACATTAGAGCAAGGAATACTGATTGGGGGTATAGAGTAATTGTACCAGAGAAATTTCGTAGACATTTGTTAGAGGAATTACATTCAAGTCATCTTGGAATAGTTAAAATGAAAACTTTAGCTAGATCTTATATTTGGTGGCCTAATATTGATCAGGACATTGAACAGATGGTCAAAAATTGTGCACCCTGTCTATGGGAAAGACAAAATCCATCAAAGAGTATGTTACATGTTTGGAATTATCCAAATAAACTATGGTCTAGATTACATATAGATTTTATGGGTCCATTCAAATCTAAGATGTATCTTGTTATCATAGATGCATATACTAAATGGTTGGAAGTGTTAGAGGTATCGTCAACAGCAGCAAGTCAAACTATTGCTCATTTAAGGCAGATCTTTGCAAGGTTTGGTTTACCAGAACACATTGTAAGTGACAATGGACCACCATTTACATCACATGAATTCAAGTTTTTTTTGAATGCAAATGGTATTAAACATACTTTAACACCTCCATACCATCCTCAAAGTAACGGCCTAGCCGAAAATGCAGTAAAATTTGTAAAAAATAAATTGATGATTGCTATTCATGAAAAAAGAAATCTGGAAGTAGCTTTAAGTAGATTTCTGTGTGATTATCGGAACTCGGTACATAGTACAACAAATGAAACCCCATCAAAATTGATGTTTAATAGACAGCTTAAAACTAGGCTAGATTTGCTACGTTCTAATGTGAATGAAAATGTAGAGCAAAATCAGAGAAAACAGGTTAAATATGCAAAGGGATGTAAAACTCGGGAACTAGTTCCAAACCAACGGGTACTAGTCAGAGATTATCGAGGAAAGAATAAATGGATTGAAGGGGTTGTTGTATCACAATTGAGTCCAGTAGCCTATTTAGTCAGATTAGGGGCAGTAACATGGAAACGCCATATTGATCAATTAATTAGTTTACAGTCTTCGCCTGAAACTAGAGTAGAGGAGATTGAACCTAGTGTTAGAGAGCCATATCCCTCAGAACTAGATCCCAAACCTAATAGGGAAGGTTCGACATCTCCTAAGGCATCCAGGAGTGAGAATCATTCTCCATTCGTCCCCAGGGTTGAAGCACATGAAAAGGGCAGTAGTCCAGAATCACACCCACCTCAGAGGATTGAAATCTCACCAGAAGTAAAGGAGCCCAGGTATCCAACTAGGTGTAGGAAACCTGTAGTTAAATTAAATTTGTAAATAGTTAAAAAATATATATATATATATATTTCACTAAGACTATTAAAAACTATGAGCAAATATTATATTCTGTATTTTTGTATAAAAAGTGTTTAAAATGTAAATTATTTCCTCATGAGTATTGGAATCATAGTCATGCATTGTATTCTTATCTTATGTATATTTAGGTATTTTGAAATATCTGTATTCAAGCAATTGTAAGGGAGGAATGTAATGTATTTCCATGTAGGTTGGCTACCATGTGTGGTGACGTAATAAATTATCTGCTTCCCATCATGCCCCATCCTAAATGTCTATCGAGAATATTATCGATAGTGTTCCCGACCAAACCTCTCACTCAAGCAGTAACATTAATTCAAGTAAGTCGTGTTTTGATTCAAGCCGTCCTTACCATGATACGAATGTACCAAAGACAACAGGGAATATTTATTCACTAAAAAATACTATTAATAAGTGGTTAATACTTGAATGACCTTTAACAACCTTTAGAAGAAATATAGGCAATAAGGAATAATAATGGTTAAACATTAAACATAAGGAGAGATTAAATTGGTACATGGATAATACATAGAATTGTCAGAATAATCTGAAAAATATTGATGAACAATAAAAAGTAATGAAATTTAATTGACACAGTAAAGTAAAAGATAAAAGGAATAAAAAATACATGAAACACATTAAAATTAAAACAGTATGTATTACAATGAATTGTCTAATATAAATTTAAAGGTTAAAGGTCGAAAAAATGTTTATAAATTAACTTGCTGTGTCTGAGTAGAAATTAAAAGTCATAAACCAGAGGAAAGTAAACAGGGCAGCAGAATTATGTCAGCCATAATTTGACTAACTTAAATTAGAAAAGATAGTCATAAAAGCTCAAATTTGGAGAAAGAGGGGAAAAAACAGTAGATTGGAGGGATTATTAAACCAGCCTATCGACGTCCGTGGTTTAAGGAGTGGAATCAAATTACAGCTAAGGATCGTTTATACTATTCAATAATAATAATAAAAAAATACATTTAATAATCCCTCCAGTCTACTGTGTTTTAACATTATTACACATTTTGCTAAATATTTTCACATTATTACATATTTTACTACATATTTTAACCGATTTTGATGCATATTTATGTACATATTTTGTAGGTTAATACTAGATAAAAATCAGGGGCTCTAGTGAGATCCCTGTCATGAGCTAGTATCTGAATAATTAACCTAAGTTCGTTATTAAAATCACAGCAGACCTTTAGGTTTTAAAAAGACTATAAAAATTGTGTTTGATTTTATTTTGAATATTATATATTTTTTACGGTTCTTTATAGCTTACCTAAATATTTGAAAATCTTGATTTGATATTTTTGCAATGGCAGAAATGCGTAAATTATTTTGAAAATTTTCGTTGACTGAGATATTGCATTAGGCTTACTCTATTGGGATTATTTGAAAACATATTTGAAACATTTTCTTTCTGTTATTTTTATGTAATACTGTTTTTTTCTTATTTTATTTTATTTTATTATATGAAAAATAGAAATAGGTGGTGCTATAAAAATGCCATTCAGCCAAGCACCTTAATTGAAATGTATTTTTAATCAATTTTGGCCTGTCCCTTTTTTCTTCAAATTATTATATTTAAATTTATATGACCGGTATGAAATCTTTTGTAAAAGCACACAAGTTAGTATATTTTATTTATAATACAGCTGAGCTAGACCCCCTTATATTGCCTCCCACTCTCTTCTCCTGATTATACCCCTGATGAAACCTGAATATTGTTATCTCAAATATATTTGAAGAATAGTAATACTTAATCTTCAATTAATTTGAGCCTAGTAGGGCCTACAGTTTTTCTACACTCTGGAAAACAAATTTAATAAAATAACTTTTTTTTAAATATAAGGCTTAATTTAAGTTTTTCAAACAGTTTTAAATTTTGAAATATCATAAGTGTCTAAAGTTAATATATAAAGTTGCTAGTTTATTTAGTTTTGCATTTCAATTACTTATATTTTAGGAAAAAATAAGCCAATTAATTATTTATATAAACAATTTTATTAAATATATATTTATTTAAAAGACATAAACACCCTGCACGGCATTTTTAATAACAATGATAATTGTTAAAGAAAATTATTTGCAAGAAAAATGAACCTACTTTGTACCCGCACCAGTGCCCCAAGCATACAAACGCACTAGTCTTGTATTGCACTCAATCACTGCTGACAAGGAGACCAAGGTTCTAAACTTGGCTAGGTGAACTGAATTTATATATATATATATATATAAAGTATACAATACTAACCTAACCTTATTGTGTTTAAAATAGTTAAAATGGATAGAAGACAATCTTGGTAACCAAGAGGTGATCGCTTGTGTATTTTGACAAGCAGGGCCTAAGTTTGTCTCTTGTTTCTGTGATTCAACTGGAATGAAATGCACTTTTGTAGATCATCAAAATATTAAGTACCTAAGGCAAATAGGCAACATTCAAAAGTTTTGATCAAGAGAAATATATAGTTAAAGATTTTTTCACTAATGAGAAAATAATTACTCAATTAAAAAGGGGAAAATTAATTTAAATATTTCACAGTAGTGTGACATATGATTTCATACCAATTTTGAGTACTTTATGAATCCAAGATTGTCTTCTATCCATTTTAACTATTTTAAACACAATAAGGTTAGGTTAGTATTGTATACTTTATGTGCTCACACCAAAACATGTTGAAAATATGAAGGGTAGAAAAAGAAAGACGGTAGAAGGAGTATTTAACAGCTGTGTCACTAGTGAAGGTAAAGAAAGTAAAAGGGTAGTTTGACCTTGAATAAAGAACCAGGGTTTGCAAACAAGATAATATTATAAAAGAACTGATGTTAATATTAATTGACTGAAAAAGTCATAATGTAATAACTAATGTTAATATTAATTGACTGAAAATGTAATAAAGTAATAACTGATGTTAATATTAATTGACTGAAAATGTAATAATGTAATATGCCTTGCTCAATGGCAAGCAATTAATAGTTCTATGGTAATAAATTAAAAGAGGTCACATTAATAAATAAACATTAATCAAATCAATAAAAAGTTAAAAATAAATCTCTGTGAGAAACTTGACCTATTTTTCAAGTAGATTTAAGGAAGCTATTAAGAATATGTAAAATAAATTTTTATTAACTATCTTTATACAATTCAATATAAAATAATTAGTGTAAAAACATATAATAGAAAGAAATTATGATAAATTACAAAACCTCAATATCTATTCTTGTCTCAACTCGTCTTGTCGTGCCGAAATACGGTCGCCAGGGAAAACCCAAAGGGTTGCGACACACTGACCTAATTCACGATCTATTCTTGTCTCGACTTGTCTTGTCTGCCCACCAACCTGACGCCAGGGAAAACCCCTGTTGCCAGGGTCAATGACCTCGATATCTGTTCTTGTCTCAACTCGTCTTGTAGGGCCGACATACTGACGGCATGGAAAGTCCAAGGGGGTTGCGACACACCGACCTAGTTCCAGATATATTCTTGTCTCGTGAGTCGCCAACCTGGCGCCAGGGAAAAACCGTTGCCCGGGTCAATTACCTCAATATCTATTCTTGTCTTGTAGGGCCGACATACTGGCGCCAGGGAAAACCCAGGTTGCTGAGGTCACGATCTATTCTTGTCCTGACCTGTCAACCCGCCAGACTGGTGCCAGGGTTGCGATAGGAGGGGGGGGAGGGGAGTGAAAGGCAGGGGAACCATTTATCACACTCTACCCCTGACAGCCATAGCGCGAGGTTCGTGCTGCTTGTTCCGGGACAG
>JBCFYV010000003.1:42872482-42887029 GCA_039000515.1 Timema cristinae | reverse complement strand
GGAGAAAGTGATCCTCCTTACACGGAATACGGTGAGGATCACTTACACGGGGCGCACCGTGAGGATCAATGTTAAACTTTATGGGAGAAAGTGGGCTGGAACTCTTATTTCATCCACTACTTACTTGTCATTCCGATGACCGACATTACCAGGTAATACTGTGGCGCGAATCCCCTAATCAACAGATTCAAAAATATCAATGGAATACTGTGACTTATGGTGTATCTTCAGCTCCTTACTTAGCGATTCGAACCCTGCGTCAACTCACTTCTGATGAAAAACCTCATTACCCTCGTGCTGCCCAGGTCCTTTGTAGGGACATTTTTGTTGATGACATAGTCACTGGTGCTGATTCAGTGGAATCTGCTCTCAGTTTTACAAACCGAGTTGATTGAATTGCTAAACCTAGGAGGCTTCCAACTCAGGAAATGGTCTAGCAACCACCCTGAAGTATTAAAGGGGATATCAAATGAACACCGTGAAGTTCCCCTCATGTTTGAGGAAGATGGAGACCAAGTAATTAAGATATTAGGGTTGGAATGGGACCCCACATCAGATTCATTCTCTTATCATGTACATCCCTCTAAGGTTACAGTAACGAAGAGGGCAGTTCTTTCAAATATTGCTAGGATATTTTATCCTGTGGGGTGGCTCTCTTCAGTGGTGTTCTGTGCTAAGGCGTTCATGCAGACTTTGTGGACCCTAAGACTTGATTGGGATGAACCACTTCCACCAGAGCTCGGACAAGGGTGGCAAAGGTTCTGCTCACAATTTCATGTTCTTACACATGTCAAGATCAACAAATTCATATCAACCAGTGACGTTATTAATTGTCAGCTTCATGATTTTTTTTATGCATCTATCAAAGGATATGCAGCAGTCGTCTATCTTCGAATTACTACGTGTAATGGAAAAATTCAAGTCAACAACCTTATCGCCAAGTCAAGAGTAGCTCCGGTTAAGAGTTTATCTCTTCCTAGACTTGAGCTTTGTGGAGCTCAGCTCCTAGCCACACTTATGGAGTGGGTGCAGCAGAACCTTGAACAACGATTACAGGTGTCAACTGTGAATACTTGGTCAGATTCTACCATCGTTTTGGCAATGATTCAAACTTCACCACATCTTTTGAAAACATTTGTTGCCAACAGAGTAGCCCAAATTCAAGCAGCAGTAGCAACACAACATTGGAGACATGTCCCAACTAAATCAAATCCGTCTGGTTGTGCATCCAGAGGCTTACATCCTGAAGAATTGACAAATTTCCATATCTGGTGGACAGGACCAGATTGGCTGAAACAACCCATTAGTAGTTGGCCTAAGCTCCCTGAGGTGACTTTCCAGGTAGAGGTACCTGAGTTAAAAATGGTAAAGGTTACCAGTCTAGTAGCAGAAGTGAATACTTGGTGGGTTGACCTGTTCAAATACTTCTCAAAATGGATAAAGCTGCAACGAGTCATAGGATTTTTAGCGCGGTTTACTCAAAACTCCAAAGTAAAGAATCATGATCGTTGTAAAGGCTCATTGTTGTCCAAAGAGCTCACGACGGCCTGCATGTTATGTATCAAACAAGTTCAACAACAGGCGTTTGAGTCAGAACTTGAAGAAATAAAGAAGGGCCGGGAATGTTCACCCCGAGTGAGGGGCTTAAACCCGTTTCTCGACCAGGAGGGACTACTGAGGGTAGGAGGTCACTTGCGACACTCTTCACTGTGGTATGACACAAAACATCCTCTTCTGTTGCCGAAAAATAGTCACATCACCGATATCATTGTTGATCACTACGATATATCTCATTTTCATGCTGGACTTCGAACAATCCACTCACTAATTCAAGGCCAGTATTGGATTCTTTCAGTATGCACTGTTATAAAGACCCGGATCTTCAAGTGTATGAGATGTTTTCGATTTAAGGCACCTGCTCTCCAACCATTCATGGGGGACCTCCCAGCGATGCGTGTGCAGCAATCAAGACCATTTGTCTGGGTTGGAGTGGATTATGGAGGACCCTTCCAGATAAAATCATCTGAATTGAGGAATTCTAAGGTGTTCAGGGCTTATTTATGTTTGTTTGTGTGCTTGACAACTAAGGCAGTGCACCTTGAGGTGGTATCAGGCCTAAGCACAAGGGCCTTTCTTGATGCCGTTCTTCGGTTTATTTCCCGTCGAGGTATGTGTTCAGATATTTATAGCGATTGTGGCACACACTTTGTAGGTGCCAAGCGCCATTTTACAGAACTAAAAAGGCATCTAGAGTCCCATACTGAAACCAAAGTGATAACAGATAAACTTTCAGTCCAAGGCATAACTTGGCATTTCAACCCACCTTCAGCTCCACATTTTGGTGGACTATGGGAGGCTGGTATCAAGTCGGAAAAAACTCACCTAAAATGAGTGCTGGGTGATCAGACACTTACCTTTGAAAGGCTATCCACACTATTCATTCAAATTGAAGCAGTGCTAGATTACAGGCCTCTTTGTAATCTCTCTGCGGATCCAAATGACCTTGATCCGTTGACACCAGGACATTTCATAGTGGGTCATTCTCTCACAAGACCACCCGAGGAGATCGTAACAGAGCTGCCAACCAATAGTTTGAATCACTGGCAGTTGATACAATAAGCCTATCAGCACTTTTGGCAAAGATGGTCAACGGAATATATCCATACTCTCCAACAGCGACAAAAATGGGCTACAAAAAAGGCCAACTTACAAAAGGGACAGTTAGTCTTGATAAAGGAAGACAATCTTCTCCCACTAAGGTGGCTGATCGGAAGCGTAGAAGAGGTGTACCCTGAAAGGGATGGGATAGCGAGAGTCGTAAGTGTCCACACCAACCATGGGTCCCTCAAACGACCGGTTGTCCAATTATGTCCACTTCCTAATCAATAGAAGGGATAATATTTTTTTTAATATTATTATTCTGTACAAATCTTTGTTGTTAGTTTGTTGTTCTTAAGAACTCATTTTAGTTTTTGGCAGGTGGTTTGTTTGTACATTGTTTATTGTTAGATCAGTAACATTAGACTCTACTTCATGATTCAGTCCTCTATGCCTCGAAATTAGTTGGTTTTGTTTTGTGATTTGATTGCCTTTTGTTGTGGTTTAGACGGTTTTTTGGTCTTTTCTTATATTTTCTTGAATCCTTCCAACTTCATTAACCTTTCCTCACTCTTGAGGCAACAAGTGTCAGAGTACACAAGTTTATAGAAAAAAGATATAACTGGTTTTAGAATTAACAGTACATGCTGTAACTAAGAACATGACTCAACTGTTACACAGGTTCATATGCATGGACACCGATTAGATAAAAAAACGAACACATCTAACGATGGTACCAACCTAAACTAGAATATACCTGCATAGAATTGCATATTTTAACACTCCTCCTCAATTCAACTACAACCACAAAAATTAGGCAAAAAGCCCTACATGTACCCTTAAATACATGCAAATAGAATCTAGTGAATCAGCATTTGATTAAACCAATATAATTACAAAAGTACTCAAACTTATTTCCAACCAAACTCTTTGTCAGAATGTCAGCACATTGTTCATTTGTTTCCAGATAAATCACATCAAAACACCACTTAAATACAAATCACGAACAAAGTTGTATTTGACATCAATATGCTTTAGTCTTCGATGTTCCCATTTATCCAAACATCTTATGCAAGACTGGTTGTCCTCATACACCTTTGTAATTCTAGAGTGATCCCAAGTTCCTGGATCAGTCTTCTCAACCAGAGTAGGTCGGATGAGGCGGTTGACAGGGAGACAAACTCTGACTCCGTCGAGCTAAGGGCAACTGTAGTCTGCTTACGTGTAGTCCAACCAACAGTGGCGCCATAAACTTGGAATAAATACCCAGATGTAGATTTACAATCATTGCTGTCATTGGCCCAGTCCACATCAACATAGGCCCGTAAGGCGACATCACATTTCTTCGGAAAGAAGAGACCAACTTCGTGTTCCTTGAATGTATCGTAGTATTCGTTTGAGTCCAATCCAGTGAGCTTCTGTTGCATTGCTCTGATACCTGCTGTTGAAATTCACTGAGAAGCTCAGATCGGGGCGAGTGTAGAGCATCACATGCATCAAACTACTGACAAGCTCACGGTATGGATTTTTTTTTATTATGCATTCTGTTGTAGTTATTTCAGGTGGTTTGGCCTCCATCGGTGTCTTGACCAGTTTGCATTGTTCCATACCAAATTTCTTGAGAACTTTCTTCAAGTAGACTGTTTGGCTAAGGGACATACCATCAGTTTTCTGATCAATTTTTATACCTAGATAGTTGTGTAAACCTCCAAGATCCTTCATCTCGAATTTTGACATAAGATATGTTTTGATGTCATTCAACTTCTGCAGATTGTTTCCCGCCAACATTATCTCATCTACGTAAACCAAAAGGTAAGTTTTTATGCTGTTGCTGAAGTCGAAATATATACATTTTCATTTCCAGATTGCTTAAATCCAAGAGAATTCACAAATTTGTCAAGTTTAGCATTCCACTCCCGTGGTGCCTGCTTCAATCCATAGAGGGTCTTGTGTAACTTACAAACAAGGTTGCTGTCAGTTACGAAGCCAGGTGGCTGCTTCATATACACCTCTTCAGAAAGGTCTCCATGTAGGAATCATTTTTCACGTAAACTGGAAGGCAATTAAATCTTCTTTGTTTATAATTGCAAGCAGGGTTCTGAAAGAGGTTAAGTGTGCTACAGGGAGTACGTTTCATTATAGTCAAACCCTTTCTTCTGTGCACAGCCCTTCACCACCAACCTTGCCTTGTACCTGTCAGACTGTCCATTTTCATCCTGCTTCATCTTGAAGACCCACTTACAGTTGATAGCTCGTTTACCGGATGGCAGCTCTGTAAGGGTCCAGGTCTCATTTTTCTTCAATGAGTGCATCTCTTCCTCAACTGCAGCCATCCAATGCTGGGCATCTTCTCTACTATGGATGTCATCGAAGGTTTCTGGCAAGTTGTCAATAAATTACTCAGCACCAAGAGCCAGTGTGACATAGTCATTTAGGTACGCTGGTGCAGTGCGAGGTCTCGTGCTCCTACGCAGAGGTTCAAGTTCCTCACCAGGAGTCTCTTCTTCGTCAGAAATTGCCTCTGGTTCTCCTCCTGAAGACGGCTCCTCCTGCAATTCCTCACTAAAAGCTTCATTTGGAGTCGAACTGATGACCTCAATAGCTCGAGACGGTGTTGAACCAGCAACACACTGGTTGTGAACGAATATTCATCAAAAATTATATCATGCCCACGTATGATTTTTCGTTCCTGTGGACACCACAGCCTGTACCCATTCGGGCAGTAGCCAACAAAGTAGCATTTTTTCGAGAGGCTGTCAAGTTTACTTTTAAGAACTTGATTAGGTAATCAAAGATATGCTACACAGCCAAAAACCCTCAGTTTTAACATATCAGGCTTTACACCATACCACAGTTCTGCTGGAACCTTGTTTTCAAGAGCTTTAGTAGGCGATCTGTTTATTAGATAGACTGCAGTCATAACAGCCTCCGTCCAGAGTGACTTATCAAGAGAAGAATGAAGGAGTAAACAACGTGTTTTCTCCATATGCTACGTCCCATTCTTTCTGCAACACCGTTCTGCTGACTGGTATGCCTGATCGTAAACTCTGACTGAATACCTTTCTTTTTTAAATAATCTAGCATTTCCTGCGACACGAATTTACCACCATTATCTGACCTAAAGCGACTTATCTTTAGGTTAAAGTGAGCTGTTGCCATAGCTTCAAATTGTTTGAAGTAGGTAAACACTTCAGACTTTTCCTTTAGAGTGTAAATGACTGTAAAGTGACTATAGTCATCAATCAGGGTAAGTATATACCTCTTTTGATCATATGATACGGGCTTAATAGGCCCTACAAGATCATTGTGTATGATCTCCAAAGGGCGCTTAGCTCTAATGCGTGGATTTGTGTGAGGAAGACGCGTTTGTTTAGCCTGTATACAAGAGTCACATAAATCGGAGATCGATCCTTGATCAACCTTGATTCCATCTAAAATTTTACTTAAGTGAACTAAACCGGTTTTGCCAATGTGACCAAGCCTCTTGTGCCACAAATCAGATGATGGTAGAATGGAACTAGCAACACCAGCACATGTTTTTTCACGAGGCGAAAGAGACATTGTATACACTTTACCAGATCGAGTGGCAGCAGCCACAAAAATGTTGTCTTTCAAAATAGTGGCGTTCCCCTTTTCAAACACAACTTTAAGCCCATTAGCGTCCATTTTACTAACTGAGAGTAAATTAAATTGTAATCCAGGGACAATAAGTACATTTGAAATTTTGATAAAGTTTTGATTACCTTTGTGAGTCACAGACGCGTGTATATCTACGATCTCTTCAGCACACAACATCGATCCTGATTTAGCAATTTTTATTTTGATAGACTTTGATAGGCGTCTCTTATTTGAGACCAAACTAATATTTTTATCACTGATCATATGTTCAGTGGCGCCAGAGCTAAGCAACCACACATATCCATCACAACAAGCCACTGACGTTAACACAGTCAAACTAAATTCATCATCACTAGCTTCAGCTACGTTTGCTTTACGTATTGAAATATTCTGTTGCTTCTTGGCTTTCAATTTTGGACAGTCCGAACGAAAATGACCGGCTTTATGACAGAAAAAACTCTTATTACCAGTAACTTGCTTTGAAATGCTTTGTTTACAATTGGGACAACATTCCGGCTGCGAAGATTTCAATTTTCTAGCCTTCCAATCAGTAACGCTAGAGAATGATTGGCTGCATCCATCGATACCTTCTGCTTGGCGTTTGCTCTGCTCATCAAGCAAACGCGTTTTTACGAATGCCAGGTTGAGATTATCAGCAGATAATGTCTCTATGGCAGTGACAATTACTTGATATGCAGATGACATAGTCAAGAGAAGATGGCAGACAACATCTAATTCTTCGAGGTTAGCTCCCGACGATTTCAATTCCCGAATGGTACGATCAAACCTAATAAAATGCAATTCAAGGGTCTCTAAAGAAGGATCAAATTTCATCATCAACAAGGTTTTGCGTAATAAAAGCTGATTAGCAATACCTTTACGAGCGTAAGTATTACAAAGAACTTGCCATAAATCATAAGCGGTGTTCTTATCCTTCACACAATCCAAGTGGCTGTCCGAGATTCGTTGTATAATCTGTGACTTACACTTACGATCGGCTTTCCGAAGCTTGTCCAGCTCTTTTTCCTTTTCCGCCTTAATTTCAACATTATCACTAGACGCAATTTTCACTAAGTCCCGATAGTCACCTTGAATAAAGGGCAACAGATCGACTTCATCTAGAAGAGTTTCTATTCGAAATTTCCAATTGTCAAAATTAGTGTCGTCGAAAAGCGGAATTCTGTACGTTTTGTCTTCTTCTAAAACCATTATGGCGATGGTGATTGGCAACGGTGTCACAAACAACAAGCAAACACGTAAAGCTCACGCGTATTACGGTGCACACTTGACTTATAGGTTTATCCGTCCTAAAATCCACAATCACAAGCCTGTGCCCATAACCTGTCAGAGTACACAAGTTTATAGAAAAAAGATATAACTGGTTTTAGAATTAACAGTACATGCTGTAACTAAGAACATGACTCAACTGTTACACAGGTTCATATGCATGGACACCGATTAGATAAAAAAACAAACACATCTAACGATGGTACCAACCTAAACTAGAATATACCGGCATAGAATTGCATATTTTAACAACAAGAACATACCTGGACCCCTCTAGGTCTATCGTTTTCCCGCCAAGTGTCGCTGGCGTGGTTTTTCGCTCTGCCGATTTAGTGAGTCGTGTGCTGAGACTTGATCGACCCATAAGTGATGGTTATAGGTTCCGTGAACTTTCACCTGGAAGTGGTCCAATCTCATTTATTCGTGTGCGTGTGTTAATGAAGAGGACTGCTCCAAGACAATACCAATCAGACAACATAAAGTGAAGGTGAGTTGCCTCTACCCATTCCCATTCCACCATACAGTCCATTTGTCCGTGTCCGTAACGCTGGTCCTCCAGAGGTTTTTTAGTTTTCAGTTCTTGTGATTTACGCTACACCTGTAATAGATATTAGTACCTGATGTATTGAACTATAATATTAATTGCCATAAACTGTATTTTTGTTTGTGTTGTAACCCCATTAAAACACATAAAAGTTAAGAGGTTGTTTGGCTCACCATTCTGGCCCCAGTTGACCCATCTCTCTCTGCAAGACCACGACTCCAAAAACACACCGCGGCACTGCCAATGTTGTACTAGCTCGAGGGTCGTGGCTCACTCCCCACCGCGAAAGCTGTGCTGCGTCCAAGTAAAGAAGACAAGTGATATTCGCGAACTGGATACGTTCCGTCGGCCGTGTTCGGAAACTCGGAGAACTGTTATTCGGCGCTCATTTGAAAGCGCGTGTAGTGTTTGAGCATATTCTGGAAACATGCTACCCCTTACCACTCTCCCCCTGCTTTGGTTCACGCACCTCGAAACCTCATGACATAGTCATTGGATATATA
Source organism: Timema cristinae (assembly GCA_039000515.1). NCBI lineage: Eukaryota > Metazoa > Arthropoda > Insecta > Phasmatodea > Timematidae > Timema > Timema cristinae. The sequence continues at coordinate 42,878,479 of JBCFYV010000003.1, read as the reverse complement.
ATGGTAAGGTTATTTAATGCAGACACACATTGCACTCTGAACACAAAGTGAGCGAACTGGTCGTAGGATAGTTAACGTCTGAATATTCTAAATTCCCTTTGACTTTAATGTTCTATCTTTTCAAAATTATCGTTCTGGATTAGGAACATTTAATTTCATTAATTATTAACTCAACATGAGTTCAGTAAATTCGCTCTTTAGGCCATCAATAGTCTTGAGATCTTTGGATGGTTTGACCAAACCGTATGTCTATCTTTATATTGTGATCATTTTGAAGGACGTTTGGTTCTTTTAATAATTAACTTAAAATCTATTTTATCCACCTTACGGATGGATTTATATGTTTTAGTACCGTTAACTTGGGGCAGGTATAAATCTGATAGCGTCGTACTTTAGTTCTGTCAATTTTAACTATTTCAGAGATTATAATCACTTGTTATTTATTTGAAGATAGTTCATTATCGTTGCATATATTGAAAGCTTATATAGTATGTTACTTAAATGTGGGGCTGCGAGATGGCATGTTTATATTCTTATATGTGTAACGAGTTACTAGTTAACGTTATATCGAATGGGTCTACACTCACCGACTCTCGTGATCAGCTACAACACAAACACCAACATCAAAGCCCGAGCTCTGACTTCTACCCTCCAACTGGCACAACAGACTAAGCGGAGCCTTCAACCAACTGTCTGCTCGGGACTCGATCCGTGGCCGGCCGGAAACGACTAAACTTCCACGCGGCCAGACGTAGTTATCACTTCCGTCGCTAGGAGGACCTGGAACTTTCTGGGTGCCACTAGACGCATTCTTTGCTGTTACGTTTGTTCCATTTGTTCTATCATCCCCCCCCCTCCCTCCCTTTCCAGGCCTCTATGTGGATGCAATAATTGTATATATAGAGATCGTAATTTTGGAATTGTCACTTATTATATCACCGACTAGGCTTGGTGAGGACGGCGACTTGGGACCGTAATTTATTTTTATTCAAAATTGCATTTTCGACTTAAATGGGGAACGACTTTCTAAATTACTGTTTTGGGCTTATTTATAAGTAAAACTTAGGAATTATGAAATGTTGCGGGCAGGTCAATACGAATACGCTCGTGGGGTACGAGGGTTAAAGTCATATTGATAGTTACAATTTTTTTATGTTTTTGTTATACATTTATAATGTATATTTGCTTATTTATAATATTTTTGATCGCGCCTAGGCGTACTCGGCGTGTCAGGCTTACCGCCCGTTCTTTGTAGTTCGCATGTTTGGAGAATATGAGTTTATTTAACTGTATATTTAACTGGGAGTATACAGGGCACTTAGGTGTTAGAGTAGAGGCTTGGCCTAACGTTTTGTTTTAAAATCAACGTTTTGTTGATTTTATTAGAGTTAAATACTCATATATGTTTATCGTTTTTGGTCTAAGTTTAAATGTATGATAAATATTGTTTGATTGCGCGCACTTAACGCTATTATTGAGGGAACCGTAGAAGGAACCATAGAATTCCACGATGTCAATTAGTTCTACTGTTATAACTTACAACAAACATATAACTGTATGTTTCCCCTTTTATTTTCAGATATTGTTAAAGTAGGGTTATATCCATAACTCCGAGAGTTATTTAGATCTTAGTGAAGAAGCGCTTTACGCTATATTGTCTTGTTTGCATTAGTTGCGTATTTACTTTCTGATTGTCCTTAAATAAAACAAACTATGTTTATGATTGGTAAACTTCTTGTCTGGTTTTCCCGTCACACTTCCTACAATGTTAGAAATATGTTCAAGGGGTTTACATATGGACTTTAATATTTAATATTTGTATAGCCATTTGAGGCATAAATTCCAAAATTATAACTCTTGTTGTTTATTCCAATTATGTCCTATTGTGGGTGAGGAGATGTATGCTAATTGGGACCTCGTTGTTATTGTTCTGACTATTTGGGAATCGCTGGTAATAGCAACTTGATATCTATCTCATATTTACCTGATTTATTATTAGTACCCGGATCTTTGTTTTGACTACCAATTATTATTTTTATGACGGGGCTAATAAGAATTTGTATTAAGGTCAATTTAACTGTAGATGGTATCATATATGTTGAGTCTCCATTTAAGTGCGTGGGAAGGTGCTCCACATATTTTAGTTGTTGGTTACCTGCCTCCTGGGCATTGGCCACATACTACGGTTCATAAAACCCGTTTGCCTATTATATAATTATTCTTTTCAAATTGTTGTTTACAATTTCAGCGCCTAACGCTTTATATGTCTCACTCTTTAATAGAGATGTATTTGTTTATTACCCGAATAAAAATAATACTCTCTTTTTACTACCCCGATAGTTATTTATTTGTGTTGATTAGGGGGTAAGGAGGTTTACAGTGTTTTCAATATATTTGTATGACTTCAGGTAAAATTTGTATATGTTTAGTTTTATAGTATTAATAAAAATAATCCTAAACATGTTTAATTTTTTTAAATTTTCCACTTTAAATTTAAAGATATTTTTTTAAATATTTCTTGCACACTTATTATTTTGGAACATTTTTCTAAAATTTTATGGTTCAAACCAAATTGACATTAACAATTTTAAATGGTATCGTTTAACAGTGGCGGAATAAGTTTTAAAAAAAAATTATTACAAAACTTGTAGGAGATAAATTTTGATGATAATATTGCATCTCTAGAATTTTACTTTGTTAGTAACACATATTTCACAAAGTTTTGTTCGAAAAAATACAATTTTGAATACTATAAAAATAACAGATTTCATCCAAAATTCAAATTTTTTAAATAAATATAATAGTTTAATAATGAAATTAGTAAAAATATATATCAAAATAGTAATATTGTGAGCTATTACTTGTTGAGCCACTGAGACCGCTCATTTAATCTATATAAGTACTAGGAAATCTTTCTAGGTAACAGCACCTTTGCTAAACAATCGTACAACAAATTGAACATACTTAACAGATCTTTCGTGTTAACTTGGTCTGTGATCTCTGGTTGTAAACTTGTAATCATTCATGGATCGTAATCAATTCACAGACCACAGTTATCAGTATCTAGAAAAATTACTTTTCACAGCTGTTTAGGGTGTGTTCGCATTAATGTTGTTTCAAAAAAATACGTGATTTAAAAAAAAACACATTTTTGTGGCAAACAGACTAAAAAACCTTAGAAGATCTTGAAGAAACGGTAATATAACCAAATAATAGGATTTTTGTTCCAAAATAAATATAGCTGGACATTCCTTAACATTTTCATTGGTAGCCTAGATCAAAATAAAGGGGATAGTACAAACACTCAAACTCGTGTATGAACTTTCTTTTCCTTTTTTCAAACCAAAATATCAATATTCTATGATTATTTTTATGGACAAAATAATACAACAAATCAATTACTACTATAAGAAGTATAACATATATACTTTATCTCTATAATTTTAATACAATACATCAAATTCACTTACTTTACCTCAGAAACACGATATCGGCCATCCATATTGTCTCCCAAACTAAATTTACCGTTTCATAAAACCGCAAAAACTAGCTAAAATGACCACATTTTACCCTTTTTTTTTTGTAGCAAACACAACTCTTGAAAATTAATAACTATTGTTATTTTATCTTGTTTTATCTTGTCCTTGAAAATGTTTTAGGCAAAATAATACATTGAAGTAAACTTTCACATGAATCGATCACAGCTAGGAAGTGGGAGTAAACTTCACAAAGAAATAAATTAAGTTGCTGTAATTGCTATTTTATTGGGAAATAAGTAAATTTAGCTTGCATTAATTAATGCTTATTATGGTTCTTTTCTGGCTAACTTAACCTTACACGAGTAAATAAATTAAAAATTTTGATTAATAGGCACTATAATAGAATTAATATAAATTTTGAATAATATTGATCAAATGCATGTTTTTTTTTTAGCATTGTGTCTTACTACCAGTTCGAGCTTATGTACTATTTATGCTCATGCTTATTGGGATTATGAAGCCTAGGATTAGAGGAAGTATACCCACATATGCATGGAGGGAGAGTGGAAAACTTTATGGAAAACCACCCATCCTTATTACACCTGACTGAGTCTTAACCCTTGATCTCCCCATTATCGGCAGTCTGGTCTACTGTGTGAGTAAAGCTTTAGACCACGCAGCCACTGAAGCAGGTTGTATTATATTACTCATTCAGAAATTTATTAATATCTCATCGTTGTCAATGAATGTAAAACTCAGAAAGTGCTTAAGAATATAATGGGAAATAGAGGAGGCTACATAATGAAGTTGCATACCCTGTACTCATCACAAGACATGGTTAGTATACTGGTAATAAAATTTTGCAGATTAAGATGCATCAGGAATGGTAGAATCTAAAACTCTGTTCAAACCCAATGGGAAGAGATCATTGGGAAGACCAAGGCCATATGGGAGTATAATATTAGAATGGACCTGTGTACTCTTTTAAGTGCGACAATGAACTTTCAAGTTTATATTGCTATAGAGTAAGTAATTATCGATTAAATAAACAATTTTTTTTGGTAGGTAGAAAACAATTTCTTATACCACAAATGATCATGTGTAAACTTTATACGTTAATGCAAAAAACATAAGTCAATACAAAAGATACTATCAATGATTTATTTAAACATTTCTCTTGGGATTTTAGTGAATTTTAATTTAATTTTATTGACTTGTACACAATTATCAAACTTTATAAAACCTGGTGTTATTTGATTTGACATCTTCTTAGTTGGGCCTATATTAATAAGACATATTACCATAGGTAATTGTAACCAAACAAAAAAGATCATTTTTATATGAGTGGGATAGGCTTGATTCCAAAATAGCTAGAACCTAAGCTACTAAAGATAATTTCAGTTTTAGTAAAAAACAATTTTATTAAATCACTAAAACTTGGTTGGACAGTGGGTTTTTAACTACAAAACAAAAAATTAAATAATGTATACCAGACAGTGATGTCACAAGGTTTTTTTTTTTTTTCAAATGAAAAATCAAGTATGAGGAGGTCAGTATTTGAATCTCAACCAGGTGAATTGAGAGTGGGTTTTCCTAAATGATTTCCCACTCTTCCTCCACACAAATGATCATAAATTTTCTTTAAATCTGACCCGCTATGTAGCGTAAGTAGTCTAAAATAGTATTAAGAGGTTGCAATAGATAATATACAAATTTATTATCACCAGAAACATGGTTAGATCCTAGACACTTTTCTTGGTGATATTATTGTAAAAAAAAATTATCATTAATACACTCAACAAGAATACATTCTTTCCCATTGCACCTCCACCTGACTGTCACAGCCTAGTGTCAAAGATAACTGCCTATAGCTAACAGTCGGGTACAAATGATTAATAGATAACTAACTACATTTTTTATTAGGAGTTATTCTAGGCAACATGACCCGAGTAAATGCTGAGCCTGTAGACCTTCAATGTTTCTTAAACTCCCCAGACATAATTTACCACTCATCCTATTTATGCTCGCTCGATACAGTCTAAACAGATTTATTTATTAAATAGAAATGCTTTATTAGCCAATAGGGTGAACATAAAGACGAAACTCTGACCATGGTTTCTTATAGTAAATATAGCCTAATAAATCTTCTACATCAAAAACAATTTCATATGACAAAGTAAAATGTTTAAAAGATAAGTTTATGTACATATGTGCAAGTAAAAATGACCTCGATTCAATCTGATTGGAAAAACCAGCAGTGTGTTGTTTGATAACTGACTGTCCTGAGACATGAATATGAACCAAATAATAATAATCTCATATCCTTCTCACAATAATTCTCTATACCAATTAAATCAAAGGCATGTAGCCGTTACATAAATGTTCATTGTCACGAACCAACAGTGAAAGCAAGAAAATAAAATGTCATTAATGAATAATGATAGGGTCACAACAGCCAATCAAGCCTTTCTCCAAATTCTACAAAAAATAAGTTTATACCCTTAGGAAATACAGACTA